>CM053789.1:694733466-695153466 GCA_028749045.1 Cupressus sempervirens | reverse complement strand
ACAAAGGTTTGTAAAACAAAAATTTCACATACGTATCGCATATGAATATATTTTTCACAAATCGTTTACTATGAACGATTTTAGACTTATAAAATATTATATATTTTTTAAGAACATTTCAAATAATGATTTTTCATATATAATTTTTAAAGAAACGTTTGCAGATTCTTTTTAAAAGAACTTATATATATATATATATATATATGTATGTATGTATGTATGTATGTATGTATGTATGTATGTATGTATGTATGTATGTATGTATGTATGTATGTATGTATGTATTCGCAGAATTTAATTAAGTATCATAGCATATATATATATAATTATAATGTGTGTGTGTGTGTATATATATATATATATGTATGTATGTATGTATGCAGATATGAAAATATAAACATGTATATTTTACAATGAGCATATACACAATCTATTTAAAGATTCTAATTTTTCAAAAAAAAATTATAAACCATTTGACCTCAAAATTTATCCATTAAATCATTTAATGCTTTTGGCTGCGAATTTAAACCCTAGCCCCGTGTTCTTTTCAAATTTATGCATATAAAATTTTCAAATAAACTAAACTACCCATATGCATAAAATAAAATATGAAATTCCTCAGAAGACATATGGCAGACACGAAGAAGACAGGGAATGCATGATGCAGAAATAGCATAAGTAAAATCACAAGAATCTACTCAAATTTTGATGCTAAATCGCTCTTCCTCAGAAAACCCGCAGAGCAAGCTCCTCCCTTCTTCAGAGTTCTCGAGTCTTCCAATGCTCCAATTGCACTTCAAAACCTCTCCCTAAGCTTCTATGAATGTTTGAATATAAAGAGCTCTCAAGAAACCTTTGGATTGCTTCTTGAAACCGCCGAAAGGTGTCACCAACTAAGCATGAGCCTTTTCCAACCTTTTTGATGAGTCATAGAGTTGTAGACACCTTGTGCTTAATTGATGCACTAACCCCCGTGTTGTTGACACATGTTAATTCCCATGCAAGCTTATAACTCCAATTTACTTTTTAAATAATTTCTATTTAAATTTTATAACTTTCATTTTAATTTTTATAGCTTTTATTATTATTATTTTATTTATTGCTTTATTATTATTTTATAATTATTATAAATTTTAATTTCTAGTTTTCTTTTATTTAATTCCTTTTCCCCAATAATTCACATTTAATTAATTACAATCAAAATATCAAAGATCATGATATTTTATTAATTTTCTCAAATAAATAATTTATTAATTAAATCTATTTGTTAAGACTTAATTAATGGAAAATTCACCATAAACCTCCAAGATAAAATATGAAAACCCATCATAGAACAAATCATACAAAATAAATCTAAAGGGTTAAAAATTACGAAATATGTCATCTGACAAATTCGATGAATATCAACTTTGATACTTGTCCTAACTCACTAGGACAAATAGTTTTTAGGTTTGGGATTTGGACTTGAGAATTTATATCCCTTCTCTTATCATTGAGATAGTACAATAGGGTACGCTCATCCTAGCAATTCAGGGAAGTAAATACCCGGTACTTGCAACCTGCAGAAAAATTATGCATGTACATACAATATATAATGCTAAGCTAAACAGACAATGGCAAGAAGTGGTGCATCTTGTAGATCCCGACTAAGCAAGTGACTATGACTCCCTTCCTTAACCACATTAGAAATGCCATACAATAAGAAAACACACACACCATACACATGCAAGTATGGGGTAAGTAACCATAATAAAACACACATCTAACTAATCATCATTAATAACTGAAAACAATGTAATGATCATCATACATACATGAAATGTACAGTCTAAATGATCTCATCATATTATGTGTGTGTGTGTGTGTGTGTGTGTGTGTGTGTGTGTGTGTGTGTGTATATATCTATATATATGTATATATATCTATATATATGTATATATATATATATGTATATATATATATATATATGTATATATATATATATATATATATATATGTATGTATGTATGTATATATATATATATATATATATGTATGTATATATATATATGTATATATATGTATATAATAATGAAATTTTAATATTCAAAGTTATTTAGAGTTTTTAAATAAATAATATGGGTTTTAATTAATCAAAATTATTTAATTAGAATTTAGTTTAATTAAGGTAAATTTAAAAGTTATAACATTTAAATTATCAAATATTTTAGCCCTTTTCAATATTATAAATTGAGTTATGATAACTCAATACCAGAATAACATATAACATATATTCTTAAAAACATTTAGATAATTGATTTCTAAGAGTTAGAGGGAAAAACTTTTATCTATCAACAATTACGTGGGCTAGGAAAAACATACAAAATGTTTCTCCATTCATTATCCAACTTGGAATGTAAACTGAGACTTTTTCATTTAAGTTGTAAACTTAGCAAAACCAAAACACGTGTTTACATTGTGTATTCTTTATGCTATTGTTTTGGGTTTTGGGTTGACTAGTGTTGACTAGTATAGGACATCTACCAGAGGCTTGGGGGTTATGTGATTGTGATGCCATGATGATGTTTTAATCTCGATCTTTATAACCCAACCATGGTTATGTGATGGAATGCTCTGTGTTTTGGATGTGAATACTGATTGTTATAGTTGAGATTCTTATTTATGAGACACTTGACTTAACCATTATTTTTGGTCATCAATCAGTTATCCTTGGTTATTTTCTAGTCACCATGATGGGACTGAAATGTGGATTTATTCTTGATGATTTCATGTTGTGACATGTTTGACTCAACCATTTTTGGAGTCTTTGATAAGTGTGTTTGAGATATATTGTTGGTAATTGAGAACCATTGGATACTTTTGATTATCAGTGATCATGATTTTCTATGGATGTTTGCTCATGGAGATTTGATGCTTTTATGCATATTTGATGATTTTATTATGGATTATTTTGTGATTTTGAGATTTATGAGTCCATGAGCATTAGGGTAGGATATCTGCATGTAGTGATGGGAAGTGGCTTGCAATGGGGGCCAGGGCCCTAAGAGGCTACCAGGGTAACTCATTGTAAGTTGGATTAATAAGTGATAACATTCACACCTAATACTAACTGAATGAACCTAAAAAGATAAGAGTTTTGGTTCTCGCCCATGCCTTGAGTGCTTGTATAGGCTAAGATGAGAGTAGTGAGAATGCATGGTTGCGACCTTGCATTCCATAGTTTGCCTTGTCAGTATGAGAGGATACTAGTGGCCGCATGAGATCAATATGGACCCATGGATTTTAGCTAACTGCTAAGGTAACTTGTACATGATAAATGTGATGACACTTTCCTACTTGCATAGTAGGTTCCTACATGTCATTGTTTGCCTCTGGGGAGTAGATGTCAGTTTCGTGATTGGAACCTTTGAGTTAGTATACTTTTAGGATTCCTAGACTATAGAGATTTGTGCTATGTGTTATGGATAGCCTGTTTGGGACTTGAGATTATCTTCTTAGCACGGTGGGAGTGGACCACTTAGGTACCACGCGGTCGGGTGGTAGTGTATTTTCCACTCTTATCATTTGAGATTCATTGAGACATCGTGGCTGATGTATCCTTCGTGATGGTGGATATGTATCCTTTCATTGATGATTAGCATATGTTAGATGATGTTATCTTATGCTTATATTTGTATGTTAGATTACTTTCTACATATGATTTTGTATATGTTAGGAGTGACATTCCTACTATGTTAATATTGATGATCTCTTCGGTGATTTGGGATGTTACGCACGGAGGGATGGCTAGGGCCCATGATGGTCTAATGATGCTATTAATGGTTGGGAGGAACCGTGCACTTAGTTAGTTATGTTTGATCTTACGATGGATGTATATGTATTCTATGATGATCTATCATGTGTATCATGTGATTGTCTTTGATGTATCATGGATTAGAATAGGATGATATACCTTATTTCACATATGTATATTCTTTTAAGCCTTCATACCCTGTGACATGTATAGTGGATGATTGAGCATTTGGAAATGTAATGTATGAACATTGGACTTATCATTATTATTTCATGTGGATGTTGTACTAGATGAACTCATGTATGTTAGTTAATTTAGATGTAACTCAACGTTAAGGGATTCTTAAAGAATGAAATCAGTTATGTATGTTATGTTTACTTTTAGATGGACATTTCTATTGCTTCCCTTATTATGTACAAGTTATATGTGGTATTTACTTTCATGTTTTTTTTTTTTTTTTTTAAATGTTACCAAACTTAGTGAAATTCTAGGTTAATTCTTTGGATCCCTTGGCGGGGCATTACAAATAGAACCTCATTAAGATAATATGCTACATTACATCTTTTGTTAATTACATAATGTTGTCAACTCACAATAATTATAACTTCTTAGACATGCAACCTCAAACCCTACATAGTTGTTGACATCATTATTAGGATGTCTTCTTCATCTATCTAATTGTGCTCAACTAAATTATATCCATGTTAGGAGATTTAGTCCAAATATTAGAAACCACTTTTCAAAAACTATGTATGCAAACTATCTTTTGTAAATCTTGAATAACTGCTACTAGTCTTTGACTTACTGCATGTACACTTAACCACTGAATCGAGACACTCTGTTGAAAAAAATTCCCAACTATGTTTAATTAAATCTGGAATACTCATTTCATACAATCTCAAACATTATTTTCTACTTTGTCAATCTTCTCAGTATGGTTACATTAATGACTAAAATAGTCATGAATGCAACACACAGTCATGCTATCAATCTCTCCAATGTTCTAGTAATACTAGGATACTCCCTCATAGGAGTATCATCAGCATTCATGCTAACAATGTCATTTTCATCATTCTTCCTTCTTCTTCTTGAGTCTTATTTTTCTTTTCTATTTTTGTTCCTTTTTCAAACATTTTATTCTTTCCTATTCTCCATCTTTGCTCTTATTTTCTCTTGCATTTCAGTATTATGCTCTGCTATACTCATAGGTCTACTTTCTATGTTCTTTTTCATCTTTTCTATTCTCCCTTTTTTCTTTATCTCTTCTCCCCTTGCTTCTTCTTTTCTTCTCCCCCGTTTTGCATTCTCCCTCTTTCTTCTTGATTCTCCCCCTTTTTGTATTATGTCCCTTCCTTTAATCTTATTCTCCCTCTAACATTATTCATCTCCCCCTTTTTTCATCAATGAAAAATGTTTCATAGGTTATCAAATATATCCTTGTATTGACTTCATGTATTGGTGACATGGACTTTCCATGATGCCTTGAGATTAGTGAGAGCAATGGTCTCACTTCTTATGTCTATCAAAAGCTCTTCAAATCTATCTAATGTATTGATTGGTACTCTGGGGATTAGTTCTTATGTATCCCTAATGTGTCCTTGTATATACCTATTTGGGGTGACAGTATTCTTTTTACCTCTAGAGTTGTACAAAATTATTTTATTTCTCTACCTTCACCTATTGAATGAACTGTAGTATTTTTTTGGTCTTGGTAGATATTATGATCTTGAATCAATTAATACATTGGATGTATTATGAATCAAGTAAAGCTCATGTCTTGTAGTATTATCTACTCTAAGTCATGTGTGAATTAACTTTGATCAAACACCTTTAGTATAATAGTGTAGTGGCCTTCAATGTCTCATTCATTTCATCTTTGACTTATTGTATTGTGTCCTTTTTTAACTCAACTAGGTTCACAAGCTTCTCTTTCTTCTTCTCTACTAGGACCTCATTGTCTCCTAGTTGCTTCTTGATATTTTCAACTAGAACACTAAATTGATTGGTTAGATCTATATCTATATTATATGTTTCATTTGAGGCCATGTTTGTAATATTATCAATAGTGATCACCAATGATCTTTCCCTTTGTTGTCTCTTTCTCCCTCCACTAAGCTTCTTTCACCTCTTTAAGAATTTTCTATACTACTTAAGTTCATATATATCTATATATTTTATTTTAGGTTTCTTTTCATCAATGATTGCATCTAGAGTTTTCATTTCTTCTTTGGTATGTGTGTCCTTTTCAAAGAGTTCTTATTCATCTTTTGAGCTTGAAGATGATGATGATGATGTCACATGTCTACCTTTTCATCTTAACTTATTGTCTTGTTTGCCACCTTCAATTCTAGAAATCCTTCTTGCACTTCTTTTTCTTTTATATATAAGTGCTTTATTGTTTGACACATTGAATCTTGAAGATGTTGTCCCTAACACCATTGTATCTTCTTCTTCTTGTTGGGATTCTTTGACTATAGATTTAGATTTATTCTTTTCAAGTGACTTCTATTGTAATTTCTCCCTCTCTAGAGATGTTTCCTTCTAGGGTTCTTCTTCATGTGTCATGTCAAATGTTTTATCAAGTGTATTATATTTCTCTTCTTCCCTTTCTGGGGTGATTCAACTACTAGATTTTCTTCCCTAATGGTTTCATCTATTTTTGGTTGATTAATAAAGACTCATAATGTCTAGTGACTTAACTCTATCCATGCTTTATTCCTTCCTTGGGGTGTCAATGGCTTGTACACTATCATGTGTGACTAGTGGGGAACTATTCCTTCCTCTCTAAGGACTAGGTGTGTCTTCTTTTGTCCTGCAGTTCTAGTGCTTGTCTTTGGGATGGGAATGCCTATCTTTGGGCTAGCACTTTGTTCTTCAACCCTTCCTTCTTTTTCTTTATTTGTTTCCTCACCTATTAATCCTAACAATTTTTTGATGCCTCCTTGTTATTTTTACTTCTATACATACTCATTTATCTCATAAGCTACCTCACACTAGTTTTTATTTACACTCCCTTTATTCTCATTGATGTGGTTAGTTAGTATGTCAATCATATTTTTGTGCATGCTAAACATTTTCCTATATACTTTTATACATGTCATCTTGTGTATTTCTTAGATCTTTGGTCTCATTTTGGATAAACAATTATATAGTATTTTTTCAATGTTGTGTATACATGTACTCCGTTTCTCATATAGAGTTTTACTCAATTCCTTAGGTATCAATGTTGTAAACTAAAATTGGAATAATTGTCATATTAACATGTACCTATATACTTTTATACATGTCATCTTGTGAATTTCTTAGATCGTTGGTCTCATTTTGGATAAACAATTTGTTGGTGTAAATACGTATTCACTATTTACACTTACTTAAGTTTACTTAGGTTTATGTATTATTTTATTATTTTGCATTATTTTATTTTGTGAGACACTTAGGAGTTTGTGTATCTTTTTAAGTTGTCATGTTGACAACATAGAAGTACGCAACTCTATTTTAGCACATGGTGTCTACAACACTAGAGTACACATCATTCACTAAGTTGTCATGTAGACAACACAGTTATTTGCACTCCCTTTTTAGCACATGTTTTCTACAACACTAATTTGTGTGTTACACCCTTGTAGACTTATCCTCTCATCATTGCACTTACTTTTGTGCTTAATGGAGGATAACCCATATCTAGTGGACATGTGCCTAGTTGTATGAATTATCATGTAGTTGATTCTGAGGTATTCTAGATGTATCTTAGAGGCCTTTATATACAGGCACTCTTAGTGTACTCTCATAATGGCATATTGAATGAATATATCATCATTTTGATCATACTCTCTCTTTCTAGTCTACATTTGTGCTTCTGTTTGAGTTCTTAGTTCCTGGGCGAATTTTTTCCTAAGGAAAATTCTTACACGGTATCAGAGCTTGGAGATTTTCTCATCACATAGTCATTTGAGACCATTGTTGCTTCAGCACCTCAACCTAAATCCAGAGTTCTACAAAAATTGGGAGTGTCTAGAGCTAGATTTGACCTCGCCATTGTGTCTAAAATGTTGATTCGGTGAAGATCAACTATAAATATACCTACCCTAGGACAAATTCAACCGTGAGGCATTATTTTTTTGCAAATCGACACTCGAAGGCCCTAATTTGCAGATCAGGTATGGTCATTTGCAGATCTGCAATTTTTTAATTCGGGTCTATAATTTATTCTCTGTAAATTTTTTTCCTCTGTATTTTTTGACTGTATTATTTCAATAAAAAAAAATTTAAAATTCCCTCTAGGTAGATAGCCAAAAAAATTAGAAGAATCGGGCAGTGACACCTCAGCTCTGCAATTTGGAGGTTGTTTGTTCATAGAGAATATTCTTTGGTTTAGCATTGTATTCCAGTGGAATGGCTTAGCATTTTTTGCAAACAAATTCAAATAGCACGGTAGCAAGCCCCACCGGCCACACCACACTCTGACAGTAGATCTTTGTTTAAATGATTGCAACCTTTACTTATTAAACACTTGCAGGTGTTTCCCCATGCCCAATGTGGGATATTCTTTAGTAGTTCTAGTGACCATGACTTCAACATTTGATGCCTACAAATTTTAAACATTCTGTGACCACCTAGGGATTTCAAATATTCTTCAACCACGTCTAACTTTTCCCAGTGTGTTTTTTAGACTCCCACATTCTAACTCTGGTGATCAAAGAAGGTTTCCAACCCTAGCCTATGGCTAAATTTTCCAGCCATGCATTTGAAGTTTTGGCAATGTAGAGTATATTTAGTCATCGACAGTATGTACCCCCAGTGAGTTCATTTTTTTGGCCATTGTTTAATACCGTCGGCAGTCTGCATCTTTGGTGTCCAAACCTTCCACCACATTGGACTGGAGCCTTTGGTAGAACATGCCATGTGGACCCTTTTATTTGCCACATGGACATTGTCTCAATCAGTGGCTATGCATTTGTCCTGTCACATGTCCACAGCAGGCCCATTCCATGCAAGTGTACAGTTAGCACCCCTAACACATGGCCCACCTACCACATTTGCATACCCACCCACATGTACTACCTAGTGTACCCTACCATGCAGGATCCTAGTCATCAAACATGTGTCATACATGTTAGCCATCCATACTAGCCGTATAGACATCCCAATCAGCTGCTACGTCACCCTGAGGCACTAATATTTTGTTGACATCAGCATTTCATGAGAAAAAATTTGACAGTCATCTAACCATCATTCCTAGGCAATTTTGAACTGCTATGATGGTCATTTGACCATCAAATTTAAGCTATTAGTTTCCTACTCAGACCCCTCTCCAAATTGCTTTTTGATTTGGCAGCCTGACTTTGTGAGCCCATAACTCAAACATTCGGACTCCAATTCAGGTGAATTTTTTTCTTTTAATTGGGTAGAATTTCTTGAACTTTCTAGTGGTGGTGTTCTTTTCTAGTTTTGATGCAAGGACTTTTCAAAAATTATGTTTTTTGGTGACTGTACCTGCTTAATCCTACATTTTGCAACTTCAAATGCTCCGTACGGGCACATCTGGTCACTTTTTTAGGTTCCATTTTTTTTTAAAGTGTGTTAATTTTTGTCTACTTTCTAGATCTGTAGTCAGATTCTAGGGTTGTGTGGACAAAATTCTCATTTTCAGAACTAGGGCTTTTTCTACATTGTAAAGCTTTGATTACTTTTCAAAATTGTTGTACATCTAAGCTACAGTGCTTAGTGATAGATTTGGGCCTCAAAAAGTAGTTGTAAAAGAAAAATTAGAAAGTCCACTTTTTTCATTTTGACAAGTGGCCCATTGTACATGCACTACTTATAAAGTGCCAAATGCATCTTCCTCTTCTTCTTCTTCTTCTTCTTTTTTTGCGGAAGGGGGGGGTGGGGGGTCTTTTGATTGAGTGAAAAGGGGGAGGTATACTATGTTCTTATGTCTTTGTTTTGTGCTCTTTTCATTTTCTGCATCATGGGTTCATTTAAATGTCCACCTCTAACTTCATGCAATCAATTATTCTACATGGAAAGATATTACATGGAGTAGATTAATGGAAAAAGGTTAAAGTCTTTATGTTGATGGTAAAATTACCAAACCTACTGATGCTAAAGAAATCATTGAATGGAAAAAATAAGACAAACAGGCTTTAAGAAATATCAGGAGTTGTGTACATAGAGATCTCTTCTTTCACATTGCCAGTTGTATGGAATCCAAACCTGCTTGGGACAAACTTGAATCATTATATGGTAAGGTAGATGAAGAAAAGGGATTTTAGATCGAGGATGATCTACTTCTCTTGGATCCAAAGAACTTTGACACAATTCAAGATTATATCAACAAAGCCAATGAGTATAGGGCACTTCTTAAAGATTTGGGAAATCCCATGAAGGATGAAAAATTGATTTATTTCATCCTAAAGAGGCTACCTTTAGAGTATGCTTCCTTTTTTTCAAGTTTTAATACTCACAGGTTAACCATAGGAACTGCTTACCAAAAACCTACATTCAATGTGTTTGTAGAGATGTTGATTGTTGAACAATCTCACTTGATGGATTTAGAACTTCTCACAACATCAAAGACCAAAGCATTGGTGGCTAGTGATGAGCACCAATCAAGTCAAGGGGGGGGGGGGGGAGTTCTAGCAACAAAAAGAAGTAGTGGAAGCAAAAATCACAATTTGAGACACAACAATCCTCCTCATAGCAAGGCAATTCTTCTTCCAACAAGAAGAGAAGTAATGAAAAGAAGGACAAACTTTTTTGTGCATACTGCAAGAATCCAAATCATGACAAGCATCATTGCAAGACTAAAAGAATTGATAAGTTGGAAAATCTATGTAGGAAGAACAAGATTCAAGTGCTAGGTATGGCAAACACAAGTTCTTCTTTGGAATGGATACTTGACTCAGGTGCTTCTTACCATATGGGTTCTTCAAAGGGAGACTTTTCTTCATTGAAGCAATCAAAGTTACCACACATCTTCATGGGAGATAATACTAAAATTGAAGTTGAAAGAAAAGGACATGTGAAAATGGAAAATGGGGAATTTGGATATGTTCTCTACATTCCAAACCTTAGCTTCAATCTCCTATCAGTTTACCAAATCACTCACCTTGGAGATGGTCAAAAAGTTGAGTTCCTTCTAGATTTATTGATGGTGCACAGTCTTAGAGATGATTCTTTAGTTGTAGTGGGGAAAGTCAATGATGACAAGAGGCTTTATTCCTTCTCCCACTTTGTGCCTAAGTCTCCTTCTCAAGCCTTGTTGACTCACTCTAATTCACAATCTACATTATGGCATGAGCAGTTTGGTCATCTTGCCTTCCACTCTCTTCAACAACTTTGCTCAAAACATATGGTCAAAGGTCTACCCAACATCAACGTTTCTAAGGGTGAGTTTTCATCATGTTCAATGGATATGCATCTTGAGAAGAAGTATGATAAAGGCAAGTCTTCTAGAGCACCAGTGGCTCTCCAATTGGTTCACATGGTTTTAGTAGGTCCTGTTGTAGTGACTTCATTCAACCAAGGCTGCTACATCCTTACTTTTTTTTATGACTTTTTACAATTCACTTGGGTCTAATTCCTTCATCACAAGAATGAAGTGGTTTGTAAGCTTCAAGCCTTTAATACTCATGTTGAACACAAATCCAAAAAATCCATCATGGTTTTATGAGTGGACAATGAGAATAGATATGTGGACCAAAAACTTAGAGACTTTTACAGACCTAAGGGGATTGATCTTCAAAATCCACCAACACTCAGTCCACACAAGATAAATGTTGCAACTATGAGGATTAGAACTCTCAAATCCATGGCAAGTTGCATGATAAAGGCCAAGTCTCTTGATCCTACATTAGAAATTGAAGCCATTAGTAGTGTTACTCACATACTTAATAGATCTCCTCATAATGTCTTAGATGGGAAGACTCCTTTTGAGGCATGGTGTGGCGGAAAACTAGTTGTGAGTCACCTTAGAGTCTTCGGTTGTCCAGCATGGGCAAACCTATCTTCAAGAGGATGCAAGGCACCATCACCTAGGCCTTTTACTTTCATTGGTTATGAAGAAAGTGTGAAGGCTTACAAACTTATGGATCTTGAGATTCATGAGATTTTTGTGGAGAAGGATGTTCACTTTGAGGAAAGTTCACCCAGCTTATCTTGTACTCCTCTCCACACTTCATATACTATGGAAACTGATAGTGACACCAACAATAGTGCTTCAAAAGATTCAGACATGTGGGGTTCTATCGATAGTTGAAGTGAGAGGTCACATCATCAGTCCAGTCCACATGCTTACATTGCCATAGTGAAAGGTCCAACACAGCAAGGTACATGTCTTCTAGCTCCAACTTCAATTGATGACTACATGGCAGACATTGCAAGTTTGTTTGTGGAGTCACACATTGCAGACTTGGGAGATAGTCTTAAGGACTTACATCTTCTCTTTGATGAAGATGATCCTTCTACAGTTGTTACGAGGGCTTACTCTGACCCTCATGTCCATTCTCTACATGATCAATCTTCATAGGTTGGCATGATTATGGATCCTTATGAATAGCAATTTTTGGAGGTCTCTTTGTCAGTTGAGGAGATAGATGGTTCATTGGAACAAGTTCAACAGACATCCTTTCTAGATTTGCATTCATTCTTTTCAGCACAGTTGGAAGGAGTGAACCTCAACATCAGCATAGGGATACTTGAATAGGTATCAAGGCCACCATACATCTTCAAGATTGCACCTTTGCCTTTGTTTCTTCCAAAGGGGAGGAAATTCATTCTACACTCATGGACTAGTTTGTTCCTTGGAGCAGCACTCACTGGTTGGCATTCTTCATTTGGGAGGGGGGGACTACCTTATCTCTCTTCCTCTTCTTTCTTATGGGGAGGAATTTTTCCTCTTATGAGGTCTTCTTCTTCTCATCCTTCACTATTGTATATATTGGATGTATGTCATAATGGGGGGTTCTTGATTTCTCCATCCATCCATGCATCCCTATTCATCTCTCTTTTGGGGGGAGGGTTTTTCCCATGAGGTTTTCTCTCTTTCTCCACTTTATGGGAGATTGCATTTCATTATGTACATGGGTACCTAACATGGCCTAGTAGTCGAGACCCATTATGCATTTAATCCTAGTTTTTATAAGCTTAAGGGCATTCCCCTAAGTTTCACTTAAGGGGGGGTGTTGGTGTAAATATGTATTCACTATTTAAACTTAATTTTACTTAGGTTAATGCATTATTTTATTATTTTGCATTATTTTATTTTGTGAGGCACATAGGAGTTTGTGCACCTTTTTGAGTTGTCATGTTGACAACACAAAAGTACACAACTCTATTTCAGCACATGGTGTCTACAACACTGGATTTTGCATCATTCACTAAGTTGTCATGTAGACAACACAGTTATTTTCACTCCCTTTTCAGCACATGTTGTCTAAAACATTGACTTGCATATTACACCCTTGTAGGCTTATCCTCTCATCATCGCACTTACTTTCATGCTTAATGGAGGATAACCCATATCTTTTAGACATGTGCCTAGTTGTATGACTTATCATGTAGCTGATTTTGAGGCATTCTAGATGTATCTCAGAGGCCTTTTATATATAGGCATTCCTAGTGTACTCTCATAATGGCATATTGAATGAATATATCATCATTATAATCATACTCTCTCTTTCTGGTCTACAGTTGTGCTTGTGTTTGAGTTCTTAGTTCCTGGGTGAATTTTTCCCCAAGGAAAATTCATACATAGTTATATAATATTTTTCCAATGTTGTGTAAATATGTAGTCCATTTCTGATTTAGAGTTTTACTCAATTCCTTAGGTATCAATGTTGCAAACTACAATTGGAAAACAATTACTGGTTAGATATTTTCTACCTAAGTAGAGTGTCATATCATTTGATTGGTAAAGAGGATTTGAAAAGAAGAGATAATAGGAAGAACTACAATGGTCACTTGATTAGTTGGCACATTGACAAGATAATGTGTTGTTTAATCACTACACTAAGTAGAGAAGATAATTGAATCGAAGCCTAGTAGAGATGATTAATGGAAGACCAAATTCATAGGCTGAAATGAGCAATCAAGAGAAATATTAAGGAACTTATAGTTCAAGCCTAGCTATGCTTGTGTTAACCAAGTGATAGAAAAAGCCAAGTAAATATAATGTCAACTGAGCATCAGAAAAGATAGAGTATGCTGAGAAAGATAGTTAGGATTAACTGATTTGTTTAGTAATGAGTGAGGCCAAGTAACATAGTATTGACCAAGTGATTGCATTTCATAATTTGTGAAGGAATTTAAATTCCCAGCTCACACAGCTATATTTTTGGATTGGTCAATGAGCATGAAGGATAAATATTGATGAGCTGGCATGGATTCATAGAGAATTTTTTAGAAGTATCTAGAAGAAGGAGGAAATGAAATGATGGAAGGATTCTATTAATCTAACCTAACCCTAAGATCAATAGTGATGTTTAAGTGGAAAAAGATCAAAGCCACCTATTTAAGGAAGCATAAGGATAACCTAGAGAGGTTAAGTAGTGGTTAATTATGTTGATTGGTGAACTCAAGAAAAAAGTTGTGAAGATCTAAGTAGAGGTGAAGTGTGATTTCTTGAAGGGTTAGCAAGAAAATCAAGTGATGGAGGTATTAATGAAGGTCGGTCATTGGATTAGTGGATGAGCTACATTTTGATCTGTATTTACAAAGTGAGTTTTATTTATTAGATCGACCCATTGTTACTTTCTAACCATTGTATTAATTAAAATCCTTTAATCAAGGTTGAACTAAAAGTCATTTGTAAAACCTTTAATCAAGGTGACATTCTAATGGGATGTTCCTAGGACCTCTAACAAGGCCACTCCTAACAAGGTGATTAAATCCTTTAATAGGGTCACATGTAGTTCCTCTCATGTTTGTAGTTTGTACCTTGTTTATTTTGATTCGATAGATGCTTGATACTCTTATAATTAGTACTTTGTGATGACTTGAGGGTCGAATGTTATACTTTGATTTCAGTACCATAGATGCTTTACTACTATGTTGTTTAATTTATCATATTTGCATGTTGATGCCATTTTGAGATGACAGTAGGTCTATGATGATATCTAATTATCTAGTATTTGGGCATATCTATGATTCTATTATGTGATGGGTTTTATGCTATGGTTTTTTACTTCATTCTTGTATCTTGATTCTTTACGTGAACATGAGTGATGTAAATGGATAAATTAGGTATAATTGAATAAATAGTTAAATTAGTTATTTAATGCATTTAGTGCTTCGACTATGATTTATATCCCTGGCAATGGCACGTGGAGTTAGTGATTCAGCTATTCATATTTTATCAACATCATCCATGTATGGTCGATGTATCCTTATTTAATTATTTAAATTAAACCTTTTGTTGATTAGTAAATCTAAACGCATCTACATAATGTGACTAGATGAGTAAGTGTGTTTGTGCATTTAGAGGTTCACATTGTCACAAAAGTTGTTATGTTAATTCCTATGATTTTAGGTTTTTAGGCTTTAAATTTTATTGAATTTAATTTCTAGAAACTTTTCCTTAGGTGAATTCCTATTACAAGGGATAACCTATTTTCATTTGGTCGATTCAAAGTTTAGCTAGTCTAGCTGGCTATTTTCCCTAGCCGATTATTAACTCAAAAAAGTGAATAAGTATTGAAAAAGGGAATTGTTTTCTCACTTCTCACTTTTACAAAATACAAATTTGAGAGCATTTCTGAGAATCCTCTTCTAGAGGATCATATTTCTATTCATTGCAATAGCTGTGAGCATGAGATCTTTTCAAGGTCAATCTTGTTGGATTCAGCTCGGGTAAACCTTGTTGTGCACTGATTTCCAGTCGTTTCAATGGGCGATTTATTTTATTGTGTTTTTCTTTTTGTTTTAGCCCCTTTTTCTATCAGGTAGGGCTTTCCCATTTTATTTTTTCTACTTCATTTCAATTTTTGTTTTTGGTAGCAATTTGTTAGGAGGCTGAGAACTAATGTTCCCCTCTGTTTCTGTTTGTTGGTTCTACCTAGTGGGTTAGGTATGAACATTTTCCCTATTTTTGGGATGGGGGTTTGGGGATTCACACTTTTATGTTGGTTGTTTTTATATACAACGTCTAAACCCAAATATTATTAGATTTTCAAGGTTTTTGTGCCCAAGGACTTAATGGGTTTTAATTTCAAAGTTTTCTAGTTTTAGGGGTTTTTACATCATTTTGCATGCCACCCTATTTTCTTGAGTTTCCTTGGCATGATTTTGGTCATGGACCTGGATCATCCATTTGGATGTTAGTCATACCATTATTGCACTTTTATGTTTCATTGGGATGTGTATCACATCTATCTTCACGAGCTATTTTAGTTGAGTGATATTTTTTCTTGTGTTCTCATCCATTCCTTATGTTATGATCTTCATAATGATGGTACACCACACACGAGTACATACACATACATTGTCGGGTGACTTATGAGGCTTGATCTCCCGTTTGTATTTCGGTAGAGTGATGATCATTTGGGGTTGGGTTGGGAATATTCATGCCTATGGGTACTCATTGTTGGATAAGCATGGGTAGGGTAGGGTAGCATATGGAGGGGGCTTCTATCTCGTAGCTTGGTGACCATTGCCTAGAGGATTGGTAGAGGAAGTTTTAAGTAAGTGATAACTAAATAAAACACTAGGTGGTAATAAGACTTATGATAATAAAAATGCTTTTGTGTGAGAGCCTTCTATTGGGAAGTTGAGTCTGCATAGTTCCAAGCTTGGGCTTGTCAATGCCAAGTGACTCTCCATGATCTTAGCCCCTACATAGTATCCCATTGAATGTCTGACTAGGACTTGTAGTTTATGCATTGTCTATGTTCTTGGTTTTAATCATCATACTATCTAGCTTGAGTGTTAGCCATGGATGTTTTCTTTATGTGTATTTTTGGTTGGATCATTATCTCCATCAGCATAGTGAGAGTGGACCTATGGGTTCCACATGGTTGGGAGGCATAACTACCTTCACCACTGCTGGGGGTCGATGTACAAAGATGGTCTACTATCCCAGTGCGACTGTAATATCCCCTATTCTCCAATAAGAATTTAATAAGTAATAATTAAGTAATGAAATTTGACTAAATAAATAATATCTAAATTAATACATTGATATAAAATTATAAATATATCTAGCATAATAAATAGCTATATTATAATATTAGTATTTGATCTCATATTACATTTTTATAATGTAAATAATTTTTGTCAAATATTATATTCAAATATATAATAATTTAATACACCATAAGATTACACAGTAACATAATATATAAATATATCAAATTGAAGTTTATATGTATATCTCAAGTTAAAATTACAAAACATAAATATGTTATAGACCAAATCATATATATAATAATAATATGAAATTAAGCACATTTAAATTAAGCATGATATAAAAACTAATTTAAGAAGAGTTGTGGCCAAGAGTCACAACGTAACACATCCTACTCCTATATATGAAAGACGAAAGATGTATTGAAAGGGGAAGAGAGGCAAATGAAGTGAGCATTTATCTATAGGTGGCTATCATCATCAACATTGGACATTAAACATCAATTTCTTGAGACAACTCAGAGATAATAGGAGAGGGAGAAAAAGAACATAATAGAAGAAGGTTGCCGGCCAAATCAGAGAAACTAGATAGATACAAATAATACCCCAATCAAGAATCATCAATAAGGGACACATTCAAACAATGATGAATGGAAGCTAACTACTACAAGCTATTTAAATTGAGTAAAGAAAAAGGCTCAAATATATGTAATTCACTGCCATCATTAATGGGATATACAAATGCAACAAGAGAAATTATAAGAGGACAAATTGAAGCCATTGCCACATAGAACCCACATGGTAGGGGAACCATCAAGAAAATAGGATTAAGGAACCCATGTCGTAGCAACAAATTGGGTAGAGAATTGAACATGGGAAGAAGTACTTACAAACTGAAGTAGCAGCATGAGCCAGAGTTCATCATTGTTGTAGGAAGATATATCAATCCCCTTGGTAGCATCATGAACATCAGCACTATACTACAAACGAAAATGATAAATAAAGATAATGTTTGTCATTTGAATGGAGATGTTCTCAAACATATAATGCACAAGCCATGATCTATATACCATGTATTCACTTGCAATTCTAGAGCTATTTAGTAGGGGATATTCTCATCAACCAGTGAAAGACATTACATCTGAACACACGTCATCACTTCTGATGTTATATTGGATAAACTAAGTATACAAGAAGAATCAAGTGTTCCATTGCCAAGTAAAGAGTATTCTCATATGGCTAATGTCTCAAAATTTGATGACCTAATAGTACTCAATTCAAAGAGGAATCAGAGCCAAACAAAGATAGTAGTAAGGAGTTATATTCATCAAGATAAATATACAAGAGAAACTTATTCACCCGTGAGAATTAAAGAAGTAAAGAAAGTAGATTATATAATAAGAAAGAAACACATAATTATAACAGTATATTTTTGGATGTTATGTTTCATTAATATATATTTGAAGACTACTATTTAAATTTAATTGAGAAGAATAGGTTGTTCAGTATGGATTCATTACAAGATATGTATCAACAAAATCAAGGGGATAGCTAGAAAGTCACATCCAAAAATAGTATCATAGAACATAAAAAGGAAGATTTGAAGTAAAGAAGTTTATATTGATCACCTTGAAAAGAAATTATCTTAGATTCTTGGATTGTACCAACCAGGGACATTACAGTGGTATCAAAGCATTATCTTGCCATCCTATAGGGTGAGACTTTAATAATGATCAGCATATAAGAACAAAGAATCATCAGTGAAGGTGAAGTATGAGGAAACTTGAGAAATATTGTGGATAACCTTTTAACAAACATGTGGAAGAAGAAGTGAACACTAGTCCTTTGGAAAATAATAATATGAGGACCATCAACACATTACTCATTCAGGATTGATTTCATCTAAACAAATAACATTCATCTTAGATCAAACCAAACATGACATGTTCTTGACTTCATGCAAGAAAGGAAGAAAATCAATAGAAATGAGTATTATGGGGAATGATTCAAATAAGAGGAATAGTTAATTCAAAAATGTTCTAATTGAACTCAAAAGGACACAACAAGAATATCAATCAAATATATGTTGTCACTTAGGTTTGCACCCTTGTCCAAAGCCTATGCATGAGGACAACCTAGTGAAACATGGAAACAACCTCCAAGCTGTGGGACTTGAACTGTGAGGTTGAGTCTTCGGAGAAGGCTGGCTTCCTCTTACTATCAGGATGCACCTAACTACTGTTGGAGAGGAAAGGGGAGAAGGAGAGCATGGAAGCAAATCTACCTAATCTAATCTAAAGAGGTGATGCACCAAAATAGAGTGTTCAGACCAATCTCTGCCCATATATGCACTATTGAACCAGAATGAAACTAAGAATATACACATTCAGACTTTCTTTTAATCTAATAACCACATGCAAATCAAAAAATCCAAGATGAATGACATAAGGAAAGGGATATTCTTTTATATTATCATTTATAGATCCAAGGAGATACAATCATGCAGATTATAGATCTCTACAAAACACCAGTAAGAGGCAAGGAGTTCTTGCACTTTCACACCAATGACTGAAGGAGATAAGGTAGAATATCATTCAGTTCAGAGGCAAAGGGAATTTTTACACTAAAATTGCAGAGCAATAGCAGAGAAAAGTTAGAGAAGGACTGACCTTTTCATAATCTACAAAATTTTCCTTTATAGTTCAGGCATAACTGAGATTTTCCCTCCAAAACTACCCTGCAACCATTGCCATCAAGTCCTGTAGGGAACAATCATGGGGATCTGAAGAAAATTTGATCTTTGTTGCAAAAAAGTGCCTTGACAGGACAGAAATGGTGCCATAACTATGCTCTGATCAGGTAGTTAGATTGGATTAGAAGGGGTGGAGTGTTCCTCCTTGTTTAGAATTCATTTTTGGTAGCTGGAATCGATCATGAAGATCAGATTGTACAAGAAACCCTCGACTTCCCTAGTTCTTGTCTCATGAATCAACAAGATCAGCAAGTCAACCTATCTTTGGCACCAGAGTGAGCCATGTGGACCAATAGTCCTTTATCTTTTTGCCACCCTGCAAAGTCTCCTCGAGTTGACCATGCCTTTCTTTACTAACCGCGCCACCTTGCAACCCTTGACTGTGACGGTCACATTAACTGTCAGCCACTAACTATTACTGCCTGCACTAGACCTACCAAGACATGTGTCACTTAGGTTCTATGTCACTATGTGTATCCTCTGAGTACTTTCTCATAGTGAGATAGTGCCCACCATCAATTTCTTTAGATCTGACGATCGTGAAGACTCACCATGATACTATGCTATCTCCTTAAAACCTCTAGGCCCATGAACCACTTGGCATCTGACTCAGCAATCATACCATACCTAGAAACCCCAAAGAGATAGGCCCCATAGGGACATGTGGCAATAAGGTGTTATGTCGCCATGGTAAAAAATGAGAAACTTTCAAAAGTGAGATAACGCCAACCGTGGATTAGATTGCATCGGACGATGAGGGCTCATCAAGTTTCTAGCTATGAGGAGGGTAGGCGAATGACATCATCTGGGACATGTGTCCTCCACCCACTTTCCCACATTTTTTAACTTCCTTGCACTTTGATAATGCGAGAATGTGCTGATTGTTGATCTTCACAAGATCAACAATCAAGAAATTCCTTCGTGTATTGCGCTTGTCCTTGCCCTGAGCCCATCACACCTGGTGCCACCTCAACAATACTTACCATGTCGAGCAACACATGGCATCCCATAGAGAAATTGGTCCCATAGAGACACGTGGTGGCTACCTGCTTTCCCGCATTTTTTAATTTCCTCGCATCTTGATAATGCGGGAAAGCATCGGCTCTTGATCCATGAAGATCTGATAGTGCACAAAACTCATACTTTCTGGACCTACATGACTACACTCTGTGACACCACCTAGACACATGTCAACAACCCATTTTCCCACATTGTCGAAAGGGTTGACAAAGCTTAGAATGCGGGGAAGTGGGCACCAATAGAATTGTCAGCTCAACCAACCACCTATTCATCCTGCGGCCCACAAGACAAAAATGGACCCACATGCCATGCATCACAAAAAGGCTTTCCCACATTATTTAAAGATCATGCATTTTGATAATGCGGTGAAGTGGGGAACCGTAGATCAGATCACATCGGACGGCAAGTAAGATAGATCTGACTTTATCAATGTACCAACCAACAGAAACTAGCCATGTGTCAACTTGTCTGACAAATCCTTTTTGATATCCGATGGGGCATGCTTGGGACCCACAAGCTTTCTGATGTCGTTGATGTATCATTTTTCTTTTGGGCGCCATGTTGCTAACAGTGAGGAATACAGATTTCTCGATAGTGCCATGGCACCCACCATGGATGGAACAAACACGGCACTGGAGAAACAACAAGGTAAAGGGGAGGACCCACCTGCCATGTGGCAAGAAGGTGCTATGTCGCCATGGAAAAATGATGCGTATCTTTCCATAGCAAAAAAGTGTCACCTGTTGATCTTGGGAAGATCTGACGATCGTGAACTTGCGGGCCTGCAGAAGGAAAAAGTGAAATACACTAAGGTTTTAATCTTTTAAATTTTTGGTATTTCTCAAGCATTAAAATAACATTAAAATTGGGGACTAGCCGTTGGCGGGCAAGTATTCAAAATTCAAATATTTGGCAGGGAGGCACAAAATGCAACAATATATATAAGAGAAATCATTTATTTAGTGATCTCTTATAGTTAATGATAAATTCTTGCAAAATACTGAATTTGTTGAGATCGAGAGGAAGAAGAAATAGACTACTCCAAGTAGCCACTAATAAGAGTAAAATAAAGCATAATAATTCCTAGAAGGAATTAAGACAAAGAGCTAACCTTTCTAAATGACTTCACAAGATATTCAATAATTGAATATTCTTAAGGAAGTAAGGCAAGGAATCGAGTATTCTCTAAAGGATAGTACATACTGTTAAGGAAAATCATATGCATGTGTAAGGATGGGTACACCCAAAGTGGGTATCCATAAGGCCTAGGATGAGGAATAACTTTGTCCTAGGAAGGATGGATATATCAAGATTGATTATCCATAAGATCTTAAAGAGAAGCATTGTGAGAAGATGGTGCTTAGTGAAGATTTTTTCTATTAATTAGAGCCCTAGGAAGCACTCCCCCAAGAGCTAAGCATCTGATCACAACTTCTCCTTAAGAAGGGCTTAAATTGGGAATTATTATCTTATAAGTAAATGACTTACAAGATTGAATATGTTCTTATCATGGTTTTGGAGTACTAACATATGATGCAGGTTTATTTGTTAAGGAGTTAGTCACCACTAACTCTGGTAGGATGAAAATGACAATTAGAGAATGGAATCTATCAAAGATTTTTAATATGTATATGCATTTGTCTACATTGTGTCTTTGTGCATCAATGTGTATACTTTGTGTCTGCATCATGTCTTCATACACTGATTATATTTTCTTTGTGCATGCTTTATATTTTCATATATCCTAGTATATTTTTCTTAGGGAGTGCAAAGAATCAGGGACATTCTCAATGAGTATCAAAAGTAAGGACACTTTTAAGAAGTATCGAGCATCATGAACATTTTTAGAAAGTATGAAGATTAACAACACTCTATCAAGATTGGGTCAAGAGCATTTCTAGTGAGTATTAAAGTTAAGAGGACATTCTAATGAATTTTTTACTTCTTAGAAAGGAAATAAGACAAAGACTACATCTTTGAAAGCTTACTCACCTAGAAAGAAAGCAACACTTAGCAAGAGGAGAATCACAAGTACTGCAATAAATCAAGATAAGTTTTACATTTTTGAAATTTTTAATTTTTTTTCTATCTTTAAATGTAATATTATGATTTTCTAGATTGATAAATTTATATATTACCATTCTAATCTCAAATTGAAATCACCATTTCAAGATTGTTGGATTGGCTATCAACTTTGAGAACAACAGTAGCATTGGAAGGTTTGAATTGCTTGAGGACAAGCGATTTTGGGAAGGGTAGACTATAATATCCCCTATTCTCCAATAAGAATTTAATAAGTAATAATGAAGTAATGAAATTTGACTAAATAAATAATATCTAAATTAATACATTGATATAAAACTATACATATATCTAACATAATAAATAACTATATTATAATATTAGTATTTGATCTCATATTACATTCTTATAATGTAAATAATTTTTGTCAAATATTATATTCAAATATATAATAATTTAATACACCATAAGATTACACAGTAAAATAATATATAAATATATCAAATTGAAGTTTATATGTATATCTCAAGTTAAAATTACAAAACATAAATACGTTATAGACCAAATCATATATATAATAATAATATAAAATTAAACACATTTAAATTAAGCATGATATAAACACTAATTTAAGAAGAGTTGTGGCCAAGAGTCACAACGTAACACATCCTACTCCTATATATAAAAGATGAAAGATGTATTGAAAGGGGAAGAGAGGTAGATGAAGTGAGCATTTATCTATAGGTGGTTATCCTTCTCAACATTGGACATTAAACATCGATTGCTTAAGCTAACCCGAAGGTAATAGGAGAGGGAGAAAAAGAACATAATGAAAGAAGGTTACTAGCCAAATCAAAGAAACTAGACAAATACAAACAATACCCCAATCGAGAATCATCAATAAGGGACACATTCAAACAATGATGAATGGAAGTTGACTACTACAAGCTATTTATATTGAGTAAAGAAAAAGGCTCAAATATATGTAATCCAATGTCATCATTAACAGGATATACAAACACAAAAAGAGAAATTATAAGAGGACAAATTGAAGCCATTGCCACATAGAACCCATATGGTAGGGGAACCATAGCAAACAAGATTAAGGAACCCATGTCATAGCAATGAATTGGGTAGAGAATTGAACATGGGAAGAAGTACTTAAAAATTGGAGTAGTAGCATGAGCCAGAGTTCATCATTTTTGTAGGAAGATATATCAATTCCCTTGGCAACATCATGAATGTCAACACTATAGTACAAATGAAAATGATAAATAAAGATAATGTTTGTCATTCTATTGGAGATTTTCTCAAACATATAATGCATAGACCATGATCTATATACCCTGTATTCGCTTGCAATTCTAGAGCTATTTGGTAGGGGATATTCTCATCAACTAGTGAAAGACATTATGTTTGAACACACATCATCACTTTCGATGTTATATTGGATAAACTAAGTATATGAGAAGAATTAAGTGTTCCATTACCAAGTAGAAATTATTCTCATATGGCTAATGGTATCAGAATTTGATGACCTAATAGTACTCAATTCAAAAAGGAATTCAGAGCCAAACAACGATAGTAGTAAGGAGCTATATTCATCAAGATAAATATACAAGAGAAACTTATTCACCCATGAGAATTAAAGAAGTAAAGAATGTAGATCATATAATAAGAAAGGAATGCATAATTATAACAGTATATTTTTGGATGTTATGTTTCATTAATATATATTTGAAGACTACTATTTAAATGGGATTGAGAAGAATAGGTTATTGAGTATGGATTCATCACAAGATATGTATCAACAAAATCAAGGGGATAGCTAGAAGGTCACATCCAAAAATAGTATCATAGAACATAAAAAATAAGATTTGAAGTAAAGAAGTCTCTAGTGATCACCTTGAAAAGAAATTATCTCAAATTCTCAAATTGTACCAACCAGGGACATTACAATGACTATTGCTGGATTTTTTCATTTGGTACTTTGGGTCCTAGACAATGCTTTCTTGTGATTTATGCTTTCATTGGAATGCTTGTGTATCATGTTTAGATGATGTTAGTATTGATGTATTTCCTTATTATGATTTTTAGCATATGTTAGATGATGAGTTTGATTTGTAGGATTATCTTATGCTTTACTTCTAGCATGTTAGATTTCCTTATTCTTATGTTGTAGCATGTTTTAGTAGTGACATCCTCATAAGATAGCTTTGATGATCTAGTCGGTAGTTTGGGATGTTACACGTAGGGGATGGCTAGGACCCATGATGGTCTTATAATGCTATTATGGTTGGGAGAAACCACATACTTAGCTTGGTTTTCATGTTCATTGAAATTTTGTTTCAATTTATTACAATGTTGTTTCAATACATTGTAATGTTACCTTCTATACTTTCCCTTCACTGCTATATTAGATGGTTAGATGTAGTTTCTGTCTTGTAGCTATTGTTTCAAGTGTCCTTGCCTTGACTATGGATTTGGTACTCCCTAGTGTGGAGGTTTTATTTCCTATTTTATCCCTTATTTTGGTCCTTAGGGTAATTCTTGCATTCATTAGGTGACCATGCATTGGCATTGGGAAATACATTAAAGTATCACACACTGAAAGGAGAATACTGGAAAGTATTGCATGCACATGTAAACTCTATTGTGCAACACTCTATTGTATCACATGCCTCTTGAAGAAAGCTCATGCAATAATGGTAAATTATCACACACCTTCTTGAGAAGTGTCACCCAAACCCTTATTGTATCACACGCCTTCATTAGAAACATCATATGATACTAGAAAGTATTGTACAGTGTTGATTTAAAGTATCACCTTGGTTTTGGAAAAACCTTCTCAAGCGAATATTGGGCACTTTTCAATTTGTCTAGAAGGTTTTTTGAGGTGTTTTGGACACCCTTTATGATGTTCTTGAATATACTGGAGTTGCATTTCAAATTTGGTATGTTTTCAGATTTGTATTTGTTTGTGTTCTTCTGTGGGTTGTCATTTTGGTCAGTAGTTGTGTTTGGAGATCCGTTGGCATTTGGATGGTTCTTTAGTCTTTTATTGCAATATGTGTGATCCTCATAAGTTGTATGTCATTTTCATCCTTACTTGTTTAAAAAAAAAAAATTATCTTGGCTTATATTTATCTTTATTTCCAAGGATCTTCGGGCGGGGCATTATATCACACCTTAATAGTGTGCATTATAACCTTTAACAGTGTTGGCTCTTAACCGAGCTTACTTTAGAAGAGTAAAAAGTTGGTAGCATATTACTAGTGACTTTTTCTAGAAAAAAATTCCACATTAAATCCTAGTGTCATACTTGTGGGAATGATATTTAATGTATTTTATTTCTTATTGTTTTACATTCAAGTAGGTTACTATTGGGATAGTGAGCTATAAGTTTATGTTACTATTAAGATGATATAGAGATTAAGTAGACTAATGAATAAATCTAAGTTGTTAAAAGTGGTTAAAATTTTATTTAGAACATATAGACATGATGATAATTGATTCTTCTAAAATCATTCTAACAAGTGGTATCACAGATTGGTCATAGGTTCAAATCCTTAGACCCTTGGGTAACATTAAGGGGGAGATTGTTGGAGATTTGTTCAATGCTCCCCTCTAGATTTATGAAAAGGATTTAACCATATTGTGTTTACTATGTTGAATGGTTGTATTATGCATATTGACATATTTGTCTTTTGGTGCAAAGAAAACTGTGATCTAACAAGTAGCATTAGAGTTGAGTTTCAATACAAGAAAGCCAAGATCTACAATGATTCTAGAGAACTTATTAGAAAAAGAGAATAGATAAGGGGTAACTTGTTCTAGCTATACCTATCTGATTATACATGATTGTGGTGCTTGTAAGGAAATTTTGAAGGGACTTAAAGCTAAAGATCAAGATTTTCAAAAAGGAGGTACCCAAGTTGAACAAGGAGAACATCCCTGCATTGAAAATTTTGACGAAGTTGCACATTGTTGGACATATAAGATTCAACAGTACACTACCGAGATCATAACTACATACTAGTACCAACACCTATGAAATCCTAATGGATAAAGAAGAAATAAGAACACAATCATGCAATGTTGGATATTACATGTGCCCTAAGTTACTTAGAGTTTGATGATATAAAGGAATTCACTACTATAAACAAAATGTGGGACAAACTAGAAAAGATCCATAGTGGAGAAAAAAATGTACTAAGAGCTAATTCAGAAAGCTTGAGAGGCAATTTTGATGATATAAAGATGAAAAAAGGCAAGAATATTGCACAATATTGTGGCTAGAACAAAGAAGTGTTGAATGCAATTAGAGGAGTTAAAGGAAAAATTAGTGACTAAATTGTGATCAATAAGGTACCTAGAACCCTACTTCCTATTTATGCTATTAGATTTTCTACAATACAAGAATCAAGATGTACTCTTGGTAATGATCTAACCTTGGATAGTCTAATTGAGAGGCTTACTACTTTTGAATTGTCAAAGTTTTATAATTTTATTGTCCCTACTATTGAATATGTTTTCAAGTCACAATTGGTTCTACATAGGTCTAAGAAGAAGAAAGGGAAGTATGAGGATAGTGATAGTTAATCATCTAATGATGATCTTGAGGATCTTGAAGTGTTAATGGATAGAAGGATACCTAGAGGACAAGGAAAATTCAGAGGTAAACTTCCTATAATCTATTTTTTATGCAATAAATTTGGTCATATTACTGCAAGATGTCTTGATAGGGATGAGAATGATGAAAATAAAAATAGAAAGTGCTAAGGTAGAAGAGATGAAAGAGATAACAAAGGATACAAAGACTACAAGGGAAAAGATAAGAAATCATGTTACATTGATGAAGAAGAAATTTATAATGATTATGATAGTCATCATGAATAAGTTATTTATGTTGCAATGAAAGATGATTCTAATGAAGATGATAAAATTACACTTATTCCATATATAAGTATAGGTGATAGATGGATAATTGATAGTAGTTTCTCATATCACATGACTGGTGATATAGGTAGGTTTGAAACTTTATAACATTACAAAGGAAATCATGTTAAGTTTGGTAATGATTGACCATGCATGTCTTGTGAAAGATAAAGGATCAATAATATTGACTGATAAGATCATATACAATAATGCTTATTGGGTTGAAGGACTAATTACAATTTTTTTAGTCTTGCTCAATTGAACAGATCATGTTACAAAGTTGAGATTCAACACAAGAAATCCAAGATCTCTAATGGTTCTAGAGAAATAATTGAAGGTTGAGAATAGACAAGAGGTAGCTTGTTCTACCTAGACCTATACAATGATGCATGCTTGTTTGCACAATATGAAGACATTTGGTTATGACATAAGAGGCTATGTCATCTTAACTTTGATAATTTGGTAAGCATTAGTAAGATGAAAAGAGTAAGAGGATTACCAAGATTAAAGAAACTTGATAATGTAATGTGTAATAAATGTCAATTGGGTGAAAGGACAAAGTCTAGTTTCAAGAGCAAGACCTATTCGTCTAATGATATATTGCAGTTAGTTCATACTGACCTTTGTGGGCCTATTAGGATGCAAGGCTGCTGTGGTGAAAAATATTTTATTCTATTTCTTGATGATTACTCTAGAATAATGATGGTGATTTTTCTTATAAAAAATCTGATGCATTTCAATTGTGTAAGTGATATTTGGCTAAAGTTGAAAAGGAAACAAGTAAAATATTGAAGTGTCTAAGATCTAATAGAGGGGTTGAATTCATATCTGAGGAATTTAACATATTATATTATGATAAAGGAATCAAAAGACATATGTCACCACCAAGGACCCTACCATGGAATGGTATAGATGAAAGGAGGAATAGATCAATCATGGACTGCACTAGGACACTGATGATGGAGAAGAATTTTACACAAAAGTATAGGAGAGAAGCTATAAGTACAATTTTGTATACTTTGAACTGAGTAAAAGTCAAGAAAGGTACAAATATTACACCTTTTGAGTTATGGTATGGATATGCACCTAATGTGAAGTATTTCAAAGTATTTGGAATTAAATTTTATATACTAAAAGACAATAACTTGGAAAGATAGATGCTAAAAGTGATGAAGGCATGTTCCTAGGATATTCCACTAAGAGAAAAGTGTATAAATGTTTGAATTGTAACACTAACAAAGTTGTGGAAAGTGAAAATGTTAGAGTTGATTAATATGCGAAGAAAAATGAAGTTGAATCCAAATAGGAACCAAAATACTACAAGAATTTTGTATATGTCTAGAAAGGAGAGCCTAGTACCCTACCTAAGCCTAAAAATAAAGTTGTCAAGTAGTAGTAGCCAGTGAATGTTGAGTTATAGCAACAGAGTGGCAAGCATCAAGCGGTTGGAGCTAAGCATTAGGAAGTGATTTCCAAATAACTAGAAGAAGTACAAGAAGTGCTACCTAAAGTAAATTTACAAGGTGAACCTGATGAACCATTGCAAGAAGTAAGAATACCATACCCTATTTTAGTAAAGTATGTAAGAAGAAATCATACACTAGATCAAGTCATTGGAGGCAAAGATTTAGGGGTTATGACAAGAAAAATATTGAAGAGTGATACATGCTTATTGAGTGAGTATGAGCCTAGATCAGTCAAGGATGTACTTGAAAATGAAGATTGCATTGCAGTCATGAATGAAGAGATTGAGAAAATAAAGAAGAACAAGACCTATACATTGGGACTGAGACCAAAGGAAAAGAAGGTTATTGGTACAAATCGGGTATTTAGAAACAAGCTGAATGAGAGAGGTGAAATCACAAAAAACAAAGAAATACTAGTTTGCAAGGGATGTGCACAAGAAGAAGGAATTGTGGGGAGACATTTACCCCAGTTTCAAGGGTAGAAGTTATAAGAATGGTGCTTGCATATGTTTCTTACAAAAAATTCAAAGTGTATCAAATGAATGTCAAATCTACATTTTTGAATAGAATACTAGAGCAAGAAGTCTATAGAAAACAACCTGGAGGATTTTTGGGTTAAATAAAGAGTGATATGGTATGTAAGCTACAAAAAGAATTGTATGGATTGAAGCAATCTCCTAGAGCATGGTATGAAAGGTTGCACACATATTTGGTGAAGAAAGGTTTTGGAAGGACAAATGATAATGCTAATCTATACTTGAAGATTGAATATGGAAAATGGATATTGTTAGCTAAGATATTTGATGATGATATCATGTTTTGAGGCCAAGATTCATTCTATCAATCATTTTCTAATGAAATTAAGAAAGAGTTTGAGATGTCTATGTTTGGAGATATCAAATTCTTTTTTGGTTTGAAAGTGTATCAAATAAAGAAGGGTATATATACATTACATAATTCAAGTACATTAAGGAGATATTGAAGACCTTTGGAATGGAAGACTCAAGACTGGTTAGTAGACCTATGGCTACTGGACATAAAATTTTAAAGAGTCGTGATACTACAGATGTGAAACAAACCTTGTATAGATTAGTGATTGGAAAGCTACAATATGTTGTTCACAGCAAACCAAATATTGCATTAGTTGTTGGGATTGTTGCTAGATTTTCTATAAATCCTAAATAAAATCACATTATGGCTATAAAAAGGATATTAAGATACCTAAAAGGAATAAAGGACTATGGACTATATTACAAGAAAAATGACAAGTTTGAGCAAAAAGTGTACACTAATGCAGATTGGGATAGAAATTTTGATGATAGAAAGAGTACAAGTGGTGGAACTTTATTTCTAGGAAAGATATTTGTTTCATGGACAAGTAATAAATAGAACTACATTTCTCAATCTACAATGGAAGCTGTATATGTAGCAGTAGCAGTTAGTTATTCTAACATAGTGTGGATCAAGAAATTATTAAAAGGGATAAAGGAATAGATCATTGAACCTGTTGTCATATTTTGTGATAGCATAAGTGGTATAAACACATCTAATAATCCTATGATGCAGACTAAGACCAAGCATATTACTATCAAATAACATTACTTGAGAGAGTCGGTACAAGAAAAAGAAGTGAGATTAGAGTATGTAAACACAAAGGAATAAATAGTTGCTATTTTTACTAAAGCACTACCTAAGGATGGTCATCAATATCTAAGAGGTAAATTAGGGGTGATTCCCCTAAGGATTCTTATGACCTCATTAGGATTGAGTGTCTCCATTACCTCACTCTCTTTTTTTCAATATTTTGGCAAAGTCCATCTCATGTTGTTGTTTTTTTATAGCCTTTCTCTTCCCTTTTCAAAAAGGGGATTTTCTAATTGGTTTTCTACTACTTCTATAATCTCTTGATAGATGACCAATCTAATGACACTTGGGGGATATCACTCTAGTACCTATCCATGGTTTGGTATTATTCTTTTGGTTCATCCTCAACCTTTAGTGAGTTTCTAGATGACTATCATTCCCACAAGTTGTGTATACTAGTGTGGGGAACCTGTCCCTCGTATTGGGAATAATTTATTTTCAAAAAGACTAGTGAGATCTTGCTCTCTATCTAAATTCCTTGGCTCTATGCCCATACTTATTGTAGTATTATCAATGTCTATCTATTCTATTCTTATTGAAATAAGTTATGCATTATTGTGTTGTGTGGCCATATAGATGGTGGTTATTATAATACCCATCAAAGGTGTGTTTCTTAACAGGTATTATCTTTATAAATCAACAGATGATATAAGTATCTCCCTTCTTACCACAAGAATAATAGGTGGGTTTAGAATTTTTCTTACCTTTTAGAGATGTTTTTCTTAACCTTTTGTAGTCCAAGTTCTCTCCTCTTGATGTTTCACCTTCTTTAGTCATTTTTTCACCTACATAACCAAGACTAGTGGTACTCATATATCTTCTTTGAGCTCTTAGTTGTTCATCAATATTCTCTAAGCTCTCATTAAACTTTCTCAACTTCTCATTCCTTTCATTTATATCCTTTATTTCTTCCATCATCTTTAGCACTTGTTTATTCATTTGTGTGGACTACTCTATGTGGGGATAGCTATTTTTATCTCTCTTTTACACTAGTTGTGCATCCTTTCTTCTTCTTGTTGCTCTAACTTCATCTCTTGCTAAGATGGAACTATCTCATTCTTCTTGAGATTGTCTCACTTCTCTTGCCAGCTCTTCTTTCTCCTCCTCATATGTATGATTATTTCCTTTAAATTTTCAATTTCATCCATTAGATTATATATGGATTCTTCATACTCTTTAGATCCACTATGAGCTTCCAGATGTTTGGTGACTTATTCACTTTCACTTAGCTTTCTCATTATCTTCTTTCTTTTGGTTAAGAAATTTCTCATCTTTTCTTTCAAACTCTTGATGATGTTGAGTGTTTCATTGAGCTACTTCTATAATTTAAAGGCTACCATTATATCTTCCCTCAAGCTTTCAATTTTTTTCCACTTCTAGAGAACTTAAACTTTGATGCTAATTAGTTATCCCAAATTGTACTAAGAGGGGGGTGAATTGGTGGGCACTTTTCTACTAGTCAATTGAGCTATCACTAAGTATATTCTTAACACTAGTTTTTTAAATAGTAATGCAACAAAAAAAAATTAAATAGGATCATAAAAGCTCACAGACAAATGCATACATCAAGTGACATAGTAATTTTGTATGTGGAAATCCTCGATGAGAGAATGAAAATCATGGTGGGAGTAATATAGCCAGTAGCCCTTATAATGCATATAAGGGTTGCTTGGTTAAGAGATAAAACTATTCCTTCTAGGAACACATTCTACTAGGAACTTTTATAACCTATTAGGATTACAAAATCATGTGAAAGCTACCTAGATAGATGATTTACAAATCTATTTCAATGAGAAACCTAGTTAGAGGATTTAAAAAAGCTAGCTACTGAATCTTTCCCTATTAAAAGCTTACAAAATAGATGCAATGATTTAAAATTTATCTAAGTGAAAATGATCTAATGATAGAAGTATATCCTCATAGATCTTCATTGCATATTCTTGAAGATGCATTGATCTTCTTCTTTACTCTATCGACCATGAGTCCTTTAGTCTCACCTCTATTTTATTGTTCAGAATAGCCTATTTGGTGTTTCTCTATTCTCCACAATCACATTCTTCATTAGCTTGCACTTCAAACAGAAAATCTAATGCTGTCTTGGTAGTAGAAACAATCATCAATTGACAACATCAACAACTTCACTAATGAAATCTGAGTGCCTTTATACACTTTGTTGTGTGTAAGTGAAGTTACCCATAACAAAATCTCACTCATTTTTAAATTTTAAATTCATGCTTGATTTGTTCATAGAAAACTCATGACACCTATAAGTAGGGTTTAGAGTGGTATCCCCACCAGTCCAACTATGAGCCTATATTTAGCCTTTGTCCTTATGTCCTTCTACCACTTTGGCATGTATCCTTGTCACATCAACTCTGACTAACCTTGTGTCTTATCACGTTCATGGTGACTAATCTTAGATGATCAATGATCAACTAACCTTCATTTTTTTCTATCAATGGTAACTTATGTTGTATTACCACATGCATGTATAACAATTCACTCTTCTACCAGTGGTAATGTTACCTTCTAATGAGTACACCTTTCTTGACAACTTTTCAATCAATGACAACACCAATTTACAAACTTCATGCCAATGAGACTTGTAAGTCCAAAAAAACTTCCCTTAAAGTATTTTTCATGTAGGAAGATTGGTCATATTTTTTCTAGATGTCTTGAAAAAGAAAAAAATGACAAGCCAAGGATCTAAAAAGAGAAAGTGAAGAATGCATTTTATCTAGCTAAGGAAAGAGACACTAATAAATAATTTGATGGTAGAGTTGAAGATGAAATTGTGTTTATTTTATTCAAGGAAGAACTATCTATAGTTTGTGAGAAGGCATTTGTTTCCAATATGAATCATAGTGGAGATTGAATTATTGATAGTGGTTTCTCTCATCATATTCTCGGTAACAGATGCAAGTTCATTGAAATTGAAGAATGTGATGGAGGATCAATAAGATTTGGTAATGGTGCTCCTTGTCTGCTGAAAGGTTGAAACTTTATTACATTGAATAGTAAAAAAAATTGTTGATATCTATTGGGTTAAAATTTTGAAGTAAACTTGGCTAAGTGTTTCACAATTAAATAAAAAATGATATGTGTTAGAATTCAATAAAGGTGTGTGCTGAATTCTTGGTAAATTAGGAGATATAGTTACTATCAATGAACTAAGAAAAGGTAACATGTTCCATCATAACACTACTATTAGGAGTTGCCTAATTTATAAGTTTGATGATAGTTGGCTATTGTAATACCCCTAAATTGGCACATTGGTATTCTGAACCAATTTTGGTTTATCAATCTTATTTAAAGTCCTATTGTACTAGGAAATTCTAATTTTAATAATCTCTACTCGATCTAATTGTCAAATGTAGAAAAACATTAATCTACATTAATCGCTTAGTTTACTGAATTCTTAAATATTAATTGAATTAGCTAAATCAAACCTTTTAATTGAATTAATTTAATTATAAGTCCTAAGTACTTTAATTTAATTAAATCTACCCCTTTAGCTAATAAACATAAGAAGGAATTAAAATACTTTGGTTTAATTAAATATATGTCATGATTATTAAAACTAATTATTTATTTAATTAGAATATCTAATTATGAATACATGTTTGAATAGATCAATATCATTTCCTATTTCATCTCACATGAAAAAGGAATTAGTAATATTGATTAATTCAGATATGTCCTCATAATTATTGAAACTAATTAATTAATTAATTAGAAAATCTAAGAGAACATATTTGAATGGATCATTGTTATCTCCTATTTTCTCTTATTAAACTCCATCAAAAATGGAGGACTCAATCTTATCTTCAATCAGGACCATACACTCAAATTGATCTTGACTGTTGATCAAATTCTTGGATTCTATATAAGAAACCTTCAACCTCTCATTTTGGGAGGATGCACATGAATAGTATTGAATTAATGCTAATTTGATTACTCAAGTGTCTTGTATTCTAATTTGTTCTTTCTTCTATATACTCATCATTTAGACTAAAATGCATTCATCTAGTTCTTACTTTCTATTGTTCTTAGATTAGCTTCATTTCATTTAGATTGATCTTTCTATCTTTGCATTTGAAGAACATCAAAACATAGAGTAGATTGCATGTGCATGCTTTCAAATCCTTCATACTAGTTAGGTCTGGTTGTAGATCTCTCAATTATGAGAGTGAATAGAAAAACTCTATCTAGTTAGAAGGCAATAGATCACTTTGTTTAAACATACCAAATGGATAATCCCATGTTCATTTTGGGATGTTTCTGACATGTAAAGATCATGTTGAATTGTATGTGGATTTAGAAGCCCATAATTAGCACTCACATTTTTGGCACCCACCATGGGGCAAAAAAATCAATTTTCTAGCCTCAACTTTTTTTAAAAATTTGACATTCTGACAATTTTGTCCATATAATTCAGCGAATTCTTGCACGATAAGATCAATCCTCATGTGAAGAAATAGAATCTTCTCATCTACCTCTACACTTTCTCACATGAAAAAGTGTCTTCTCGCATGAAGAATGCAATTTCTCGTGCGGCATATAGTAATTCCTCACATGGGACCCTATTGATTCTCATACAAAATTCAGTACTAGTAAAGGCAAACTTGCAATTTTCAATTTTATTTATCAAAAATGTCTTTGGTCTAACACTTGTTTCTAAAGCATTTGTTTTTTACTTTTTATTTTTGAAGCAGCTTAATAGTAGTTTGTAGATCGATTGTCAAAGACACCTTGTTACAAACATACAAATAGTACTAATAGTTTGATTGTAGGGTGTTCAGTTAAAGATTCACTTGTCAAAGAATATATTCGAATAGGGGAGTATGCTCTTTACTATTTGGAAGTGATGTCCAAGAATAAATTAGAAACCTAGATGCCTTTGGAAGATGGTACCCAAGGGAGGCAAGAAATTTGGTGGTTCTCCCAAGAAAAGCTTTTTATGAAGAGATGATGATTTCCTTTTAGGAAAATCAAAATCTTGAAAAAGTTCATGTTGGGATTGATAAACTAACTCAGTTATGAACATTTTTTGTGTGTTTGGGTAAGGTGACGAGGTAGAGGAGTATGCTTTTTTCCCTTTGGAAAAATTAGAAACTTTGACCCTTGAATCCAAGCTACAGTTTGAGTCAACCTTTAGAGGGCCTACCAGAGTGATCCAACCTCTGGGAATGACCGAAGTGAGCACACACCTTTTGTTAGTGATTCTAACTCACTCTAACAAATAAACTTTGTAGAGTGAAAGAATCCAAAACCATGTTAATTTCCTCTTCTTCATTATGATGTCACATATCAAGGAGAGGATTTGTCTGTTGCACTAGGTGGCACCGCCCCCAGTCTTTCTAATCAAGTGTTTGCACTTATGGATCCTAGTGTGGGCTTCTAGCCTCAACTTCATTTGTGAAGCCACTGGGGATTAATATAAATAGAATCCAAATAAATACTTCATAGACAATTGCTACTCGATTCACCCTTGAAAGGAGGCATAATCTTTGTGCAAGGAGGGGCAAGAATCTCTCCTATAGATCCTCACCATAGGCATGTACCTAGATTTTGGAAGGTGGTATATGCCCTTGGTCCTTGCCACAATGGGGTGACATGACCAGGTGAGGTGAACACATGCACATAAGTTGTGAGACAGATTTTGTTGCCTCTACTATTTCTAGTTATAGGGATAAAAGAGTGTCTTTTTTGAGTTTACAAATTTTCCAACTCATCCAAACAAAAAAAGGTCAAGACTCCCCCATTCTTTCGAGTTGCTTTGTCCTTAGTTGGATTGCTCATGATTTCTATTTGCATCCCATGTCTAAAAAACAACTGTTTATTTCCAAACCAACATGATGTCCCAAATTTGAAAATGATGTTCATATCTACCTAAAACTTACCAATATAATCAGTACTTTATTCATAAACTTCCAAAATCATCAGAATCTCTTCAAGTACAATCAAAACCTGTCAATTGTGTCCTTTCCCCACCTACAGTTATGTAAAACTTTACATGAGGAAACACCTTTACAATTGTCAGTTTGTGTTTCCTCGTGTGGGTCTCTGTATTTCCTAACATGGGAAGCTAAGAATCCTTGCACGAAATTATACCTAAGCACTAAGATTTTGGTCAAAAACTAGTATTTTCTATCATCTTGTCAATTCCTTGTGTGGCTATGTTAGAATCTTTGAGTGAGAAAACACTTGCAAAATTGTTGTTCTAAATCCTCACTTGGTTCACTGTGCTTCCTCTCATGACCCTATCTAAATCCTCATGAAAAATTTGGTCTTAAAACTATTCAACTTACTCTACTAGAGGTGTTTCCTCACTTGGTTGTTTATATTTCCTCACCTGGAAGTTATTTCCTTGCGTGAGTTTGTTCAAATTTGTCCAAAAATAGTGAGCTATTCTAAACTCCCTCATCAAAACTTAATCCAAGTTTGATTTGTATCTTAAAAAAAATAGTAATTCCTCTATCTGCAATAGTGTAAAGCTCTGATTTCTTGCTTAGTTGATCACTTTTGATTCACACAAGAACTAGTCTCCTTACTTGGTTCTCCTACTTTTCTCTCTTGTGTTTGTTATACCTAATGTCACAATAGTCAAAACTCTTAGCTATTCTAGCTAATTCTCAAAATATTTCTACCTAGATATACAACATGCTTACTCACTTTGAGACAACATTTTGTGTGATCCTAATTCAAACTTTTTCTTAAGTTATTGTCTATGACTATTGCAACAAGAAGTGGGAATGTGTTTACTACCTATAGACCATGACATGGTAGAGATAGAGGTAGAAATCATGTTAGAGGTCACTCCCAAGTTTACATATAGTCTAAATTTAGTGAAGGTTCCTAAAAATCTCTCTCACCTATTGGTCCACCTAGTGCTCGAAGAATATTTTGCATAAACTTGCAACAAACTAGGAATCCATTATATCAAGAACATATGGATATTGACAGAACACCTACATCTTTGAACAGAATAGTTGAATTTTTGTTCCAAACATCTCTACAACCAACACATATTGAAACCTTCTACAATCCTAAAATGGATGATCAAGATCAAGAAATGGGAGAAAATAGTCAGAGACATTACTAACAAGACTACCAAAGAAATGAAAGAGTGAAAGAACCTTACAACTACACAAATGAGTACGGGGATACTAAAGAGATACCCCTGGAAGACACAAAGAAATGTTGTAAGGATAAAAACTTTCAAAAAATGATGGAGATCTTTCTTCATGATGAGAAAGAAAAATATTTTCTCAAGCTCACTCAAGAAGGAGAAACATTACCCCAACATTTTAATGTTGAAACAATTGTCACACAAGAAGAAGAAGCTAAAACATCCAAGTTACAAAAACTACTATAGGCCATGCAAGATAAATTGGCCCAAATGATGTGTGAAAAGGATAAATCAACCAAAACATATGTGTTAAATACCATTTGTCCATTTCCTTTCAACAAGGATTTGAATATGCATCCTTTTCCGAGAGGAGTTGAGTTACCCAAATATGAGAAATACTTAGGAACATCTGATCCCCAAGATCATTTGAGGGAATTTTTTGCTTTATCTATGGAATTCATCCATAATCAAATGTATCTTATGCATTTTTTCCCATACAATCTAGGTGGTTGAGCCATGGAATGGTTTTCAAGATTGCCTACTGGTATTTAAACATCTGATGAGATTTCTAATATGTTTATCTAGAAATACTCACACAATATACAACATCCAATCAACATACATGATTTGTGTAACCTTAAACAAAATATTGGGGAATCTTTCCTCACATTTCTCCAAAGGTGGAGATAATTGCATATCAAATACTTAGGAAAAGTCCCTAAAACAGAAAAACTCGATATCTTCATGGATAATGTTTTGCCTGATTTTGGGTATAGAATTCAACTTCAAGGTCAGATATGATTACACAAGCTATCCAAATAGAGGATTTTATGGTCAAAAAGTGAGAAATATCCCTTCAAAAATATATCAAGGGTCTACCTTTAGTAAGGATAAATCCAAGTATGTAAACAAGAATCGACAGGTAGTACATGATGCAGTAGTAGATAATATTACTCCCAAGCCCTCTAAGATGGCTTTCAACCTCACAGATAATATCAATGCATCTAAAATTGTTGATTAATCTACTCCCAATAACAAGACATTTGGGAACAAAACAAAGAACTCATCTTGGCTTACACAACCCAAACAAGAGTACACACCTCTTGGTGAGCCTCTAGATGTGGTCTATAAAACCTTTCTTTAAAATCAGATCATTACTCAATTGGATAATACTCATCCTTATGATCCATAGCCATGACCCACATGGTGGAATTAGAATACATTTAGAAAATACCATTCTAACAAGGGTCACAAGACAAACAATTGTATCAACCTACATCATAAAGTTCAAGACTTAAGTGATGATGGTGAAATCATTATGGGTGGACATGATAAGAATTCAAACCACAAAACTTTTAAGGAGTCATTTCCACATTATGAAAAAAAGAGAAAACTCTAAATAGAAAACCAATAACAAGGTCAATTATACATACACCAATGACGATAACATGATCAATAGGATTAAACCCTTGGACTTTGAACATTGTGATGTTATCATGATTAAAGGAAAACATGACAATCTGAAACCTAAGATGCCATTTGTCTTAAGAGGTGCTACATCCATTACATTTGATCAATAATAGTCACAATCTTGTGTCAATATTGTTATGTGTTGTTGTGCCAAGATAGTACTTCAAGGCCATGTACAAACCTATTTCTGGTCCATCTAGAAAAGGTACAAAAATTGCAACATCCTCCACAATTACCAACTATAACATCCTTGACCAATTGCAATGAACGAATGCTCAAATAAAAATCTTTGAATTACTTAAAATATTGCCTGCTCATAGGTAGATTCTTGATAAATCCCTCAATGAGGTAAGCATACCTCAAGATCTTGATCTTGATAGGTTTTAATCTATGATGGGTCACTTGACATCACCTCACTATTTGTCCTTTTTTGAAGAGTGTGATAATTCATTAAGTCATCCTCATAACCAACCATTGTATATAAAAGTTATGATGCATCAAAAATGTGTATATCACATGTTCATCGACAATGGAGCTAGTCTAAACATTTGTTCTACTACTTTGCTCAAAAAATTTGGTTATTCTAAAGAGTCTATTGATCCTCATCACAAAATAATTATCAAGATATACGATGAAGTCGAGCATAAATCCCTAGGTCTTGTTGTGTTTCCACTTCAAGTTGGTCCAATAGAAAGGGATGTTACTTGTCAGGTCCTTGACATTCCATTAGCATACAATATCTTGTTAGGGAGACCATGGATACATAAAATGCAAGTTGTATCTTTAACATACCATTAATGTGTCAAGTTTTCATTCCAAGGCTTTGAAGTTACTATACCTGCTTATACTAGTTATACCTACAACATGCTAAAATCTATTGAAAGCTTTGTTCCTGCTAATAGAGAATCTATGGATCATCATGAAAATAAGCCAAAAGAAATGGATAATTCACTCAAGTTGACAAAAATTGGGATGGGTTTGTATTATATTGAACCTATTTTGTCTTTGACATCTCTTCTTGAGTCTCCCCATAATATGGGAGACCATCTGAAGCAAAGAGACCTTTTTTGTTATCACCTCAGACTAAATTCAATAGTGCCATTCTCAAAGAAACTATACCTCTAGAAGAGGAAGATGAAAATAGAGCCATCATTGCATGGTTATATAAAGAGGAAAATTTAGTTGATCTCACAGAACAATCTTTTGAGATTTCTCCCAAAAAGTATGGTCCATGTCTTAAGCTAATGAAATGCTTTGGTTACAAAGGCAATGGTCCAATTGGATGTAACAACAATGGCTTGATTGACCCTATCAAATAAATATCTAGAAGGTCTCGAGATAAAATAGGCATAGGTTTCAAGAAGGTCCCCTTTCATCTAGGGATCAATAAATTCATACCAGAATTTGAAAGTTCTTATGAATGTGAGTCACAAACTAAGTTAGATAATAATGAGGATAGCTCTAACGATGATGATATTTTTCCTTATCCAAGTCCTTTAGATCTTACTAAGTTCTTCACAGAACCAGATGACTTTGTACCATGTGTTAGTACTATGGATATTGATAGTGATTCTTCTAAAAACACTAGTGATACTCCCTGTATTCAACATGAACAAGGAGAGTCTAGTCATATTATAGTTGTTGAATGACTTTGTAAAAATCAGGATGATAATGAAAGTAGAGAATGGGTTCCCATCACTGTTGGGGAATTCTACAATCTGCCTCCATGAAGCATAGATTCTTGAGAGTACAAATTTGGTTGTCTCTTATAGTAAACCTCAGGAAAGGATGCAGATAAAGTTCATATATATGAAAACCAGCTTGAAATAGGTAAACAATCTAAGGTTTAGTCAAATGAGTCTCATCCTACTAGTGTCTATGAGTCTTTAATTAATGTCATTAGAACTCAAAGGTATTCAAATACACCTTTGGATAAAATTACTTTAGGTCTTAAATTAATGTCCAAGCATTTGATGACTATATTGTGAACACCACCAAACCCACCACATCTCTCTCACTCACTTATCATGAGTTAATAGACTAGAATTCCAATATTACATCTAGTGAAGTGCCTATATTCTAGAATAACTATGCTCTTTCCTGTTATTTACACATTGTTGAACCGGTAACATCCTCCACTAGTAAATAGAGTATCAATATGACTAAAGTTGATATCAAATATCTCAGCCACACAATTAAAAGAAAAAGAAATAGATGATCTGATGGTGAAAACCACATTGTGGCAGTATCATAACTAAAAATAGTAATAAAAAAAGATGTATCCAAAGGTGAAAACCTCTTTGATGCACCTAAGGATGAGATATTTGATGTACTTCCAAGTCATTTTTAGGAGAGATCATCAGTGTTGATAGAGCCAACATTACCAATCAACTTGGGAACAATGGAGCATCCTCATATGATACACATTGCACAATCTTTATCTATAGAAGAAAAAGAGGAATTTATTGCCTTCTTCCAAGAAAAAAGATTAATTTTGCATGGACTTACCCATATATGCTAGGATTAGATTGTGACCTCATAATGCATCATTTATCTATTGCACCAGGAGTAAAACCTGTCAAACAGAAGCTCAGGAAAATGTATTCTCATGTGGCATTACTTGTTAAAGTTGAACTAGAAAAGCTTTTAAAAGATAGTTTCATCCATGCTATGGACTATGCTAAATGGATCTCAAATATTGTTCTAGTATCCAAACATGATAAGTCTATCTGAGTTTGTACAAATTTTCAAGATCTAAGCTTAGCATTGTAATACCCCAAAATTGGCTCATTACCATGATACCAATTCTGATCTATTTTTAACCAATCCTAAAGACCTATTCTAATAGGCAATTCTCATTCTGCTATTCACTACTTGACTTAATTGTCAGATGCAGAAAACTCTAATTTCCATTCATCATATTTCTTATTTAATTCCTATAGTACGTACTCATATTAGTCACATTAAACCTACTTGATTTAATTATTAAGTATTTATACTTTAATTAAATTAAATTATATCCTAAGGCTAATGTACTATGGAGTTAAATTTATTTTATTTAATAAATATGTCTATCTTGATTAATTAAATGTAATTATTCAATTAAATGGGAAAGGTATTTCTAATTAATTAAATGAAATTATTTAATTAAATGGAGTACTTACTTCTAATTAATTAAACAAAGTTATTTAATTAAATGGGAAGCCATTCCTAATTAATTAAATGAAGTTATTTAATTAAATAAGAAAAGTATCTCTAATTAATTAATAGATTATTTAATTAAATAGAAAAGGTAATTATGAGAGCATATCTCATTTTATCAAATTAAATATTTCACCAAAATCTCTGTTCAGTTCAAAAAAGGGAAATTTCCAGTTCACTATTGATCAAAAATGAGTTAAATTAGTTAACTCCTTTTTCTACTCAAACTGAATCAGTTAACTCCTTATTTTACTGAAATTAAATCTATTAACTCCCTTTAATTTGGGAATCTCCCTTTATGACTGAACTTCACCTTTAATCCTGACCGTTGATTGAAATCAATCTCAACCGTTGATGGATTCCAGGAAAGTCTATTTAAGAGACCCTCATCTCTTCATTTTGGAAGGAGCTTGAATGAGAATTTGCATCAAATTATTGTTGGATTGTGCATTCATTTGAGCTCCCTACTTTCATATTCATTTTCTAGTTTAATTCTCATCTAGATTTAATATGCATACATTTAGTATAATTTCTTTTACATGTTCTTAGATTAAACGTGCATACTCCATTCTAGATTAATCTACATTCTCATATAGATTAGTCGCATTTTCTTTAAATCCTTTGTTCTTATAGGGTCTGGTTGCTTAAACACCTCGAATCTAAGGATATCTAACAAGCAATTCCCTTTAGATAGAAGGCAACAAGTTGCTTTGCAGGCTAATTTTTAGATGAACAATCCAATGTTCATTCAGGAATGAATCCGCAAATAAGGACCATGTTGAAGTGTGTGTGTTAGCAGAGGCCACATATTAACACATACATTTCTAGCGCCCATTGTGAAGCACGAAAATCAATTTTTCTAGCCTCTTTCTATATTTTTTAATCATTTTTTTGTTCTTTGTCCGTACTGTTCTGTACAAATTCGAGAATCTTCGCCTGAGACTGTTCATTTTTGCACGAAGATCCAAAATCTTCGCACAAAGATTCTCTTCGGGTTGCACGAGAATTTTCTTGAGCACGCAAAATTTTGCACAGCACTTGTTTCTTTGCGCGGGCCAAAAATAGTTTCGAGTAGGCTCCAAACAGTTTCACGCGAGATAGAAATAACTTCGCGCGGCTCTGTCAGAAATTTCACACGGCACTTGTTTCTTCGAGTGGGCCAAAAATAGTTTCGCGCGAGACAGAAATAACTTCGCGCGAGACTCTGCTGACAGAGGCTATTTTTGCATTGATTTTCGTATTCTCTGGTTTTTTTTGCTAACTGCTCATTGTTTCTGGTTTTTTCCTGTTTTCTATTTTTTTTGGAATAGCAATACAAAAGACACCTTTTTTCCAATTTTATAGATAAATAATGTAAAAAAAAAATTATAAAATGAATTTTGACTTTTGATGTTTTCATAGGTTTTAGCATTTCCTAAGCTTTTTTATGGGTATAAAAATGAACAAAAAAAGTTAAATTTTATTTTCCCATATTTAAGCTTTAGTTTTCACTAACATGTTTTCTCCTAAGCATCTTTATTTCCATTTTTCTGATTTTTTTGCAGCATAACAGCGGTTTGTAGGACAATTGGAAAAGCGTGATAAAGTTTCTAAAAATAGGTAAAACATCTACTAAGCGCATTGCAAGGATTACTAGGTAATTCTCTTTGACTGATAACACTTCATTTGGATCTAAAACGAAGATCTCTTGTGTCAAGCTTGTGTGTGTTTCCTTCCATGTTCTCATTTTACAACACATGCATAATTTGATACTAGGTTGTGATCTCCATTAGTTTTCATCTAGTAGGCTTAGTTACTAGTGATAGATCTAATTAGCTATCTTGAATTATTGGACTCGCTAATTTTTCGGCCCCTCATTCCACCCTGTAGTTGCAAGATCAGCACCACGTTAAAGGGGAGGGGTTTATAGGACAGAAGCGTTAAAGGCTCCATAAGGCAACCCTTTTGTGCTTTCTAGAACTCACTAGCTTCTGAGTTGTGGACTCGTGTTAGCTTATGTGAGGGGTTAAATGTTCCACATCTTTGGACTCACCTCACATTAGTTAAAGCATTAAGTGTACCACCTTATGCTTTTTTTTATTGCTTTTGGATAGATTTGCTTTCGAAATTGACATCTGTACACACATAGTAATTAAGCCCCCATGAACACTATTCATGGATCTTGAGAGAGTGGGTTCCTAGTGAAACTCCTCTCTAAGACAGATTCCTTGTAGGTGGAGAGGATACTTTGAGCATCTTGCAGATAGATGAATCTTCAACTTGTTGATTAAGGCGTCCTTTCTTCGGAGAGGTTGATAGATCACTGGGAGATGATATCATAGATCTTTAAGAGATAATCTTAGTTTAGCATGTCAGATTAATATGTCTACTTTGATTGGGCTAAAGGTGAAAAGGTGTCAAAACCTTGAATCTGAAAGCTAAGTCCCCTTGTGGTATACTATTGTGAGTCGGTCACCTTTAGAGAGGGTTAACTGTAGCAGACAATCCCTCTACAGGGGAAATTGTGATGACGAAACCTCAAGCGGTAATAGCCATTTTTGCCATGGTAGTGACAACCACTATATAAATGTCCTTGTGGAAGAAATCTCCATGGGTGTGGTTCATTGTGGGTTGTCAGATCTCCCTAGCAGCTCTTGAATATTAAGTTCTCAGACTATGGCAAAACCTCAGTGCGTCGGGATTGGGGGTCACCCCTGTGAGTCATAAAAGTTGCAGAGTCAAACCATTACTAAAAACCTTAGAGAGGCCAACTTTTATTTTCTAGGGATGTATGCATGATTACAAAACTCTTTGAAAATGTACACAAATAGCTCTCTTAGGGATTAGCACAAACTAAGTCACTTGATTGTTCATGAGCAAGATTGCTTTTGCCCTTGCTCATTATTTTTAGACGTGCTTGAAATCACTTGCTTGTTGTTCTATGTGCCTGTTTATCTACCTGGTTATTGGAACGATAAAAAATTTTGTCAAAATCAGTCGCTCTTCTAAAACTGATCTGCTTTCTCGTGCTAAAACTTTTTTAGTCTCGCATGAAATCATTTGGTCCTCACGCAAAATCATTTTGTCCTCACACAAAATTAAAATTCTGTCATGAGTCTTCGCATGACCCTGTGAGCTTTCTCGTTCGAAATTAAAAACTATCACTGAACTTCATGCGAGACAGAAACTTCTTTGCGTGACTTGTAAAACTTCTTTGTGTGACCCATAAAGGTTTCTCGCTCGAGATCTTGTGTCAGCATTTCCACTTTTGGTCTAATCTAGCTATCTGTGATTTGCACGCTACCCTTTTTTGTGTCCTTTTATCGCTCTCTGTTTGCAAACAGTCCCAAACAGTGGCATCCTACTTAGCTAATGACTTGTGATCCATACTTTAACTAGTCTTGTCTCTCAGTTATCTTGCTCTTGTCCTTTAGTGCTTTTTGTACTTCGTGTCATTATAGTCATAATCTTTGGCTGTTCTAGCCTTCAAATCAGACTATTCATACCTTAGTATACTGCACTCTTATGTTGCTTTCCTGAGACTACATTCTAGTGTGGTCCTTGTCTAAGCTTTTTCTTTTTGTCATTGTCTATGATTGTGGAAACTTGACTTATGTTCTAAAACTTGGTTGTCAATACTTGAAACATAGTACATCAAAATGGCCAACAACAAATGTTCTAAATCCAATATTCCTAGTGAGGAAGAAGGGATTCTTATGGAAAACATGAAGCAACAAATCCAATCAATGAGCGCTCAACTTCACAGACTAAAAGAAGAGGAAAACATGTCATTGAATAGATTCTCCTTGAGAGAAATTTTCCCTTCCTTCTATGACAACCAAAAATCACATTCTTGTGATCTTGAATCTAAGATATCTGAGAACACTTCACAAACACCCAAGAAATCTAGAAATATCTTTGAAGAAAAACCTTGGGAACCTAAACCAAAGCATGATTTCACACCTTTGAGAAAATCTTACAAATTAACCTTGGAAGAACTTCTTGAAGAAAAACTCATTACTTTAGTTAAGCTCACTTTGGCGGGAGTTTCCTTTATGAGTAACTATTTTGCCTATCATAGACATAATTTACATAAAACTTCCCATTGTAAGGAGTTGAAAAATAAGATCCAAGATCTTGTTGACAGTGGCATAATTCAAAAATCTAAGCTCTCAACTACTAAAGATTCTACTCTCAAGAAGGATCAACCTCATGAAACCATGTCTAGTAACGGTTCAAACACAACTTCTACTTCCTCCAACATACATCCACCTTCTAAATTGTCCAATCTTTCCAACACATATTCACCAAAAGAACTCACTACTACCCTAGTTGACTATGTGTACCCTCAAGGACTACATTTAAAAGAAACTCAAGCTAATATTGACTTAGCTGCAAACCTCTCCCATACTACACAAAGCAAAGATCCAAAACCTACATGTGTTGCTCCTCCTATTATCCCCAATCCAACTATTCCTCCATTGTCCCTTCAAGAGCCTATTATGAAGACTCTAGAAATATATTTGAATATAGATTTAGATATATCCTCATCCTTGGATTTGGTTTCATATCAAGAGGACCACTTAAATGATGAAGAAACAAGTGTTGATCAAGACCAAGATTCATTCATCCCCTGTCAAATCTTCCAAGATCTCGTGCCTCCATCTCAAGAGCCACATAGTCCTCCATCTCCCATGTCATGCACCTCTAGTAAGAAAGATCAAGATATTCCTTCCACCATCCCTAAGGAGATTACAAAATACCAAGAGAAAGATACTTTTCCTATGTTACCGAAAATTCCTTTTGAAGAGAAAAGTGTTCCCTCGCTCTCTTATTCTACCTTGCTACATTCACTTCCAAACTATGCTCAAGATTTAAATACTCCTGTCAAAGGTATTGCTCCTATAAAAATTACTCATAAATCTATTGATGGCTTTGGTCATATTACTCACTCTAAAGATGTTTGATATCCATACTCATGGTCCGTTCACATCTTCTAAATCTATCCTTGGTCCATACCCATCTAAGATAAAACCTTCAAGTCTTCCATCTATATTGGGACCTTATGTTCCTCTATCTCCTATTGCCACTACTAGCTCATTACACATTCCTCCTACCCTACCCTAAGATCAACAAAGATACACATACTTGAACTCTTCACATTCACCTTTCCATCTAAACCAGTCACATTGGTCTCATTCATCCACAAGTCCCAAGTCCTTTGGAAGAAATTTGGATGATCAACTCAAACACAAGTGCATGAATCCATCCTCAAAAGTTTACTATGTCTCCTCTAATCGGCATGTGAATGTTAAGAAGGAAAATACACAAAAGAGACCACAAAGGTCCACTATTCAAAGAGCTCAACCAAAGAAAGTATGGGTTCTTAAATTTGTTATTGAAGAAATGCATTCCAAAGCATCTAATGAAAAATCAAAAGCTATATGGATTCCAAAGTCTCTTTTGAAGGACTTGAATATTGAAAACAAATCAAAGTTGACATTCAAGCTTCCAAATTTTTCCAATCCATCTCCTTTCCAACATCTTCCTAAAAAGGTTTCAAAACCTTCTACTCCACGCCTCTCCAAAATGGCTTTGCTACCTCATATATCTAAGCCTCAATCTATTTCATCCATATTCCCTCCATAATTCCACTACCCTTCAAGGTGTGTGTCAATGTTGATCTTTCCTAATATCTCATCCACCCTCATGAGATTCTCTAAATCTTATGCCTGCTTGCCATCGTTGCTTGTTTCAGTCTTCCAAAACCAACAACCTTATCCTCCATCTACCTTTCATTTTCCTTTCATTTCCCTTCCATTACCTTATCACCATCTTTGAGTGTACCTTGCTATGGCCTTGGCTTATCATAACTTATCTTTCTTATTAGAGCACTATTCAAATTGAAGAAGGCTTGAATTCTTTCCAAAAACTCTGAAAATCCCAAAAAAATGAAAAAATGAAAAAGTGCCTTGGTGACAACCACTTCTTGTGGCACCTTGGTAGCAAAAGCAAAGAAAAATAAATCCATCCTATGGTGAAAACCACTTCTTGTGGCACCTTGGATAAGTACCATGATGAAAACCTGGTAAATAGGTGTCATGCGTAATTCTTCCATCCATGACATCCTATCATGATCTTGCTTATCCTTCAGATGTCCTCATTCCTAAAGTCATTTTCTCATAACCTCCATAACAAACTTTGCTATCCTATTCAGTTAACCCTTTGGTCTTGATCAATGAAAGAAAGAAGAAAACTCAGTTCTTAGCAATCTCTTGACATGGTCATTTTCTTGGATTACTTATGTGACACCCTTCATTACACCATGAGCTCATATTGTTATATCCTTTTCCCTAGCTTGGGTAATCTTGTGAAGACTTTCCTTGAGGGTAACATTCATTGCTTCATACTCGTTGCCTTTCCATCTCTACTTATCCACTAGCTTGCTCCTACATATTGTCTTGCACCTTGCTAGACACTAGAAAAAAATCAAAGGAATCCTTCTTGAGAGCTAGTAATCTCTGAAAAAAATCTAAAAATTGGAAAAAGTCCTAAAAAAAATTGTTACCCTGGTGAAATCCTAGCAATAGGCACCTTGGTAACACCAAAAAAATTGAAAAATCTCAAAAATACAAAAAAAATTCAAAAAGAAAAAAATACCAAAAAAAAATTGAAAAAAACAAACAAAGTGTCATTGGTGAAAACCTGGTAACAGGCATCATGGTAGCAAAAAAAGGAAAATCTTGTCAACGAGGTGAAAACCTAGTAAATAGATGCCTCTTGTTCCCAATGCTCCATCTTGCAGTGCATCTTCTGGCTATTTTGTACAATCACTTTCATGATTTTGCTTTCCTGCTTTTCCTGCTCATGTATCCATGGATTGAGTCTTTTCATAGCTCGGGGGCATTCCCCCTTCAGTGTCACTATTTTTGAGATTCTCCTCATAGATCTCCTTCATGACAGTCACTAGTGGTCCTCACTGCATCTGCCTACTGTCGCCAGTGTCACTCTCTTTTTGAGATTCTCCTCATACAATCTCCTTTGCGATAGTCACCAGTGGTTCTCACTGCATCTGACTACTGTCGCTAGTGCCACTATTTTTGAGATTCTCCTCATAGAATCTCCTTCACGATAGTCACCAGTGGTCCTCACTGTGTCTGCCTACAATCACTAGTGTCACTCTTTTTGAGATTCTCCTCATAGAATCTCCTTCATGACAGTCACTAGTGGCCCTCATTGTGTCTGCCTACTATCGTCAATGTCACTCATTTCAAGATCCTTCTCATAGGATCTCTTTTGCAATAGTCACCAGTTGTTTCAGTTGTGTTTTCCTACTGTTGCTAAGGTCATGTCTCCAGATTCCTTTTGGAAAATCTCTCTTGCATCGAGCATTAGTCATCTTGGTTGTTTTTGTCTACTATTTCTTAGTCCTCTTTAGGTTCTTCATCCTGAAGTTTCCTAAATTTGACCTCAGTCACCAGTTGTTCTGACTGCATCTGCCTACTGTCGTCACCCTACTAAAGAGATTTCTTTCAAACATGTTCTGGAAATTGACACTTGACATCAATCTCAAAAACATTGAACTCAAAAATGATATAATTGTTTGGATATGCTGAGCATTTTCTTTGTTTTCTTTTTTTTGCTTTATCATATCTCCTCAAGCAACTCAATGATGTCATCTTTGACTAGAGAAGTAATGACTGGGGGCATGATTTTTTTCTTTGCTTTCTGTTTGTGGTTTAGTTCCAATAAGTTGATCTATTCCTATAAAAGGGGTGTCCACTATAAGAGCCTTCATCTCGTATTGGATGGTCGTGTGTACCTTGACTCCTTTTATATGAATACGCCAATAATGTCGATTCTCCTTGTTTGTTGGAGTGAACTCTTCATGGTATAGTAAATACTAATATTCGTCCTGCTAAGTGAACGTACAGGTCACTGCAAGTATATCTAGCACACTTCTATCTCAGGTTATGAATGCAAAGGTCATTGCAAATAGTATAAATACTAAGTACTTAGCATAAGATGGATCTCCCGTGTGTTTGGTGTGTCTGTTATGTAAGCAACATTTAGGTCATCCTAGCGTTTATGCTTTGATGCTTATGTTAACTTGCTAGATTAAAAGGGAAAAAAATTTTGGTCATTCTAGCTTCTTGTGCCTCGAATGCTTACATTTAATCCTAACAAACCATAATGTATGTTATATTCATGTTTCCATGATTGCAATGTTAGTGGGAATTGTATGACCTACGAGCTTTGTTCTATATCCGATGATGATTAAATATTGAGGCTTGGTAACTAGACCTAGGGTTGCATTTAACATAGTCTTGCATTGCATACTTCACTTGCATAAGCATGCGATTCAATTGCAAATCTACTTTCACCTTCTCTGATGAGGGATTGTTGATCTCTTCAAAGTATCATGTTCTTTCACGAACTACACAAATGATTGATTAATCACCCTCTTGGCTGCTTTGGTTGCTCTAAACCCATTTTTTGGGATCAAATTCAAAATCTAACACACTTAAGTGGCTCAAAATGCATTTTAAAAAAATTTTGTGCAATCCAAATCTTTCTGATACTTAGCAATTCTTGGAATCTTTTCAACTCAAACTTGGTCTTTTGGATCTCGAAATCACTTCGAATCAACCTCCAAATTTCTTTTGATCATTTTGATCTCTTCATATTTCTTTAGATTGTTCTAATCTCTCCAAATTTCTTTAGATCATTCTGATATCTTCAAATTTCTTTAGATCATTCTGATCTCTTCATATTTCTTCAGATCATTTCGATCTCTTCATATTTCTTCAGATCATTCTAATCTCTTCTTTATTTCTTTAGATCATTCTGATCTCTTCATATTTCTTCAGATCATTCTGATCTCTTTATATTTCTTCAGATCACTTTGATCTCTTCATATTTCTTCAGATCATTCTGATCTCTTCATATTTCTTCAAATCAATCTCATCTCTTCATATGTCTTCAATTCGTTCTGATCTCTTCTTTATTGTTCAGATCATTCTGATCTCTTCTACATTCTGTTGAATCTTAGATTTCTTCTGTATCTATTGCTATATTGCTTCACATCTATTTCTGGTGTGTCATATTTTGATTTCACTCCCAAGGGGGTAGGATGATTACATAATTTAATACCTATTGCTTGGGGCATCTGGTTCCCATCTTATGTCCTTATCACTTGGGGCATCTCATCACTCGGGGCATTTTGTTCCCTTCTATCTGGCATCTTTGCCATCTATCTTATATTTTCATCAATTGATCAACCTTATAACAACTCTTCTCAGAGTTCGATAGATAGGTATTGGGATAGTCTAAACCCAGACTCTTGAGGATCAAGCCTTGTTCTAGGGATGATTCTATGACTCTTGATTGGACCTTTTTATCTTTTATCAATCTTAGGTATCTAGGTGTTCTATCTGGATCCTTGAAGGTTAAGCTCCATTCTGGAGATAGTCTTCTAAATGCTATCGATCTTAGGTATCTAGGTGTTCTATCTGGATCCTTGAAGGTTAAGCTCTTTTTTAGAGATATTCTTCTAAATGCTATCAATCTTAGGTATCTAGGTGTTCTATCTAGACCCTTGAAGGTTAAGCTCCATTCTGGAGATAATCTTCTAAATGCTATCAATTTCAGGTATCTAGATGTTCTGTCTGGATCCTTAAAGATTACGCTTCATTCTGGAGATAGTCTTTTAAATGTTATCAATCTTAGGTATCTAAGTGCTCTACTTGGATTCCTTAGGATTAAGCTCTGTTCTAGAGATAGTCCTTAAAAGCTTATCAATTGGTCTCTGTGTCATTAACTTCGGAACCAATCTCATCTGTGCATCATGCTTTCTGATTTTCTTTGAATTGAACATGTTGCTCGCACATTCATTCAAAGAGGGGCAAAATGTAATACCCCAAAATTGGCTCATTGCCATGATACCAATTCTGGTCTATTTTTAACCAATCCTAAAGACCTATTCTAATAGGTAATTCTCATTTTGCTATTCGCTACTTGACTTAATTGTCAGATGCAAAAAACCCTAATCTGCATTCATCATATTTCTTATTTAATTTCTATAGTACGTACTCATATTAGTCACATTAAACCTGCTTGATTTAATTATAATTTAATTATTAAGTATTTATACTTTAATTAAATTAAATTATATCCTAAGGCTAATGTACTATGGAGTTAAATTTATTTAATTTAATAAATATGCCTATCTTGATTAATTAAATGTAATTATTTAATTAAATGGGAAAGGTATTTCTAATTAATTAAATGAAATTATTTAATTAAATGGAGTACTTACTTCTAATTAATTAAACAAAGTTATTTAATTAAATGGGAAGCCATTCCTAATTAATTAAATGAAGTTATTTAATTAAATAAGAAAAGTATCTCTAATTAATTAATAGATTATTTAATTAAATAGAAAAGGTAATTATGAGAGCATATCTCATTTTATTAAATTAAATATTTCACCGAAATCTCTCTTCAGTTCAAAAAAGGGAAATTTTCAGTTCACTATTGATCAAAAATGAGTTAAATCGGTTAACTCCTTTTTCTACTCAAATTGAATCAGTTAACTCCTTATTTTACTCAAATTAAATCTGTTAACTCCCTTTAATTTGGGAATCTCCCTTTATGACTGAACTTCACCTTTAATCCTGACCGTTGATTGAAATCGATCTCAACCATTGATGGATTCCAGGAAAGTCTATTTAAGAGACCCTCATCTCTTCATTTTGGAAGGAGCTTGAATGAGAATTTGCATCAAACTGCTGCTAGATTGTGCATTCATTTGAGCTCCCTACTTTCATATTCATTTTCTAGTTTAATTCTCATCTAGATTTAATATGCATACATTTAGTATAATTTATTTTACATGTTCTTAGATTAAACGTGCATACTCCATTCTAGATCAATTTGCATTCTCATATAGATTAGTCGCATTTTCTTTAAATCCTTCATTCTTATAGGGTCTGGTTGCTTAAACACCTTGAATCTAAGGATATCTAACAAGCAATTCCCTTTAGATAGAAGGCAACAGGTTGCTTTGCAGGCTAATTTTCAGATGAACAATCCAATGTTCATTCTAGGATAAATCCGCAAATAAGGACCGTGTTGAAGTGTGTGTGTTAGCAGAGGCCACATATTCATGCATACAAGCATGTCCAAAGGATGACTTTCCACTACCCAGTATTGATATGATAGTGGATCTAATAGAAGGATATGAAATGTACTCACTCATGGAAATTTTCTATGGTTATAATCAAATTAAAATTACACCTGAAAGACCAGGAGAAAACTACTTTCACTTGTGCATGGTTTACCTTATGTTGAAATGTCATGCCATTTGGTTTGAGAAATATTGGTGCCACATATCAAAGGGTAGTTACAACAATCTTCCATGATATGATGCATAAAATGATGGAGGACTTGTCAATGATACCTTGGTCAAGAGTACACAATGCAACACTCATCTTCATGATTTGGGACCAATCCTAGATCATATGGAGAAATTTAGTCTTGGATTAAATCCCAAGAAATGTGCATTTGGCATCACATCTAGAAAGTTTCTTGGCTATATTGTCTTTTCAAAAGGAATCAAGGTGGACCCAGAAAAAGTACAAGCAATAATGCAAATGCCTCCACCCTATAATATTAGTTAAATGAGGGGATTGCAAAGAAGACTTCAATCCATTTGCAGATTCATTTCATAGTTCGTGGATAGGTAACATCATTTTACTAAGACTCTACATAAATGTCTAAAATATGACTAGAACAAATATTGTGATCAAAGTTTAACACAAATAAAACAGTATATTTTCAATCCACCAATCTCGATGCCTCCTATTTATATGAAGCCTCTCTTTTGTATATCTCAGCAATAGAGCCATCTCTAAGTATCTTGCTAGCTCAAGAGGACAATGATAAAAAGGAACAAGCTATCTATTATCTTAGTCACACATTGATTTCTTATGAAATGAACTATAGCATTATTGAAAAAGCTTGCTTGGCGGTTTTCTTTGCTTCTCAAAAGTTGAGGCACTACATGCTTGCTCACACTAATGCTACTAGTTGCCAAAATTGATCCATTGAAGTATTTACTTAGAAAGAAAACTCTAATAAGAAGGTTAGCTAAATGGGTCATGATACTAAGTGATTTTGATATTACATGTGTTGAAAGAAAGGCTATTGAAGGACATGCAATTACTGATCAACTAGCAAAAGCACCAATGCAAAGTCTTCTATCACTGAATATTGAATTCCCTAATGAATCTATTTTAATGCAAACATATTAAACATGGGTGATTTTCTTTGACAATTCCTTCACACAAAAAGGATATGGTGTTGGGATCTTATTTATAACACCACAGAAATATCCATTGCCTAAGGCATACAAGATCTTATTTCCTTGTACAAATAATATTACAAAATATGAATCCTTAATCAATGGCATGAAGATTGCAGTTGAATTGATAGTAGATGAATTGAATATTTTTGGAGATTCATAGCTAGTAATAAATCATATCAATATTGCTTATTAGAAATTGGATGAGAAGTTGACACCTTATAAACAAATGGTGGATGATATAAAAAAATAATTTGCTCATGTTACATTTCAAAAAGTTCCTCGAGCATAAAATAAGGCAGACAATGCAATGGCTACTCTCGCCTCCATGCTATAGTTACATGAGTATTATTTTAGAAATGAATTCCTAGTGGAGACTTACCCTACCCTACTTATAATTCACTTGAATCTTGGATGATTTTTTCTATCATAGGACATGATTCATCCCTCTACCATCATATCTTTTCTTACCTACATGACCAAATCATTTTGGATAATCTAACCCAGAATGAAAAAAGTCACCTAATTAGTAGCACATCATGATATGTCATTATTGTCGATGACTTGTTTAGGAGAGGTCTTGGAAGAACACTCCTTAGGTGTCTAGAACCCGATGAGTCAAAATGCACATTAATCAATGTACACAAAGGCATTTGCAAATCTCGCTCTAATGGCTTGACACTAGCTCATAAACTTATAAGAGCTGGTTACTACTGGCCAAATATGGAGCAAGAGGAAATTAAATATGCCAAGTCCTACAAATAGTTCCAACTCCATGGAAATATGATTCATGCTCCAACTAGGGAGCTAATTCCATTTATCACACTTTGGCCATTTCAACAATGGGCCTTTGATCTGGTAGGTTAGATTCATATGTCTTCTTCAAATGGACACAAGTTCATTATCACAACTACAAACTACTTCACCAAATGGGTGGAAGCAGTCCCTCTTTCTAAGGAAAATGAATAAAAAGTAGCTCTATTCATTCTTAATTATATCATATGCAATTATAGTGTACTATCCTCCATCATTACTGACAATGGGGGATTGTTTAAAAACAAGGATCTCAAAGAGTTGTGCTCAAAGTTTAAAATTAAGCAGCATTGGTCTTCTATTTATTACCCCCAAGGTAATGGAAAAGAAGAAGAATCCAACAAGGCTATCCTTAAGATCTTACATCACATAGTCAACAAATCTGGAAGGGATTGGCACCTTTAAATTAATCTAGCTTTATGGGCTTACAGAACTAGCATCAGAACTCCAACAAGAACAACACCCTTTGATTTGGTATATGGAGCAGATGTTGTGCTTCCTATTGAGGTTGAGATTTCTACTTTATGAATCTCTCTAAAAGGCCTCATTAATGATGATGATTACAAAATCTCCTAGATTCAAGAGCTAGAATTTCTAGATAAATATCGACAACTGGTGTGTGATCATCTCTAGGCTTATCAAAAATGTATGTCTAAAAGATACAACAAGAAAGTCAAACCAAGTGACTTCCAAGTGGGTGACCTTATCCTAAGGGAAAACCCTAAGAATCAAGAACTATAGATATAGAAAGGGAAGTTTGAGTTGTCTTGGTCCATATATAGTTACTGCAGTATTTGGATCTAGTGCTTATCAACTTTCAACAACTGAGGGAGAATCGCTCAAAGAGTCTATCAACACCCTTCATCTATAGCAATTCTATAGTTAACATGCTTTCAAAATCTCTTTGTACATACTTAAATTTTTTGAAAAAATTATTATCTTGGTGAAAACCTAGCAATAGGCAACTTGGTAATACCAAAAAAAAATTAAAATACAAAAAAATACAAAAATACAAAAAAAAAGTGAAATATTCAAAAATACAAAAAAAATGAAAAACAAGAAAAGAATCATTGATGAAAACCTAGAAAATAGGCATCATGGTAGAAAAAATAGAATCTCTACCAAGAAGGTGAAAATGTAGTAAACAATCACCTCTTGTTCCAAATGTTACATCCTACAGCTGCTTTTCTAGCTCTTGTACAATTGCTTTCTTACTTTAGTTTGCTGCTTTTGCTCATGCATCCATGGATTAAATCTAGTCATAATCTTGGGGGCAACACCCTATAGTGCCATAGAAAATCACTTAAGCTTTAGTCACCAGTTGTTCTAACTGCATTTGTCTATTATCACTTACTTTAATAAGGAGATTGCTCTCAAAGAAAATCTCTTAAGCTTTAGTCGCCAGTTGTTCTAACTATGTCTATCTACTATCACTTACTTTAATATTGAGATTCCTCTCAAAGAAGATCTCTCTCACATCAGTCACCAAACATTCTAACTATGGCTATCTATTGTCACTTACTTTACTATTGAGATTCCTCTCAAAGAAGATCTCTCTCACATTAGTCACCAAATATCCTAACTATGGCTATCTATACTTTACTGTTGAGATTCCTCTCAAAGAAGATCTTTCTCACATGAATCACTAGTTGTTCTAACTATGTCTATCTACTATCACTTACTTTACTATTGAAATTCCTCTCAAATAATATTTCTCTCATGTCAGTCACTAGTTGTTCTAACTATGTTTGTCTATTATTACTTACTTTACTATTAAGATTCCTCGAAGAAGATCTCTCTTGCATCATTCACCAATTGTTCTAACTGTGTCTATCTATTGTTGTTTAGCCTCATATTGAGGTTTTTCTCAATGAATCTTTCTCTTTGATGTCATTCACTAGTTGTCCTAACTAAGTCTATCTACTATCATCCTCCTACTAAAGAGATTTCTTTCACATATGTTCTAAACATTGACACTTGACACCAATCCTATAACACTAACACTGAAATGGAAACATTGGCACTATTTGAGTTATGCTAAGTTTTTCCTTTTTTGTTTTGCTTTTGCTTTATCATTTCCATTTGAGAAACTTGAGGATGTCTCTTTTGACAAGAGAAGTGAGGACTAGGGGCATGATCTTTTCTTTTTCTTTCTACTTGTTGGTTTGGTTCCAATGATTCGAAGCATACATATAAAAGGGATGTCCACTATAAGAGCCTTTATCTCATATTAGATGGTCATGTGTGTTGTGGTTTCACAACACACACCCCATTTCACCTAGAAATGGGGACCCCCTAGTATAATTTTTTTGGCTTTTTGGATCCCTAGTCTGGGGTCTGAGTCTTTTTCTAGTATTTTTGGTTAGATCCTAGTCCTAGTTCAAAAAACCCAAAGTCTAGAGTTCATTGTCAAAGGAGATAAGTCTATTTGCAAAGCAAAAGGGCACACTAGCAAACCTACCCAGGTGTGCTACTATGCCAAAACACATAAAAGGGCACTCATTATAGGTAAGTACACAACTGTGTACCTCCTCTCTCTCCCCACTTCATCTTCTTCACTAAGCTCTCCATTGTGCAACACTGCACCTCCTTTGATGTGTATCTCCACCCCCTTTACTTTGTCTTCCTGTGAGCATCCATAACCACACATACGCAACAGACTAGGTGTGGTATTTCACTTCCTTCCTCCCTTGCCCCTCGCATAGACCTACACACAAAAAACATAAATTTAAACATCATTTAGGGTGCACATTAGCACACCTAATTAGGTGCACTGTTGCGCACCCTTAAATGAATAAACACCTTTTTGTGCAAAGTATATAGGGTGTGCATCAACACACCCCTTGAGGTGCATTGTTGCGCACCCCATAGTAAAAGGCTTTCCAAGGTTAAAAGGTGTGCTAGGTACATCCTTTTTTTGCATTCCAGGGGTAAAATTAGGTTCTTAAGACATTCTTGACACTTATAATTTTTGGGTTGTTTCTTGTCATTATTAGGATTTGTCTTAATTAAGTATTTTTAGCTCTCTAGATTAATGTTTGCATTTTCGTGCAGATAAAAGGGCATCCTCAACTTGTCAAGGTTATAACTTTTGACCTAGAGCTCAGAACTCAAAACCATTTACACTATTAGAAAGAGGAGCTAGAAATCTAATTTTAGTCCCTAAAATAGCGAGCCTTCAACTACCCAATTTTAGGGACCGATGAAAGTTTCAACTTGAAATTTTGAGCAGAAGACCTCCAAAAAAGCCAGTTAAAAGGACATAGAAAAACTTGTAAAAAAAGTATGAAAAATTTTCAAACATTTGATCATTTTGGATAATCTGGATCACTTGTTCTCTGATTGGGAAGGATCGGACAATTGGAGAGAAGAAATAATCAAGCAATTTACACTAAAAATCAAAGATACAGACGTCAAATACGTGAACCAAAATAGGTTTTTCATCTTATGCAACCATTTGGTATTTTAGAAGTAGGAGTTCAGGTCTATAAAATTTTTTGGCAATAAAGAGGGTATAAATCATCAATAGGATCAAAGTAAGTACACAAAAGTGATCTAAAACCCCATTTGAGCAAAACCTAGAAACTATTTTCAAAACTAAGAACTTTGATTTTTTTGCAATTTGAGCACCTTGCACAAATTTCACTGACGTGTGCAGGTCCACAGGTGCGTAGGTTTGCAGGTCTACAAGTGCACATTTTCATAAGTATTTAAAAAATTTTTGAAGAGGAGTGTAGGTGCGCAAGTGCACATTTTCATAAGTGGTCTAAAATTTTTTGAAGAGGTGCATAGGTGCACAAGTTCGCAGGTGTGCAGGTTCGTAGCTTTGTAGGTGCACATTTCCAGAAGCTCTGTTGACAATTAACTACCAATTCAAAAAATAGAGCTTTCCATGCATCGAAAATGCATTCTGATGGTAGTTTAACTCTGAAAAATGCCCAGTGAAGGATCAGCTTCTATTTTTAGCACTTGCAGACACTTCTACATCAACTGAAGGCTTTCTCATTCTTTTTTCTCTCATAAATTCTTTATTTCTTAACATGTAAAGGCTCATGCATCCAATTAATGAATAAAAATGGATGGAGTCCTACTAAGAACTAGTTAGATTGTTAGTTTGTATATAATTAGTCTATTTTATTAATTTAAAAAGCATACTATTACATCAAGATATCTCTCACTCTCAACACAAATTGAGGAGATGATTTCTTATAAATACTCCATCGTAATATGTAATTGGGGCCACTGTTATTATGCAATAAAATTATACCTTTGGTGCTCGCATTTGGAGTGTAGTCATTCTTGCCTAAATGTGTCACTGTTTTGTGAATTTTTCTCATGAGATTGTGATTGAGCCAAAGGTTTATTGCGTTATTTCTGGTTGTGCGATCTTTTAGTTCTAGTGTTTGCTACGAATTTACAAATTTCGCTGACGTATCAAGTTTGAGAAGAAATCATCAAATTGTGCCTACATAACTCTTTGTCTCACATGAGTGCACTTTCCATGGCCTTGTAATTTGATGAAGAGTGAAACATCATTCGGTTATTGAAATTTCCCATTGACAATTGTATCAGTGGAATCTAGGAAGCGTTGCTCCTATTTTCATTGGTTACCTACCAATCTCTTCGAAAGCTTAACTTGCAGTGTGTTGTTTTATGTAGCTTATGTTTGTTAGGATTTCAATTTCATGTTATTAGCTTTTAATTTCATGTTATTTTCTTTCAAATTCTGTTATTTGCTTTGCTAACCCCTTGTTAGAATAGGAACTCATATTAGTTTCATTGTTAGATTGCATTCATAAAAATAAACATAAAATACAAAATATAGTTTTTTCTTTTAGTATTATTTTTGGAACAGTGTGTAGATTCTACATTCCACCCAAAATCAAAACAAACTAGCAAAGGCATCCTCGTGAACATTCACATTTATCTTCAACTAGGTGGGTTCCAGTAGGTTGCAAGATCACCCAGAACCTTGGAGTCGATTTAAAAAATCAGCTTTTCAAGAGAGGAGTTCGCAAGAATTCCTACTGTTTAGCATCGTGTAAAATGATAGCTCAATAGAAGTAGCACTAGAAAGAGGGCCCGAAAACCATTCAGCTTGAAAAACCCAAGTTGTTGTTTGAAAATTCAACAATTTCCAAAAAAAAAAAAAATTGAACTCTTGAAATTCTAAAGTTGGAAAAAAAAATCTAACTCAAGAAAATTCTAAAGTTGAGAAAAAATTATAACTCTAGAAAATTTTGAAGTTGAGAAAAAATTCTAATTCTGGAAAATTTTGAAGTTAAGAAAAAATTCTAACTATGGAAAATTCTGAAGTTGGAAAAAAAATCTAACTTTGGAATATTCTGAAGTTGAGAAAAAATTCTAACTCTAGAAAATTTTGAAGTTAAAGAAAAATTCTAACTCTGGAAAATTGTCACTTAGAAAAAATTTTTGATTTTTTGGTCTTGTCACCAAGGTGCGCTGGTGCGCTGGTGCACGATTTTGAGAAAGTGTTCTTCTTTAGAGGTGCAGTTTTTCAAGAATAAACACAAGTTCCTAGAGCTTAATCACTTTCACAAGCATCATAGTGATAAAGAGATACCAAGAACTCCACCCATTCACATTACACATTCCATCATCATTGTTTTCTTTACATTCTACTTCATACATTTCCATCATTATGCACCATGTCTTTCTTTAATGCCCAAACTTCACCTTTGAACCTAACTGGGCCATTACATGACTTGCCCAAAAATCTTGAAAATTTTTACCCACGATTCATCTATGGAGAATCGCAAATAGTAGATCATCTTAAAATTTTCAAAGAGATTTGTAATCGAAACCTCAATTTGCCACTAGCATCAATAAGGGATTGGAACTCCTTTGAGATCAAGTTTCTAGAACAATTCAAGATCTATATTAATCCAACTATCTTATATCATCAGCTCATCTCAATTAAGAGGGATCCCCATGAGACAATTTCACAGTTTAATCATTGCTTATATAGGATGTATCAAAAAATGGAGTTTCCTTACATTATAACACAAGAGGCTATCATCCAAATCTATTTTGGAACAATGTATTCATTAACTTCTATTTTTCTAAGAAGGCTCCCACCCAGAGACATTGATACCATTGAAAAGGTTTTCAAAGAGGCTATTACCTTCACGAAGTAGATTAGTGCTACTCCAATGTCAACAATTACATATTCAAGGTATGAATCCCAAAAGACTGCTTTCTTTGAGTAGAAGGCAGTTGCATCCACTGAAGTAGAAAGCAATATGGCTAGATAGTTTAAGGCCATGAAGGAGACAATGTCTCTTTTATCTAATGAAATTCTAATAATAAATTTGAATTCCTCAATAAATCAAGGCAATCATCCAAGACAACTTGTTGCCCAGAACAATTATTCTCAAAATCAGAACAGAAATTTTGGCCTTTATAGTAACATGAATAATGAGAATAATGGTATTATAGGTACGATACCAAGTAAAAATGGATATGGGCACAATGATGTTTCGGATCAGCCTCCCCAAATCATGAAGGAACAACCTTTGCATTTTAGTGCAATGATGTTTGAATCATATGATAAATCTATGAGAGGACAAAATGATGAAGATGATCAAGAGGAGTTTGTGTTCCCATTCAATGAATAAATTCTTCCAAGTGTTGTTGTTGGAATAAGTGTGGGCATTCCAAGAAATTTTGAGGATGTAGAAGATTTTAAAGTTCCAAAACTCTATGAAATTGTAAAAAGTGATGGAAATACAAAAGATCCCAAGGTTGGTGATATTTTTGAATCAGAAAGTCATCAAGAAGGAGATACCAATTCTTCCTACTATGATATTGATTTCTTGTTGAATAATGATAAGATACCTCCCTCAAAACAAGATTTTTCATTAGAAGAGATGGATAGAATGCTCAATTTGGTCTCAAGCTTGACTAAGGAAATGTCTATTTGTGGGTATTCTACACATATATCAAACCATGCAATAACTGAGTCATGCCAAATCCATCCATTTGGGTTCCATTCAGAAGAAAGTTGTCCTGATTTCTTGTTAGCTTGGGAGATCACAATGGAGGGAAAGTATGATTCTAAACATGCTTCTTTAGGATATGAGGCAGAAAACATATGGGTCAATGATAGTAATGAATCTTGTAATTCAAAAGGAAGGCTGGTGATTGATTTTTCTAGTCCGAAGGAACCTAAAGTGTTTCCATGTGTGCATGAAGTTGTGTACCATGAGATAAGACCACTAGAAGGAGAGATTACAATGTGTGAGTGTACCCCTATGGTGGGGGACTCGCTAGATTAGGTGATATTTTTCCATTATCCCTCTTAGTTTGATGATTTTCAATTTGAATATGATGCTAAAGGTAAGAGAACTTGTTTGTAGATTAATCATGGTCATAAAGAGTTACCATAGCTTTTGATTTTGTGTGATTTGTGCCTAGAATTTGAACCAAGATTGTCCAAATTTTATTTTTTTGAGTACAAAGACAAATCAGCTTTTCTTAGGACTATATGGGGTGGTTCATTAATATTGTACATCATGAGAAATCTACTGACAACTACCCCACATTCTTATTATTCAAGGTTTTTTGTAGATAAGTTTTTGTTTTTGTTTTTCTTAGCCTTTTTAGTCTTTCTTGTTAGATGTTAGTTTTCTTTGAGTCGAGTCTTTTTTTTTGGGTTTTGTTTCTGTTTGCTTCTTTTCGTTTTTAGTCATGTCAGTCTAGGGGTTAGGTGCAATCAAGATTTTATCTTGACGTATCTCATTAAACCACTTTTTGGTTTCTACTTTTGGGAAGAGGTATTTCTTTGTCAAAACATTTTAATTTTTTTTTTTTCTTATACCAACTGAGGAACAAATGTTACTTATAGTAATAAGGGACTTTTAGTCTTGAATCCAGAATTGCAGATCAACAAGTTCTTAACACTTTGCAAATTTAAAGAATGACTATCATAGGTGTTTTTGAACCAAGGTTGAAGGCAGCAAGGGATAGTCCAAACCCTACCAATTCAAACAGAAGGATCTTCTCGAAGGAATTGCTAAGATCATTGTTTGGTGTGAGAGTTTCCAAAAATTTCTTAAAAGAGGAATGCAAGGGATGTTCACAAAAGATTGAATCTAAGAAATGACACCAATGTCTTGCCCACACAGCCTAAGTGTGGTCAAGATATAGTTAGAAAATAGAAAAGAAAAAGAATGGTGTTAATACTAAAGGATTCTAAGAGGTCTAAAAGGGGTAATCCGATAAATGGATATGCACTCAAAGTAAGCTATCCACTACCAAAGGATTGCTTCATCAAATAATCAAATGGCAACATTATGAGCTACATGGAGCAAGTATGCAAAGGATTGCCAAGGAATTCAAATAAAAAGTGACAACTAGTTAAGAGCCCTCAGAAGTGATTCTCTCATCTAGTCAGACAAAGGATTGATAAACAACGTTAGTGAAGATTCCTAACGAACAAGCTAGATGGGGTGGAAGATTGTTTCCAAGTTGTCAAAAAAAATTGATAGATTACATTCTAAGATGTTGAAGGAAATGGATACATTGAACATACACTAAACTTGGAGATTCAAGATTCTGAGGTCTTGATTGTAAAGTGACTCAAATTATGCTTGGAGTATTCATGATTTAGTTGATGTTGGACACATATCAGAGAAATGTTTGCTAATGAAGAAATGCCTTTGTCATTTCTTCCTTTTTGTTGGGGCTATTTGTTGTGGTTTCACAACACACGGCCCATTTTGCCTAGAAATGGGGACCCCTAGTATAATTTTTTGGCTTTTTAGATCCCTAGTCTGGGGTCTGAGTCTTTTTCTATTATTTTTGGTCAAATCTTGGTCCTGGTTTGAAAAAGCCAAAGTCCAAAGTTCATCATCAGAGGAGATAAGTCTTTTTACAAAGAAAAAAGGTGCACTAGCGCACCTAGCCAGGTGTGCTAATGCGCCAAAACACATAAAAGGGCACTCATTATAGGTAAGTGCATAGCTACGCACCCCTACTCTCTCCCCACTTCATCTTCTTCCCAAGCTCTCTATTGCACAACACCACACCTCCTTTGGTGTGCATCTCCACCTCCCTTCCCTTTATCTTCCTCTGAGCATCCATAACCACACATGCATAGTAGACTAGGTGTGTTATTCTGCTTCCTTCCTCCCTTGCCCCTTGCGGAGACCTACACACAAAAAACATAAATTTAAACATCATTTAGGGTGCACATTAGCACACCTAATTAGGTGTGCTACTATGCACCCTTAAATGAATAAACACCATTTTGCTAAAAGTATATAAGTGCACCCCTTGAGGTGTGCTACTACACGCCCCATAGTAAAAGGCTTTCCAAGGTTAAAAGGTGTGCTAGGTGCATCCTTTTTTTGCATTCCAAGGGTAAAAATAGGTTCTTAAGGTGTTCTCAACACTTACATTTTTGGGTTTTTTCTTGTTATTAGAATTTGTCTTAATTAAGTATTTTCAACTCTCTAGATTAATGTTTGCATTTTCATGCAAATAAAAGGGCATCCTCAACTTGTCGAGGTTATAACTTTTGACCTAGAGCTAAAAACTCAAAACCATTTACACCGTTGGAAAGAGGAGCTAGAAATCTAATTTTAGTCCCTAAAACAATGAGCCTTCAGCTGCCCAATTTTATGGACTAATGAAAGTTTCAACTTGAAATTTTGAGCAAAAGACCTTTCTAAAAGCCAGTTAAAAGGACATAGAAAAACTTGTTTAAAAAGTATTAAAAAATTTCAAACATTTGATCATTTTGGATAATCTGGATCACTTGGTCTCTAATTGGGAAGGATCGAACAATCAAAGAGAAGAAAAAATCAAGCAATTTACACTAAAAATCAAAGATACAGAGGTCAGATACGTGAACCAAAATAGGTTCTTCATATTATGCAACCATTAATGACAAGATTCAACACACATGCCTTGGGATTTTAGAAGCAAGAGTTTAGGTCTATGAAATATTTGGCTATAAAGAGGATATAAATCATCAAAAAGATCAAAGTAAGTACACAAAAGTGATCTAAAACCCCATTTGAGAAAAACCCAAAAATTATTTTCAAAACTGAGAACTTTGATTTTTTGGTGATTTGAGCACCTTGCACAAATTTCATCAAGGTGCGCAGGTCCACAGGTGCGTAGGTGCACAAGTCTACAAGTGTGCATTTTCATAAATGTTCTGGAAGTTTTTGAAGAGGTGTGCAAGTGTACAAGTGCACATTTTCATAAGTGGTCTGGAAGTTTTTGAAGAGGTGCGCAGGTGCGCAGGTCCGTAGGTGTGTAGGTCCACAACTCCATAGGTGTGCATTTCCAAAAGCTCCACTGATAGTTAACTACCAATTCCAAAAATAGAGCTTTCCATGCATTGGAAATGCATTCTGATGGTAGTTTAACTCTGACAAATGCCCAGTGAAGGATCAGCTTCTATTTTAGCACTTGCAGACACTTCTACATCAACTAAAGGCTTTCTCATTCTTTTTTCTATCATAAATTCTTTGTTTTTTTAACATGTAAAGGCTCATGCATCCAATTAATGAATAAAAATGGATGGAGTCCTACTAAGCACTAGTTAGATTGTTAGTTTGTATATAATTAGTCTATTTTATTAATTTAAAAAGCATATTATTGCATGAAGATATCTCTCACTCTCAGCACAAATTGAGGAGATGATTTCTTATAAATACTCCATTGTAATATGTAATCGGGGCCATCATTATTATGCAATAAAATTATGCTTTTGGTGCTCGCATTTGGAGTGTAGTCATTCTTGCTTGAATGCATCATTGTTTTGTGAATTTTGTTCATGAGATTGTGATTGAGCCAAAAGTTTACTGCATTGATTCTGGTTGTGCAATCTTTTAGTTATGGTGTTTTCTACAAATTTATGAATTCCACTAACGTATCAAGTTTGAGAAGAAATCATCAAATTGTGCCTACATAACTCTTTGTCTCACATGAGTGCACTTTCCATGGCCTTGTGATTTGATGAAGACTGAAACATCATTCGGTTATTGAAATTTCCCATCGATGATTGCATCAATGGAATCTAGGAAGTATTGCTCCTATTTTCATTGGTTACCTACCAATCTCTTCGAAAGCTTAACTCGCAGTGTGTTGTTTTCTGTAGCTTATGTCCATTAGGATTTTAATTTCACATTATTAGCTTTGAATTTCATGTTATTTGCTTTCAAGTTATGTTATTTTCTTTTCTAACCCCTTGTTAGAATAGGAACTCATATTAGTTGCATTGTTAGATTGCATTCATAAAAATAAACATAAAATGCAAAATATTGTTTTTTCTTTTAGTGTTATTTTTGGAACAGTGTGCAGATTCTATATTCCACCCAAAATCAAAATGAACCAGCAAAGGCCTCCTCATGAACATTCACATTTATCTTCAATTGGGTGGGTTCTAGTAGGTCACAAGATCACCTAGAACCTTGGAGTTTATTTATAAAATCAGCTTTTCAAGAGAGGAGTTCACAAGAATTCCTACCATTTAGCATCATGTAAAATGACAGCTCAACAATGTGTACTTTGACTTATTTTACATGGATACTTTAGTGAGGTTGGTTTTTCACCTTTACTATTTGAGTGAATTCTCTATGCTACAGTAAATATTGATACTCATCTTGCTAAGTGAATGTATGTGTCACTACGAGTATACTTAAAGACATTTTTGTCTCAAGTTGCAAATGCAAGGGTTGCTGCAAACAAAATCTTTACTGAATACTTAGCATAAGAAGGATCTCACATGTGTCTGGTGTGTTTTCACACAAGAAAAATTCTAGTCATCCTAGTGTTTATGCTCTGATGCTTATGTTTGCTTGTTACATTAAAAGGGATAAATGTTATGGTCATTCTGGCTTCTTTTGTCTTAATTCTTACATTTAGTCCCAACAAAACTAAGACACATGTCATATTCATATTCTCATTATTACAATGTTGGTGTGAATTATATGACATTTATGGGTCCAACTAAACACTTGGTGATGATAATTTTATGACTTTAGTAACTAGACCTAGGGATACATCTATTATTGGGTTGCATTTCATACTCCACTTGCATAAGATTACATTTTGGTCACTACTTTACTTTCATCTTTCAGCATGAGAGGTTGTTGGTTTCTTCAAAAGTATCATGTTTATTCTCAACTGCACAAGTGTTCAACTCCTTGGTTCATCCTTTTGATGGGATACCTGTCATTAACAACAAAATTGAAACCTGCATGAGAAGTTAGTTCATTCACATTTTACATTTCATACACATATTTTCACATTCATCTCATTTACACTACATTCATACATCATAACTCATTAGCACATAATCATATCACTAACATCTCATGTATGAAAAAACTATACAAGAAAAAAAGTGACACATGCAACGATACTCAAATCAAAAGATCTTGTATATATAAATCTCTCTAATAGAGTCAAGTGTACATCGATACAAAAATGTGTGTTACTCAAGCACTGTCAATTAAAAAGATACAAAATAATATTGAGACATCCAAAATACATCCTCAGAAGGTAAGACAGAAGAGAGAAAGCTAATTTTTTCCTTCTCTCTCATCCTAAGGTAGAGGAGGAGAAGGAAGAGCATCTTCTCTCACAGGCCGATGTACACCATCTAATGCTCTAGCATACTCAAAAAATCTAGGCATCTTCTCTACCGCATCAGGCATGGTTTTGATATATCTTGCATAATAATAGGCTACTCTAGCACCCTGTAAATGAGCCTCATCTCATTGTTGCTCTAATTGCTCACAAAGCTCATGGATCTCTTGATCTCAATCTGCAAATCACATATCTCTAACTATCACCTAAATCTTTAGCTCGGTCAATTGTCATTGTGTCATCCTTAATCTCTCCCTAGACCTCCTTAGAGCTTCCCTAAGCCTATTTTCTCTATGGCTCTGGAATAGGCTGGTCTAAGATCTCCTCATTGCCCATATCTTTCTCTAGCTGATGTGGAGGCTAACCATCAACATGTTACATTTGTGCCTCTCCTCTAATAGCACCTAAGATCCCCATCTCACCCCAAGCACATCTCTACCCAATCCTACTCTAATTGGCACATGGATCCACCATTATCTGACATGGATGGATCTACACCTATGATGTATGTTGTCTTACTACTTGCTACTTTGGCTATTACTATGGTGCCTACACTAGTAGTATAGGCACTACCATCCCCACTGGGTCAATAAATTGAGGAAAGTGATGACTCACAAAATTTTCCTTGTAAGTCAGAGTCATCCCCTCATCTATAGATGTAGGCATATAATCCCAGTGCATCATGGTAATGGAGCACACATTAATCATCGATCTCCCAAGATCTAGTCTAACAGACCACCCCTTCTCCACCCCCATGGTGAAGTAGGCATAATTGCAATACTCCTATGATATGCCATGTGGCATGTCATACTATCACCACACATGTATCAACAAAAATCCCTTGATCACTTGGATCGAGCAACCAAACAGTGGCTGAAAGGCAAACCTATATCCAAGCTCCACTTGCATGTCATCTCATGCCTCTGTCTCTCTCCATGGCCTCCATATCACTGACACCATGTCATCTAGTTGTGATCTCCACATCTCCATCTTATCTAGAGCAATCTAGGTCATCTAGCATTGATACCTACAAATGTAAGGCTCATTGGATTGTCTCATATCATTACAGATGGGTCTCGTAATTGGAAAGTTCTCCCATGTCTAGACCTATAACACATAAACACAAGCTTCTATGCTCTTCTTCTCTTGATATACAACCTCATGCATCTCATGATACATGTAGGTCATCATACACTAACCCCATCCAAAATGTGTTGGTTTCTCTAGCATCTAACCCCACCCACACTCCAATCCATGATGGCCTATATCAGGCATCAAAAAGCAACTCAAGAACACTCCAAGTACAACTATTAATCTATGTGTATCAACATAGAGTTGAATCAACTCCTCCTCCCAAGGAATGGGTCTACCCATAATGATCATGTCCTATAAAATAGCCCTCAATGCCAATGTACTAGGTCTCAGTTGAATTTTGTACTCTACTCAAGGTCCATGAAATGGGATACGATGTATCCTATAGATGTCCTCTGGTGTGATGGTCATCTCTCCCAATGGTAAATGGAATGTGTTCATTTTCGAATGGAAATGCTCAACAAGTGTTGTCAATAATCTATGATTCACCTACAAATCACAGATATCACATAGACATGATAATCCAAGTGTGCCAATATGTGCCCAATCTATAGCATCTAGTTGCCTAATTAATTCTCCTATAGCTAGATAATATGATCTACAAGAAATTTCTAGAAACACAACCTTCAAACATGAAAACACAACAACATGACCAGTATTTGACATCTAAAACATCATACTACTCTTAAATTCACACAAACATATTGCATTCATGCAACAAAAATTGATGACAGTGCAAAATGATGGCTAAAAATCAAGTTTTTAACAAAATTACTCATGCAAACTATGTCAAAATCTCACACAAGATTTCACATATTTGCTCGAAGATGTAAATGCTCACATGAAGTAATGACTTCCTTGCAAAAGGAAATACACTAGGTCATACGAGAAACATAGTGTCATGCAAGAAAACTCTTAATGGCATGTGAAAAACAACTAGAATTTAAGGTCTCTCATGCGAGAGATGGGTACCTCCCATGCAAGGAAACTATGCACATGATGTGAGTAAGTGCCCTAGTGGCACTTCCTCACATGATTTTACTTGGCGGCTCGCATGAAAAATTAGGTTCTAGCATAAGGACACTGACAGCAAGATTTTAAAAACAAATAAAAATATGCCAAATATTTACCAAAACATCTAAAAAATTTAACGAAAGAAAGGATTTTCAACTACTCATCGAAGTCATAGTCTGTTGACAAGTTGTATCACCTAGAACACTTGAAATGATGACTTTGCACTGGGACCACCATTTTCCCTAAGATCTCTTTTCTTCATAAAAGAAAAAATGTACAAATGAATTGAAAATGACCTTTTTGGCCCTTATATAGGTTTTGACCTAATTTTTCAAAGTGCTCTAATTGATGTGAAAATTACCCTGCTAGCTAATTTGTCCTAAACTCATTTATGGGATCAAATTCAAAATCTAACACACTTAAATAGCTCAAAAACACACTTTAAAATTTTGGGATTGACACGATTGAATGCTTGTGTAATTCCATTTACTGATACTTTGTGACTAACAATATTTTCAAATCACACATTATTTAACTTTTTCAAAAAAATTAGAAAAGTCAACTCAAGTCAATTTGAGTCAAATTTGGTCAACTAGACCTTCAAAATGCTTCAAATCAATTCATTCTAATGTGTCATCTCTCTACTTTTCTCCTGAGGGGGTGGGATGATGATTACATCATTAAACATCTTTGAATCTTTCAAATATGGCTTCAAATCTAAATATAATGTCCTATTTTCTAGGGGCATCTCATCACTTGGGTCATTTCTATTCCCCCAATCTAGCATCATATACTATTCAACTGATCAATCTTATATCACTTCTTATCATAGTTTGATGGATAGGTATTGGGGCATTCTAACCCTTATTCTTGAGGATTAAGCCTCATTCTGGGGATGATTCTCTGACTCGTGATTAGGTATTGTTAGCTTTTTATGGACCAGTATTCAAGCATTCTATCTGGACTCTGGAGTATTAAGCTTCACTCTAGAGATAATTCTAAACTCTTACTTTCAATCACTATTTAATGAATAGGTAATGGGGCAATCTAACCTTGACTATTGAGGATTAAGCCTCATTCTTGGGATAATCCTATGAATCATGATTAATCTTGTCATCTTCTAATGGACAGGTATTGAGGCAATCTAACCTTGACTCTTGAGAATTGAATCTTGTTTTGGGAACAATTTTGTGAAGTTTGATAATCTTTTTTCTTTCATATTGGTATCTAGTTGTTCTATTTGGATTCCCTAAGACTAAGCTCTATTCTAGAGATAACCTTAAAAAATCTCATCAATTGGTCTTGGTGTCATCAATCTCAAAACCAATCTTAGCTCTTGGTCTATATTCTCAAACTTTTGATTTCTTTGAATCAAAATGTTGCCCACACATTCATTCAAAGAGGGGAAAATGTAATACCCCTAAATTGGCACATTAGTATTCTGAACCAATTTCAGTTTATCAATCTTGTTTGAAGTGCTATTGTACTAGGCAATTTTAATTTTAATAATCTCTACTCGACCTAAGTGTCAAATGCAAAAAATCATTAATCTACATTAATCATGTACTTTTACTTAATTCCTAAATATTAATTAAATTAACTAAATTAAACTTATTAATTTAATTCATTTAATTATAAGTCCTAAGTACTTTAATTAAATTAAATCTACCCCTTTAGCTAGTACACATAAAGAAGGAATTAAAATACTTTAGTTTAATTAAATATATGTCATGCTTATGAAAATTATTTATTTATTTAGTTAGGATATCTAATTATGACCACATGTTTGAATAGATCAATATCCTTTCCTATTTCATCTCACATATTGATTAATTCAAATATATCCTCATAATTGTTGAAACTAATTAATTAATTAATTATAAAATCTAATTATGAGCACATATTTGAATGGATCATTGTTATATCTTATTTCCTCTCATTCAACTCCATCAAAAATGGAGGACTCAATCTTATCTACAATCAGGATTGTACACTTAGATCAATCTTGACCATTGATCAAATTCTAGGATTCTATATAAGAAACCTTCAACCTCTCATTTTGGGAGGATGCACATGAATAGTATTGAATTAATGCTAATTTGATTACTCAAGTGTCTTGCATTCAAATTTGTTCTTTCTTCCATATGCTCATCATTTAGAATAAAATGCATTCATCTAGTTCTTACTTTCTATTGTTCTTATATTAGTTTCAATTTCATTTAGATTAATCTTTGTATCTTTGCATTTGAAAAACATCAAAAACATAGATTAGATTGCATTTTCATGCTTTCAAATCCTTCGCACTAGCTTGGTTTGGTTGCTAATCTTCCAATTCTGAGAGTGAATAGAAAAATCCCATCTAGTTTGTAGGCAACAGATCACTTTGTTCAGTCATACTGAATGGACAATTCCATGTTCATTTTGTGATGTTTCTGACATGTAAAGTGTTAGAAATAGGGATTACTGGGCAGGGGTGAATCAGTAATCTATAAACCTTAGTCGTCAACTAAATATTATTACTTACTTTAAACCATGCATAACAAAGCAATAAAGTAATGCTAAAAAGTAACAGTAACAATACACAAAGATAACTCATAACACCATATTTTGTTAACTAGGGAAACCCTGGCCAAGGGAAAACCCCAGTGGGGATGACACCCACTAGATAATATACTAATATATAAGTTCCTTGTTAGAGGATGGACCTTGTTAGGAGTTAATGAGAAAATTCAATATAAGGAGTCTCTGTTATGAGACTTTGAATCCTTATTAGGAGGTTCCAACCCTGTTAGGAGTTCTAGTACAGTAGATGCAAGATGAGCCCACTACCCAAACATGCATTTTCAATTACAAGAAGAGCTCACTACCCAAATAAGTAATCAAACTTTTGGAAAAGATATTGTATCTTATTCCTTGACTGATTTCTAATCTTCAGCTCAATCTTGAATCGGCAAATAGCTCATATAAAACTTTGCATATATCACTTTCACAAAAGTTCACATATAATTACAATATTACAATTCACACTTGCACTTATACTTTCACACTTCTTATCACAAAATGTCCTTTGTATAAATACCATGCCTTTTAACAAAAAAAAATTGTGTCGGCTAAGACCACAAACCACTTTTCCAACTTAGGGTAAACATCTAGGTTGTCGGCCCTAATTGGACAAGTAATTATCTTGTAAAGAAAATAATTCTTTCCTTCAATTTCACTATCATGTTCCATCAAAACATGAATATATTTGTTTCATATAGTCTATACTAACTTATGAGGTTATACATGTCATCACCAACATGTATACTATCTCCATGTAACTTTTCTAGTCATAATATGATGTCAATAACAAGTTATAAACAAAACAATATACTGTTGTAAACCAAATTCTATACTTAGACAATTTTCTTATTACCAAACACTAAGTATCTTTATTTCTGAGGTTTCTTGTGAACATGTACATCATGTGTTTCCATAAATGACAACAATTCCATATCACTAATAGCAAATTGTCAACAATCTCCCCCTTTGGCATTGATGGCAACAAAATAGGGAAAATTGGCTAAGTGAAAAAAATAAACTACATATAATCTATAATGGTATTAAGTTTTTACATATGCTCCCCCTTACAATATACTTAACACTTTTATCTTCTCTTTACCTGATTTACAATTTTCACATGTATTTCTCCCCCTTTGACATCAATGACAAAGCTCAAAATGTCAAGATATGTCCAAAAATTGTCCAAAAATGTTGGCCTTCCTTATTCTAATATGATCTTCATGCAATCATCAAAATTATCCTTCAGACTATCCATACCCTTAGCCCATGTCTCCTTGCTGGACTAAACTGAGGTGAGAATTACACATAAAGCATAAGATGCAATCTCAACTGCATTAAGATCTAAATAAAAAAAGTTGGAATATGTGTCTTTGGCCTTGACACATTCCTCTAACTATTTCTCAACAAAAGATAATTTTAGAGCAATAGATTCTCTAAAATTTGATATCCTCTTCAAGATCTATTCCTTCTAAAGTTATAATTTCCTAATGTCATTGTGAATACTAGACACTTGTCTTTCAAAATAATGTACTTTACAAGATGGACACTAGATCTAGCTGGTTAAAGCCTCTAGCTCACTCATCTTTACTTCTATCTGACTATCAATGTCTTTAGTCAGTTTGTATGATAAGGTACACTTAATATACAAAGTTTTCCCATCTTGTAGGCATTTCTAAAGTTCTTTTATACAAGTATCAAGACTAACTAAGTTATTCTTTATATTCTAACAAATGGTGCTAAACAAGTTAGCATCATGGGAAATCTAAGCCTTTGCCTCTGCAATGTTCAACAAATTGGTAAACTCTTAATCAAATTATTTTAGCACTACTTGTGTTCTTTGTTCAGGATTTGGTTCAGTGTGTTGTACTGCCAAGGTACTGTGCATTCTATCAGTCACTTCCGTTAAAGTTTTCTGTAAACTTTTCACTATCTTGTTTTTCTGTATAAGTTTGGATAGGGATGAGATCAAATCTATTTGATCATCATCAGTAGCTAAACTAGCAAGAGAGAGCAGAGTGGATGAACTAGATGGTTTAGTATCATTCCCCCTCTATTTCTTCACTGCTTATTTTGTTCTTCTCTCTTCTTCTTCTTTCTTTTCCTTTTCCTCTCTTTCTCTCTTCTCTTCCAATCTCTTCTTTTCATCTTCCTCAATTTTCTTTTTCATCTCTTGTTCTGCAATTCTTCTCTTTTCCTCCTCTTCCTTTCCTTTTTTTTCTTCCTCAAGCAATTTCTTCTTGGCTTCCTCTATTTTCTTATTTTCTTCTTCAAGTATCGTTTTCTCTTCTTCAATCTATCTCAACTTATCCTCAATATCTGCAGTGTCTAGTTCATTAGGTTTAGAACCACCAAATGAATTGGTATCTTCACTATTAATGGTAACATTGGGTTTGATCAATTTGCATGGTGTCATCACTCACTAACACTTCTAAGGTTCTAGGAGCTGGAGGAGATGTTGCCTTTGACTCTGTCATCATTTGACTGATTATTGCTGCAGTCTCACTTCTTAGCTTGTCCTTTTCACTAACCATGAATAGAAATGGTCTCAATTTATTCCTCAAGTATGGTGTGAGGTTATTCAATAGCCTTTTAATTTCTTCTTCATCATTAGCCTTGCAAACATTTCTAAGCATAGACTTCCAAAGTTCTAGATCTTCTTCTCTTGCGGGAGCCTTCTTCTAAATGAGTCTCTCATAGACTTTCTAGTTTATTATGCTCTCAAGATCCTTTAGTTTTAGATTTTTTTCTATGATATATCTCACAATACTTATATCAATCTAATATTTCTCAAAACTATTATACAAATTGTAAAATTTGTTCATTTAAACAAAATTACCTTCATTAGCAATAGTTGTATTGATCTTTTCTATCTTTGGCTTCCAAGGTTGTTGAGCTTTGCCTGCTACTTGCTTAGATGGAGTCACTTTTTCCTCTTGTTTGGTCTCATGTTCCTGATTTTCTTCATCACTGGAATCAATTGTCAACAATGTTTTCTATATCTTTCTTAGTCTAGTGGCTTGTTGTTTGATCTCTTTATCTTAGTAGACACTACTTCCACCAATCTTTTAGACTTTCTCTTTAGCTCACTAGGCTGAACATTGGACACTGTTGCATACAGAATGCTCTATTCTGAAGATGTCTCAGCAACTAATACTGACAAAGATTGAATGTTCAATATTCCTTACTTCAATGTTTGTCTTACAGTCTCAGATTCATGCTCTAGCATTCTAGCCTCCCATAGTGCCTTCTTCATTATAGACTCTACCTTCTTGTGTGATACCTTTTCCAAGGTTTCTTGATGAGTTGACTATGTGATCTCATCATATGTGCCAAATCTATACTTTGCTTTCTCTCTATTTGAATTCAGCAACAAATCAATATAACCAACTAGTATATCATCATTTAATTCATAGCTCAAGGGATCAATAAATGTTTCCCGAGGTTCCATTGCTTGAATATAAGTATGATTTGCATCAACCAAAATAAAAATATCTTCCTTAAATTTGTCCACAATTGCAGGTGCAATTCTAAATCTCTGTTTCATTTCATTCTGAAATGTCCTCATTATTAGGTTGCCACTATCTAATATCTTATCTACAGGATGCCTTCTGCATACCTCTGTAATCTTTTCCATTGTGCATTTGTCACTATTCATGATGTCTATGACTGATAGATAAGGAAATCTTTTAAGTACATGAAAGAATATGTGGTTGATCAATGACTAGAGTCTAAACACACCATTCTTTTTCCTCTTGATATTTTCTAGGTTCTCTAAGAGTTGCATTCTCAATATTTCACTAAGACTCACTTGTTCTTTCTCTACACATATCTTATATGTTGCATAAATGAATCCCACTAAAATTTCATCAATCTTAGAACTTGCACAAACAAAATAAGCAATAATTCTACTTAAAAATCTTACATCATCTTGCTTGATGGTACTGATCACCATAGCCTTTCCATTATACACTGCTTTAGTATAACTTTCAACTTTCTTCTTGACCAATTTCTCACATATAGGTACACTGCCTTGTTTACTAAGACTAGTTACCTCATGAATAAGGTTGGCAGAAATATCAACTACATTATCTTGCATCCATAATTTATGATCATGTATCCTACTTAATATGATCTGTGTCCACTCATCTGTGTCTAACTCATGGTAGAAGTGATATTTAAACAAGTCTAGTTCCCTTAGATCAGGGTAAACTTTAAGAAACCCCCCTCCAAAAAAAGATATAAATTATTGGTGAATCTCTTATTATTTTGAAAAAACAAATTATTTTTATTGGCGAATCTCTCACTTTTTTTAATTTTAAACATTATTTACATTGGCAATTATTTTGGAATCATAATTTTTGAGTAGAAAATATTGGTGAATCTCAATAATAATAGGAAGTTTGCTAATCGTCATGGAATATTACAAATCAAAATTGAACATGTTTTATCTCATGGAAATTATGAAGATAATTACATTATACTTTTAATCAATAGTGAAAGTTAAATATTGGTATTATATCCTTAAAGTAACTAATAATTATGATAATTATTGGTAAATTAATTTTAATTTCTTTGATAATATATAATATTTAGGTGACTCAAATCTAATCATGTATTGAATATTGTGCCAAATATTTGAGATTAAATTTTTTAATAAAATAAATTATTGAACGATTTTAAATATTTTAGAACTAAATTTAATAGAACTCTGGCAATTTAGGTTGCATTAAATCTTAAATTATTAGCTAAATTACAAGCAAAAAAATTCTAAAATTTTTAAAATTATGAATATTCACCACTAAAAAATACCCTACCTTATATATTCAAATCCGAAGCTTCATAGTCATGTCGTGATTGAAAACCAATTCCATATCATTGTTCATGAATTCACTACCAATCGATTCAAACTTACTATTCAAATAACTTCTTACATCTCCAAGATATAATATGTTGTTCAAAGTGATAGACAATGCTGAGTTAGGGTTTCCTTCAGTAGATTTTATAGAAATAATCTTTAACTTAGGTCTATCTTCATTCTCAATAGTGTGCACTAGTGACATATCCATGATTCTATCGATTATGAACTTTTTACCAAAAAAATTTGCAAAAAAATGATTAAATACCTCTATTTGAAAATAGTGTTTGCTTCAAAATTGCTCTAACAAGTCGCTTATGAGTGCTCTTCACTTTGGATGTGTTCGCAAGGAAGTAAAAATCATTTTTTTACTCCATTTATTCCATCAACTTGCACTTGCATTAATTGCATACTTTACAAACACAAAAAAGTTATCAATTACATTCTGTAATTAAATAACTGCTTAAGATCATCTATTCAATCTTTAGATGTCACCCAAGTTTACTATAGCCTCCTTTCATCATGACAAACCTCTTCAAGACTTCACATCATGAAATTCTCTGCAAAAACATACTTTCCATTTGCTATAGAATTAGCCTTTACTATCATACCAGAAACTCTAAATTCCTTCATAACTTGTTTAGATGAGCTCCAAATTACAAGCAAGCTTAGGTATCATCTAGGCATTACTGGATATACCTTTTTCCAACTTTGCTACCTCTAATTTGATCTCTAAATGAAGTTCTCAAATTTTTATGTTGTGAACAAGCTTAATTCAACTTAATTAAATCAATCTCAACAACTAACTTCGATCTTCCTATCTCATCATCATCTAGCTTTTCTTTTGAGATATCTACTCCTTTCACAAATGCTTCATTAAGTTCTTCTTGAAGTTCACTAACAATGTTTCTTTGTTCCTCATTGTCTATGTTAGTTCTAGAGTTCCTTCCTTGGTTCCTTCTATTACTTCCATCATTCCTTCTATTCTCAAAGTTTCTTCCATTGTTCCTTCTATCTCCAAAGTTTCTGTCCATTCTATAGTACTTCGTTGTGTGTCTAAATTTGTTGCATAATTGACATATCGATGCTCTGCTTCTAGGATTTTTTTGAGCAGTAGGTGCATGACAATTTTGAGCAATGTGTCCTAAGTTTTTACACTTGTAACACACGATCTATCTTCTATCTTCATAAGATCTTCCTTCTCTTGATATCCTTTCATTAGATCTTATTCTATTTGTAGGGTTAGTATTTCTAGACATTCTACTATTTCTTCTATCATTATCATACTTAGGTTTCCTACAATCAATTGCATTATGACCCATACCATGAAAATTATGATAATAAAAGTTCTTAACATGATTAAATGACTTATTAGTACAATTTCTTTTCATATGACCTATTTCATTACATAACAAGCACTTACTTCTAAATTCATACCTGGTTGCCTTAGGAGATTCCACTTGCTTTGGTTCATCCAAAATTTCAACTTCCTTGTTTTTCTTAATTTCTTTGGATATTTTAGAGGATTGACTAGATTCAATCTTATCATAAAATTTCTCTTTTTTCTTTTGGATCTAATATAAACTCAAGTTTCTTCGCAGACATGTTAATTAGATAATCAAGACCACTCTTATCATAAGTAGGTCTATGTATTGATATTGAATCATCAAGCTTTTCTCTGCTAGAATAGAGCTTCTCAAGCTGCTGCTTGCACTGTGTTAATTCACCTTTTACAATAGTATTGTACTTATGGAGTTCTTCATGATCTTCTTTCAATGTTTCAAGCTTGGATGTTTTCTTTGCCAAACTTGCTCTCAGATCTACATTTTCAGTCTTCAAATTAGATTCAATTTTGCTAGGATCATTTGTCAAAGTCAATTTTAGATTTTTAATCTTCAATTCATGCTTCAAGATCTTGTACTATGTCTTCAACTTTGAATAATCATCATCACTGGTTCCAGATTCAGTAGATTTAGGCTTGGATTTGAGATGTTCAATCTTTTCCTTCAATTGACCAATGTATACTTTGGAGTCTTCATATTTGTACTTTAGCTTATCTCTTTCTTTAGTAAGGAGACCAATTTGTTAAAGAACTTCTTCGAGGTTTTTCATCAACTATTCCATATCCATAAGGATCTTACTTAAGTTGTTAAGCCTCTTCAAAGTAACTGTGCTCTAATACCAATTGTTAGAAATAGGGATTACTGAGATGGGAGGTGAATCAGTAATCTACAAATTTTAGTTTCCAACTAGATATTATTACTTACTTTAAACAATGCATAAAAAAGCAATAAAGTAATTTTGAATAGTAACAATAACAATGCACAAAGATAACTCATAACACCATGTTTTGTTAACTAGGGAAAACCCCAGTGGGGATGATACCCACTAGATAATAGAGTATAATTTAGTGGCTAATATTCGTAAATTGGCTAATTTTAGAATTTTTTGGCTAGTAATTTGGCTAATAATTTAAGATTTGATACAACCTAAATCGCCATAGTTTTATAAAATTTAGTTATAGGATACTTAAAATCACTCAATAATTTATTTTATTAAAAAATTTAAACTCAAATATTTGCCACAATATTCGTTACATGAATAGATTTGAGTTACCTAAATATAATATGTTATTGGAGAAATAAAATTTAACTAACTAATAATTATCATAATTATTAGTTACTTTAGGGAAATATCACCAATATTTATTTTTCACTATTGATTTAAAGTATATGTAACAATTCTTATAATATTCCACGAGGTAAAAAAATGTTCAATTTTTATTTGTAATACTCCATGGTGATTAATGAACTTCCTATTATTATTGAGATTCATCAATATTTTATACAAAAAAAAATTATGATTAAAAAATAATCGCCAATATTAATCATATTTAGAATAAAAAATTTAGAGATTCGCCAATAGAAATAATTTTGTTTTTTCAAAATAATGAAAGATTCGCCAATATTTCATTTCTTTATTTGGAGGCAGCTTTCTTAAAGTTTACCCTGCTAGATAATATACTGATAAATAAGTTCCTTGTTAGAGGATGGACCCTATTAGGATTCAATGAGAAAATTCAGTATAAGGATTCCCTATTAGGAGACTTTGAATCCATGTTAGGAGATTCCAATCTTGTTAGGATTTGTGGTACAGTCAATGCAAGATGAGCCCATTTCCCAAACATGCATTTCCAATTACGAGAAGAGCTCACTACCCAAACAACTAATTAGACTTCTAGAAAAGGTGTTGTGTCTTCTTCCTTGACTAATCTCTAATCTTCAACTTGATCTTGGATCATCAAATAGCTCATATAAAACTTTGGATATATCACTTTCACAAAAGTTCACATATAATCACAATCTTACAATTCACACTTGCACTTACACTTTCACACTTCTTATCACAAAATGTTCCTTGCATAAATACCATTCCTTTTTTTTAAAAATTGTTGGTTCGGCTAATACCACAAACCACTTTTCCAACTTAGAGTAAACATCTAGGATGTTGGCCTTAATTGGACAAGTAATTATCTTGTAAACAAAATAATGATTTCCTTCAATTCCCTTGACCTATTCTGTCAAAACATGAATATATATGTTTTGTACAGTCCGTAGTGACTTTTGAGGTTATACACATCATCACCAACATTTATACTATCTCCATGTAACTTCACTAGTCATAATATGATGTCAATAATAGGTTTCTGAGGTTTCCTGTGAACATGTACATCATGTGTTGCCATAAATGACAATAATTACATATAACTAATAGCCAATTCTCAACATAAAGATCATTTTGAAGTGTGTGTGGATTTAGAGGCCCATAATTAGCACTCACACCTATGACATAAAAGGTTCTATAATGTAAATTTTGATAGTCTAGTTAAAGTGAGTAAGATAAAATTTGTGAGGCGACTTCCATGTCTAGTTAAACCATACAATGTGATGTGTAAATATTATCAATAATGCAAGTTAATTAAAGCAAGTTTTATTAGTTATTCATACTCTTTTGAAGGTATTTTTTGCACATACTAATTTGTGTGGTACTATGATAACTAGAAGCTATTATGGTGCAATTTATTTTATGTTCTTTATTGATGAATTTTCTAGAATGATGAGGGTTATATTTCTTAAGGAAAAATAAAAATAATTTCACATGTTCAATACATATGAATCTAAAGTAGAGAAAAGGATTAATAAGAATTTAAAATTTCTAAGATCATAAAAAGGAGGTGAGTTCACCTCTCCTAAGTTTATTTCCTACTATGAAAAACAAGTAATCAACAGATATGTATGCACCAAGGATTCCATAAGAGAATGGTATTGTAGATAAAATAAAAATATGTGTCTAAGTTATTTTGAAGAGAAACAATCAGCATTGTAGTAAACATACTCAGCTTGATATAGCTAATAAAAGGTACAAACAAGACTCCCTATGAATTATGGTATGGTCATTCGCCTAATGTGAACTATCTCAAAGTGTTTGGAAGTAGGTGTTACATTAAGAAAGATGAGTATACATGAAATTTTGATCATAATAGTTATTAAAGGATGTTTTTAGGATACTCTAACAAGAGAAAAGGTTATAAATGTCTAAACAAGAGAATCAACACGATGGTGGAAAGTAAAAGTGTTAAAGTTGAGGATGTCTTAGAGTAGAATGATGAATCTAGTAAGAAGGAACCAAAAGATTGTTTGGAAATTATTTACATACAACTAGTAGTGAAATTTTTTGAATAGGAAGATCAGCATGACAATGAAGATGAATCAGTACCAAAAGAAGAGGCTCCTTAAACTAAAAATGTATTTCCAAGGTATTTGAAGCTAAATCATTATGTTGATCAAATGATTGGAGATAGAAGTGTTAGTGTGATAACAAGAATAAAGAAAGTGTAAATCACATGTGTACTTTCTTGTTGGCCCTAAAGTAAATCATAGTATTATTAATTAATCCAAAATACTTTTTCATTTACTAGGCAATTTTGTTCGGTCATCATTATGACTAAGCCATTTTATAGGTCAAGCTATGCAAAGTAGAAGTAAATAAGTTCAGTATGTGTCAAGGCAGTTATAGTTTTTGAGTTCACGTAAGCATTGTTGAGCAATCCATAGGTGCTGAGAATTTTAGTAGTTGCTAAGTGATTCAAGAGGCAACAATCATCATGTGATTTAGAAGGAAGATTCAATTTTGGCTAAGTCAAGTTCATGTCGAGGGACATTATGAAAGAACAAGTAGAGTTGAGTTCTAGGAGACATATGTGTTGAGTAACACAATTTTTGTATATAAGTTTGGAATGGCACTATGTAAACTATTTTTGCCAAGCTAGAAATGTGTTTCAATGATCAAAAAGTGAATCATGGTAGTAATTACACCTATAATTATGGATCATTAATCCCTATGTTATGTGATTAACCAATCAGAAAAATGGAAAGGTTAAGTGAAAAAAATGGTGAATCCTAATTTTTGGTCAAGATCTACAAGCTTAATTAGATGACTATTTAAGAAGGATTTAAGACCTAATTTAAATTTTTTAAACTTGTTAGAGAAAGGATTGCAGAGTTGGAGGTGAATTAGAGGTTGAAGGACTAAGGTGACCAAGTAGTGTAGAGAGGAGATATTGCATATCTATCATAGTAAGGTGATTATAGTTTGGAAAGAGATTATTTATCATTAGAAATCAAGTGTAGACTAAAGAATCATGGTACTAAATACATTCTAACCAGTGTATTAGGTAAACCTCTTAACAGAGTGGGCCTATCAAGCCTATTGTAAATCTCCTAATAAAAAACTCACTTTATTATGATGTTTAATGTTAGAATGATTACGAATAACTAAGGGGGGGAGTGAATTAGTTATCCTTAGGTATAGATGTACCAATTAAATATTTATCCACTTTTAAAAACTTAGATCTATTCATTAATTCATTCAGTATCTATAACAACTTGTTAGTAACATACACTTGCAGCTCACTATCTTAGTAGTAACCTACTTGGCAAATGCAAAATATTAAACAATAAAACACCTCAAACAAAATTGACACAAGTATGACACTAGGATTTAAAGTTGAAACCCAATTTGGGAAAAACCACTATTAACATGCTACCAAATTTTCACTCTTCTGAAGTGAGCTCTATTAGGAGCCAACTCTATTAAAGGTTACAATACACATAGTTAGCTATGACCCTATTAAAGGATACAATCACCATGTTAGGAGTGGCCTTCTTAGAGGAATCAAGAACATTCCATTATAATTTTACCTTGATTAAAGGATTTACAAATGCATTTTTGGTCCACCTTGATTAGAGGATTTCTAAGTAATACAATTGTTAGAAAGTAACAATAGGTTGAACTAATAAATACAAGTCACTTTGCAAATAACGATAATAATGTAGCTCATATATTGATCTACTGGCTAGCCTTCATTAATATCTCCATCATTGATTTTCTTAGAAATGATTCAAGAAATCATACTCCACCTCTACTCAACTCTTCAAGCCTTCTTCTTAAGTTTATTAATCAAAAAAATCAATAATTGTTCCAACCTCTCTAGGTTATCCTAATGCATCCTTAAATAGGTAGATTTGATCTTTTGTCTCTTAAACATCACTGTTGATTTTAGGGTTAGGTTAGATTCATCAAATCCTTTCATCATTTTGCTTCCTCCTTCTCCTTCTAGATACTTCTCAAAACTTCTCTTTGAATCCATGTCTAGGAACACTCAAATAGGGTGTATCATGAATTAAATGGTCCATCTCATCAATATTTATCCTTCAAACACTTTGACTAATCCAAAATTTCAACTGTGTTAGCTAGGAATCTCAACTCCTTCACAAACTCTCAAATTCTAACACTTGATCAATATTGTGTTCGTTGGCCTCACTCATCACTAGATAACTTGATTAATACTAACTTTCTTGCTCTGCATACTCTATCTTCACTTTCTCTAACTTTAATGATACTCAATCTTCATTGATGCTCCATCGACACTATACTCGCTTAGCTTCTATTGTTCACTCGAAGAACACAAGCACGGCTTGGCTTCAACTATAAGTTCTCTGATATTCTTCTCTTTTTCTTGGTTAATCCTATGCATGGTCCTTCATTGATCATCTCTAATAGGCTTCAACTTCAACTATCTTCAGCACTTAGTGTACTAATTAAAAAACATATTATCTTGTCAAAGTCCAACTGATAAAATCCCCATTGTAGTTCCACATAACTCAACATTTCCACTAGGTCTTCTTGTTATCTCTTCTTCTCATATCTTCTCAAAGTCCAACTCATAAAGTCCCCATTGTAGTTCCACATAACTAAAAATTTCCACTAGGTCTTCTTGTTATCTCTTCTTCTCAAATCCTCTTCATCAATCATCTTGGTATGATATTCTACTTAGGTATAAGATGTCTCACCAGTAAGTTTTTTGATATCAATGACAACATAACAATTGTTCCAATTATAGCTTTCAACAACTTCCCTATTTGGTGGAGAGGGTGGAGAAGTGATTATGAAGAATAGACAAAAGGCATGGAGAAATTTCAATGTAAGAATAGCCAAGATGGGGATTGTCAGAGAGACAATGAATGACCAAATCCTGGAGGAAAAATAGGGCTAGCTCAAGTTCTAAGACCTCATCGATCTAGCTATGGTGGCAATAATGGATAATGCTAGGAAAATAGGTATGAATTTGTTGAATAATGCTCAAAATAGCATTATCGACAATTTAAAATAGATAAAATGGCTATACCATGAATTGGAAGAGGTCAGGGAAAAAATTGGCCAACTAGAAAATAATAGGAAGGAGCCAAGTCTGGGAAATTAGAAGGATCAAGAGGATCGACTCAATTTGGCTGAGAAGAGAATCCTGAACCTAGAAAATTGTAATCATAATTTGGCGAATCAAAGGATTTCCATCATCAATTCTATCAATGATAACATTCTATCCCTTACTGGAATGTTAAAAGCCAGAGGACTGTTGGATGAGAGTGAGGACAAGGATAGAGAAAGGGCCAGGATGGAAGAGGATTGACAAAAGAAATAACTTTTAGTAGCTTGGATTGGGAAGCTTAGAAGATTCAGGAGTAGATGGCTGAGGAGACTCACAAATTCTATGATGTAGCTCAGATGATGTAGGAGCTTGAGTGAAAGACAGAAGAGTAATCAATTTATTTTTCCCTATCTTTTGTTGTTAGTTTACTGTTGTTTTTTGTCTAGTTGGCTTTTTCTTGTACTAGCTTTTTGGTTGTAAGTTAAACTGGCCTTTTTGTTGGCCTTTGTGTTTGGCAAGGCTTTCATGCTTATTATCAGGCTTGTGACTTGTGGAATATTGGTTGGGCTTTAACTGCTTATTATCAGCCTTGGTTTTGTTTTAACTTTTGGGTTTCAGGATCCCTGTAAAACCTATTTTTCTTATCAAAAACAATTTCCCTATTTGGAATTGATGACAAAAGATCTAGTTACCATGCAATCCAAAACACTTGAATTGCTTCAATCAAATCTTGCTATGTCTAGTAATAGATCTTCATTAATATCCTTAGTTTCATTTTGATTCTCATCTCAGTGTCCAACAATCTCCCTAGTCTCATATTTTAGTTTCATTCTGATTCTCATCTATGCAACTCTGATATCCAATACCTCTAGCCATAATTATAACATCTCCCTCTTTCATATCAAAATATGATAACTGCTTAACTTCTTTCTCATACTATATGATAAATTTACATACTCTCCCTCATTCTCATTATTTATGTTATATGATAATTTCTTAACTTCTCTCCCTCTTTGAAAACAATCCCAAAGACACTTCAATTTGTATCATGCATCTTCAACATTTAGATATCTCTATGTCATTTTTCTAAAGTAGATTCTTCTTATGTCATCTTTCTTATGACTAATTCAACATCTTGTTCTTATCTCTTCACAACTTTAGGCATCTTTTAAAGTGTGACCTTCTACATCGATTTGTAAGATGTTATGATCAAAACATTTTATGAAAAGCTCCATCTTAGCTTAGATAGCCTCAGTTAGGGGAATCACTCACAATTTACCTCTTAGATATTCATGAGCATCCTTAGGTAAATCTTTTGTAAAAATATTAGCTATTTATTAGAGTATTTTTCATTTATGCTTATTAATTAAATCATATTGATTTAATTATATAAGTTTCTATTACTCTAGTTACTTAAGCTTCATTTAGGTAAATTATCAATTAATTATTAATTAATAATTTGCAACCTAGTTTTTTAGTTTAGGGTTTCTATCTCACCTTTATAAGGTTGAGCCTTGTACTTTTTTCATTATCTCTTATGCATTTTTCATTCGAGAGTAACTTTTCTTCTATCTCCATTTTTTAGCAAAACCCTTGCCTCTTCTCATCTTTTTCTTCTGTGACATGTTTTTGTATGCAGGGATTCGAAGGCTTTGTGTATTTGACTGGCTTATTTGCTCAAATCCTATGGGGTATCAGAGCCAAATCTACTGCAACTTGTTCGTGATTTGAAGAAAAAGGAGAGCGAGGGTTTGGCAGAACAGATGTAGAATTTTTTGAGTTTTTTTTTGAGAAAATAGGGTCTTCTTATTAGTCTTCTTCTATCAATCCTATATCTGGATAGGATCTTGGAAAGGGTCATGCATTACGGGCTTCTTTCACATCCCCTTCACAGGTCCCTTGGATACTAGATCTAGGTGCTTCTCACCATATGGCATCTTCTTGAGAGATCTTCTCTTCTTTTGAGGCTTCTCCTATTCCCCATATTATCATTGGGAATAACACTATTATGATAGTCTGCAGGAAAGGCATTGTATGCATTCAGGATGGCACATTCAATGATGTGTTGTATGTTCCATCTCTGTTTGCAAACCTTCTCTCCATTTATCAGATTTCTCACAGCGGATCTGAGAAGATAGTTGAATTCACTATAGATTCAATTTTCATCTGGGATAGTATGATAGGAGGTATTGTTACTATAGGGATAGTTGATCTTTCCACCCGTCTCTACTCCTTTTCACACTTTGGTCCACCTTTTCCAGAGCATGACTCTCTTCCTTTGAGAGAGCATCATGTGGTACAGTCAAGTTTCTTGAACCTCTATGTGGTTCCTGAGACTACTGTTGTGACTGCCTTGCCACCTCCTCTTGAGCTCTTTTCTGTTCAGTAGAGTTCTTCTTCAGCACTGCTTGATCCTCTAGCTCCATTCATTGAGCCACCAAGTGCAGTTGTTGAGGATTCTACAGAGGACATTCATCTCCTCTTTGATGACAGTGTCAGCACACCTGTCATACCACTTACATTGGGGATTCCCTTTCAAGATCCTTGTGTCTACTCCTTTGAGCATCAGCTCGGCCTTCCAATGACTCCTCAACTTTTGAGGTTCCCTCTACAGTGTCCACTAACTTTCACTCCTCTACACTAGAGTCACAGTGGTTTGTTCATTGATCCAGGGGTTCTTTCATTTTGGGGGGACTTTAGAGCCTCAACCCTCTCTCATGGGGGGGGTTGAAGTCACACTTTGTACTTATGGCTTTGAGAGAGTCTCTTGAAGTCATTACATCTCTTTTTGGAGAGGGGTTTTTCCCATTGGGTTTTCTCCTTTACTCCGGTTTATAGAGATTTCCTTGTACTGGGTACCTGATCAGGCCTTGTTGTCGGGACCCTTTTTTTTTCTGCTTTCATAGCTTTGCTAGATAAGCTTACTCCCTGCTTTCAGCTTGGGGGGGTATTAGAGTGTTTTTCATTTATGCTTATTAATTAAATCATATTGATTTAATTATATAAGTTTCTATTACTCTAGTTACTTAAGCTTTATTTAGGTACATTATTAATTAATAATGTGCAACCTAGTTTTTTAGTTTAGGATTTCTATCTCACCTTTATAAGGTTGAGCCTTGTACCTTTTTCATTATCTCTTATGCATTTTTCATTTGAGAGCAACTTTTTTTCTATCTCCATTTTTTAGCAAAACCCTTGCCTCTTCTCGTCTTTTTCTTCTATGATAGGTTTTTGTATGCAGGAATTCGAAGGCTTTGTGGATTTGATTGGCTTATTTGCTCAAATCCTAGACTATTTGTTCCTTTGTATTCACATACTCCAATCTCACTTCTTTCTCTTGTACCAACTCTCTCAAGTAATGATACTTGATAGCAATGTGCTTGGTCTTGGTATGCATCATGAGATTTTTAGATATGTTTATAGCACTTGTGTTATCATAGAATATAACAATAGATTCAATAATTTCTTCCTTAATTCCTTTCAACAATAGCTTGATCCACACTATGTTAGAACAATCAACTAATGCTACTACATATTCAGCTTTTGTTGTGGATTGTGAAACGTAGTTCTACTTCTTGTTTTTCTATGAAACTAGTCTCTTCCCTAGAAATAAAGATCCATCACTTGTACTCTTTCTTTCATCAACATTTATAGCCCAATTTGCATCAGTATACACTCTTTGTTGAAACTTGTCAGTCTTCTTGTAATACAATCCATAATCCTTTGTTCCTTCAGACATATCAATATTCTTTTTATGGTCATCATGTGATTCTCCTTAAGCTTTGTAGAAAATCTGGCAACAATCACAACCATTGAATTTGATGAAAGATCAACCTCATAGCTCCCAAGAATCACCTACATGCAAACACTTGTCACAAAAGAGAGAAGCAAAATGCTATGGAGGCTGAAATTGTCGGATCCATAAATGAGAAATAATTGATGAGAAAAAATAGAATTTGTTGTATTCAAAAATGAGTTGGGTTGATTACAAATAGAGATCATCCTTATAAAGGAGATCAAAACCCTAAAAAGATCTAACCTAGGTTGTATCATAATAATTAATAAAAGAATTAATTATTAGATGACTAAAGTTTAGCTTAAGAAAACTCAAATTAATTAGAAAATATCTAAGTACTCTAACAACCCCCCTTAAGATAAACTTAGGGAGTAGCTAAAAACCTAGAAACTACTACATAAAATAGATTTGGGTCCCAGAAAACAAAGCTTGATGAAGTACCCAAGCACAACCAAATCTCTAAGAAGAAGAGAAATAGAGAAAACCTCATGGGAAAAACCCTACTCCAAAAAGAGATGGAAATAATACTGAAAGAACTAGTGAAGCACTAAAAAAGCCTCCAAACTAGGGAATTTTCCAAAAGATAGGAACAAAATATGATCATGTAGAACACCACTGAAGCATGTAGAAGATGTAAAGCTCTGTCAAAAGTAACTTCTGATCTGAAGAACCTCCACTAAAATAAAGCATGACTAGGTAGAGAAGATTTTAATCTACATCGAATTAGGAGGTATAGAATGGTAAACAACTAAACTCAAAGATATAGATGGCATGAAAGACCAAAGCTTGAAGCATTGATCAATTGAACCAAGGAAGTATGATAAATAAAAAAATAACCCCCCTAATATAGACAAGGGTACATGAAACTAGAAAAGTGGGCCAAAAGAAGTTGCATGTCAAGGAACCATGATCAAGATGTAGAAAATAGTACATATTTGTGTACTAAGGTGATCAATCTTAGTGTTAAGATTAACCTTAGATGGAAATAATAGTTACATACAAATATAACCAATACCATAAAAAGTATATCACATAAAACAAAACACAAGACACCAATATTTAACATGGTTCACCCAATTCCTGGGCTACGTCCACCAACAGCAAGTCCAATATTATTATTATCCAGTGATTACAAATTGATTACAATCTATAATCCCTTACAACTCAATACCACCACAAGAAGCTACAATATCACCATTCATAATAAAATCCCTAACCCTAAGAATTTTTACAAAAGCTTTTGCCACTTAAAAAATTAGGGCTAGAATAATAGAAAAATAGTAACTGACACCTTTTACAATATAAGGGCATTTTTGGCTTCAGGGGCGCTACCCCTAAAAACCCCCGTGGGGGCATTGCCCCTTGACCCCACCATGTACTATGATAGGGAGTGCACTTGAGGTGCTACTAGGGGTGCTACCCCTTGACCCCATCTTGGGAGCACTACCCGCAAACCCCTGTAGAAATAATATGGGGAAAAAATGGGCTAAATAAACCTCTGAGTCTGATTAGGCTCCACATCACAACAATCTCCCACTTGGAAACTAATTAAGCTCCACAACAATAGCCTCCCACTTGAAGACTGATCATAGCACTACTAAACCTGTAGCTCCCACTATAATATATCAAACCACCCTGAACTTTTCTATTCTTTTATTCTATTCAGTTGAGAAGACCAACCGAAGCTGAAGAGGAATTCAACTTCACCCTTGTCACTACCTTTGTAAACATATCCATTGGATTGTTACTTGTATGTATCTTCTCCAACTTTAATTTTCCATCATCTTAAACTGACTAAATAAAATGTTACCACAATTGTATGTGTCTTGTCTTTGAATGCAGAGCTAAATTCTTGGCAAGATGAATGGCACTCTAACTATCTATAAACAAATAATTATCCTTCTAAGGGTGTTCTAGTTCTTCTAAGAGGAATTGAAGCCATATCATCTCCTTGGTTGCCTCCGTAGCAGTAATATACTCTTCTTTTGTAGTGGATAAAGCATAAACCTTTTGTAACCTAGAAACCTAGCTCATTGTAGCCCCAGCAATAGTAAATACATAGCCTGTAGTACTCTACATGGTATCAATATCCCCTACCAAATTTGAGTCAACATAGCCTTGTAAATTAGTAGTAGAGCCCCAAAAGTGTAAACATTTACTAGATGTTCCTCTCAAATATCTGAGAATCCATTTGATTGCATTCCAATGCTCAATTCTTGAATGACTCATATACCAGCTAACAACTCCCACTGCATGTGCAATATCTGACCTTGTACATACCATAGCATACATCAAGCTTCCTATAGCTAAAGCATAAGCTACCTTGGACATCTCATCCTCCTCTTCTTGCATCTTCGGACACATCTCCTTAGTCAACTTCAAAAGACTAGGTAAAGGTGTGATGATAGCTTTAGCATTCTTCATAGAGAAACATTGCAACACCTTCTTAATATAATTAGCCTGAGATAAAGTCAATTTCCTATTCTTCCTATCTCTGCAAATCTTCATACCAAGGATTTGTTTTGCTGCACCCAAATCCTTCAAAGCAAATGCATGTGCTAACTAGCATTTCAATCCCTTAATATGATCCATGTTAAACCCAACTACAAGCATATCATCAACATATAAACATAAAATAATGTAGATTTCATCATTCAACCTCTTAAAATAAACACAATTATCTAAATGGCACCTACTATATCCATGCTCATGCATAAAACTGTCAAATTTTAGATACCATTACCGAGGTGCTTGCTTCAAGCCATATAAACTTTTCTTCAATTTGTACACTAAGTTCTCCTTACCTTTGACCTCAAATCCCAGTGGCTAAGCCATATATATCTCTTCATCCAAATCACCATGAAGGTTTTTTTAACATCAAGCTACTCCAAATGCAAATCTTTATTAGCCACAATACTTTAAACAATGTGAATAGAAGTCATTTTAACAATAGGAGAGAATATCTCATCAAAATCGATGCCCTTTTTCTATGAAATTCCTTTTACAACTAACCTAGATTTAAATCTTTTCTTACCTCCATCCTCTTCTTTCAACCTATAAACCCACTTATTCTGTAAAGCCTTTTTACCTATAGGAAACTTGCATAAATCTCGATGCCTTTTACAATAGAAAAATAGTAATCAATGCCTTTTACAATATAAGGGAATTTTTGGCTTCAAGGGCTACCCCTGAAAACCCCTATGGGGGCATTGCCCCTCGACCCCACCTTGTACTACAATAGTGAGTGCACCTAGAGTACTGCCCCAGGACCCCACAAGGGTGCTACCCCTTGACCCCATCTTAGGGGCACTATCCCCAAACCCCCATAGAAATAATATGGGGAATAAACTACACCAAATAAACCTTTGAGCCTGATTAGGATCCACATCACAACACTCGGACACGTCATGAGGCTAATGTCACGGAAGGGACACTCACTCGACAAAGGAAGATGGCAAACAAAGGCAAAACATCAACCCACTCATGGCACTTTAATCATAGTAGTGCATGTAATATAAGGCACAAGACATAATGAATTCCAAGAATACAATAATCTGTATGAGTGTCCTTAGATGACACTACTCAAATCAGAAGGCAAAACAAGGCAAAACAACTGAAACAAAAATACAAATGCAATATGACATTTTATCTTAGTGTATTTACAAGAATGCATACAAATGATGTCTAAATAGACTAGAAGAGACATAAGACTAATACAATAGATAGTACAAGTCATGACAAATCATCTAAAGCAATGAAATCGATCTTGAACCTGAACAACCAAGATATCCACCATAATGCAAAAATGCAAAAGACTAAATAGAATGTGTCTGGAGTAGAATCTAGAAAAACAACTAGCATCATTGTAAAGAGCTCAAAAAGACCTTTCCAATGATATAAATAAGTTCTAAATTAGAGATTGGATGCTCAAGATATGTCCCCCAAAGTGCAAAAATTAACTCTAGACTTTGATAGAAGAAAAAGTCATCAAAAAAGTATTAAAACAGAAACTCATCTATACCACTATGATGGGCTCAGAACCAGCTTTTTGATGATCTATTGGTTTCATAAAATGGAGTCTATATGCCTGAGATATGAGCAAAAATGTGAAGGTAGGTCCAAACATAGGCTAAAGAGGTGACATGAGTGTTGATGCAGTGTTGCAGGCCACCGATGTCAGCAAATGATGAGCCCAACTTGATGGGAAAATGGTCATTGAGGCAAAAAATGTCATAAAATGAAAGAACTAGACAAAGATGAAAGAACTAGTGTCATCAGTAAAAGAGTCGATGTCAAAGTAAAAAATCAGTGGCCAAAACTGAGCATGTTTGGACAAAACAAATTGAAATAAACTTTTATTTGAAAAAAAAAATTCAAACCCACTCATAGGAAAATTATCGCACATGTCAATTGTTGGAATACTTTAGAATAACTAAGAAGGGATGGTGAATTAGTTATCCAAGGTCCAGATGTATAAATAAAACTTTTTACATCTTAGTGAACCCATAAACATTTATCATCATGCATGCATCCATTAAATTATGCAATCACTTAAAACCTGTAGGTTACTATCAAATCAACTTGTAGAAATGTAAACATGAAATATAAAAAATTCATCAACACACTTGAAAAAATGATTTATTGAGAAACTCAATTTGGGAAAAACCACCAGTAACATGCTAATCTTTTTCACTCTTCTGAAGTGATGTCATGTGAAAGGCCAACCTTGTTAAAGGTTACAATACACACAGTTAAATGTGACTTTGTTACAGAATTTCAATCACCCTATTAGGAGTGAGCCATGTTAGAGTGCTTTAGACCATTCACTTGGAATGTCACCCAATTAAAGGATTTACAAATGACTATTAGGACAACCTTAATCCAAAGGATTTACCCTAGATTGATACAATTATTAGAAAGTAGCAGTAAGGCTTGATATGATAACAACTTAAAACTCCATTTATAAATTAAAAATCTCTATTCCAATCATCTATTCTACTTGGCCTTCACACATTTCAACTCTAATAGCTTGTTCACCCTTCAAACATTCATACCCTTAAGCCTTCTTTCTTAACATGCCATTGCAAACTCTTCTCGTAGGTCACTTGATGAAGCGAAATCCTTGACTCCTTGTCTTCCTTAGGTTCTTGCACATGACAACCCTTGCTTCTGACTAGCCCTTCCTATAAATAGGAAATTAAGATCTTTTTTGCTCATTCTCCATCGTCTAATTTAGGATTAGGATGGATTAGGTAGGATACAATGAATCTACCCCATATTTCATATCTCTTCGAGAGACTTCTCCTTCAATTCTCTTTGAATTCACCTCAAATATAGTTTACCTTGAATTATGTGCCACGAGCTCATCAATCTTATCTTCCACTTGGTTTACACAATCCAAGAAAACAAACTTTTCATCTTAGATCCATCAAATTCATGATCTTTCAAATAATGTAGCCACTTGGCATTGCTCGACATCCTTTGTAAAATCACTTGGCATGAACTAAAGTTTACTAGTGCTTAGCATCAACAAACTTCACTTGGCATCCACTATTTTTCTCGGCATACACTAGGATAGACTTTTACTCAGTTCAAACTGATTTTCTACTTGGCTTGCACTGACTTTGCTCGGCACCTACTATCCACTCGGTCAAGCTTGGCAGATAAACTTTGTTTAACTTGTTCTTCTATACTTTCTTAGGGTAACCAGCCTTTGTTACCTTAATTAGATTATCAATACATCATATTATCATTGTCTTAACTAATTCTTGTACTCCTTTAATAATCATAACTCAACCTTTCCTCTATGTGCTATTGTTACATCTTTTGATCAAATCCTCCTCATCAATCAAATAAGTGATAGTACTTAATTCATATAAGAAATTGTCTTACCAGAAAATAGCAGGTTTGACATCAATGAAAAAATAATGATTTAAGCATATTGATCATACTTATTCAACAATCTTCTTCAATATATTCTCAACAATCTCCCTCTTTGGCATTGATGGCAAACCAAACTGATCAACCAAATTGACTAGATTAAAATAGTAAGACAATACCAAAAAGAAAATAATTCTTTATATTGAAATATCTCCCTCTATCAACAACTTCCATCTTCTGAATAGGTTTAAAAACTCTTCCTTATAACTCCCTCTAAATTTCTTCTTGTATCTCCCTCTTATTGGGTAGATGTTAGGATTTCTCTTTCTTTGTTCTCCTAACCAGTAACTATCTTCCTTTTTCTTGTGTATACTACTTAATCAGCAATTATCTCCCTCTATTTCTCTTTCTTGTATATCCCTTGATCAGCAATTATCTCTCTCTTTGACAACAATGCCAAAGACTTGTCATCTTAACATGCAGATATGAACTTCTTTCAGTTTCTTCAGTTTCTCCCTCTATCACCTTACTTGTGATTGATTTGTAGTTCTAGCTCTTTGATTACTTTAGGCAGCTCCTAAAGTAAGATCCTTTGCATCATTATGTAACATATGTACTCCTTTTGTTACTTAGATAGCCTTTGATAGGGGTATCATCCCTAGCTTACATCTTAGACACTCATGAGCATCCTTAGGTAATGCTTTTGTGAAGATATCAACAATTTTCTCTATTGTATTAACATATTCCATCTTCACCTCTTTATATTGAACTAATTCTCTCAAGTAATGATACTTGATTGCAATGTGCTTAGTCTTTGTGTGCATTATAGGATTCTTTTATATATTGTTAGCACTTGTATTATCACAATACACTATCATCGATTATGTGATCTCTTCCTTCATACCTTTGACTAACTGTTTGATCCATACAATGTTTGTACAATTCACAGCAGCAACAAAATATTTAGCTTTAACTTTAGATTGTGAGGTGTAGTTTTGTTTCTTGCTAGTCCATGTAACCAGCCTCTTGCCTAAGAAAAATTCTCCTCCACTAGTGCTCTTTTTGTCATTAATATTTCTAGCCCAATCAACATCAGTATAGGCTCTTAATTCAAATTTCTCATTTTTCTTATAGTATAGACCAAACTCCTGTGTTCCTTTTAGATATCTCATTATTATTTTTATAGCCATCAAGTGATTCTCCCTAGGATTAGTAGAGAATCTTGCAACTATCCCTATAGATAATGCAATGTCAGGTCTGCTATGTACTACATATTGTAATTTTCCAATCATAGACCTATACAGTGTTTGATTCACCTCAGCTAAATCATCATTCTTTGACAACTTGTGTCCTATCACCATAGGTGTACTTACTAGTTTGGAATCCTCTAATCCAAAAGTTTTCAATATTTCCTTGACATATTTTGACTAAGTGATGTATATACCATATTTCATCTTATATACTTGCAAACTCATAAAGAACTTGATCTCTCCAAACATAGACATCTCAAATTCTTATCTCATTTCATTTGCAAAATCCTTACATAAAGCATCTTGACCTCCAAATATGATATCATCAACAAAAATTTCAGGTAACAAAATATCTTTGCTTTTTTCTATCTTTATGTATAGATTGTTGTTATCATTAGTCCTTTCAAATCCAATCTTCACAAGATAGTTATGAAGTCTCTCGTACCATGTTCTTGGTGCTTATTTCAAACCATATAGAGCTTTGTGAAGTTTACATACCATGTTCTTATTGTTAACATCAACAAAACCTTATGGTTGTTCTATGTAAACTTCTTCCTCAAATATGCCATTTAAAAATGTAGATTTAACATCCATTTGATAAACTTTGAAACCTTTGTACGCAGAATAAGCAAGTAAAGTTCTTACTCCTTCCAATCTAGCAACAGGAGTAAATGTCTCTCCATAGTCAATTCCTTCTTCTTGTGCATATCCTTTTCAAACTAATCTTGTCTTATTCCTTGTGACTTCACCATTTTCATCTAGCTTATTTTTGAATACCCACTTGGTGCCAATCACATTTTTTTCTTCTAGTCTAGGAACTAGAGTCCATGTTTTATTTTTCTCAAATTTTTCAATCTCTTCTTCCATGGCTTTACTCCAGTCTACATCTTATAATGTATCTCTCACTGATTTAGGTTCTTTCATACTCAGTAAACATGTATCATTTCTCAATCTATTTCTTGTCATTAGTCTAGAATCTTTATATTCAATAATTTGTGTAGTAGGATGATGTCTCTTGACATATTTGGACAATCTTGGTTTAGATCTGGTTTCTTCAATTTGTCTTTTAGCTTCAGAGTCACTATGTACATCTTATCAGGTAGCTCAACATCTCTTTCATGTACACTAATCTCAAAATCAAAATGTGTTTCAACTTCATTTTGTAACTCAGCATCTAAATGTAGCTCAGTTCTTGAATGCAACTCAGCATTCATAGTATGTGACTCGGCAGTCATTAAAACTTGTTGGTTTGTAGCTTGATTTGTAGCATCTTCTTCAGCAGTCATTCCTTCATAAGAGTATATAAATTATCTGTATTCTTATGGTACTTTCATAGGTTCAGCCTCATATACTTATGTATATTCATCAAAATTTACATTTGCACTTTCCACAACTTTTTTAGTGTTAGTATTTAAATACTTATAAGCTTTACTTCTTATGGAATATCTTAGGAATATACCTTCTTCACTTTTTGCATTGAGTTTACCATTCATGAAGTCTTTAAGAATGTAACATTTTCTTCTAAATACCTTAAAGTATTCTACATTGGGTGAGTATCCATACCATAGTTCAAAAGGTGTTGAATGAGTACCTTTCTTGACTTGTACACGGTTCAAGGTATAGAGAGTTGTACTTACAACTTCTCTCCAGTATTTCAAAGCAACATTTTTCTCCATCATGAGTGCTCCAGCACAGTCCATTATACATTTGTTCCTCCTTTCAGCTATTCCATTTTGTGGAGGGGTTCTAGGGGTAAATGTTTGTCTTTTGATTCATCTATCATTATAAAATATCTCAAACTCATTTGACATAAATTCTCCTCCTCTATTAGATCTCAAACACTTCAAACTTTTACCTATTTCTCTCTCAACTCTTGCTAAGTACCACTTAAATATTTGGAAAGCATCAGATTTTTATTTTAAAAACATAATTGTCATCATTCTAGACTAGTCATCAAAAAACAACATAATGTACTTATCTCCTTTGTAGCTTTGCACTTTAATTGTTCCACACAAGTCAGTATGAACAATCTCTAGTATACCTTTAGAGGTATGAGTTTTACTCTAAAAACTTGACTTTTTCATTTTACCTAACTTACATTGTTTACACATTATATTATCAGGCTTCTTCAACTTAGGCAAACCTCTAACTTTTCTCATATTACTGATATTAACCAGGTTATCAAAATTGACATGACATAACCTTTTGTGCCATAGCCACACATCATCAAATTTTACAATTAGACAAGTAGCGTCCTCTATATCAAGATAGAATAGATTACTCATAGTTTGATCACCCTCTCTAATCAATTTTCCATTTGTGTCATATATCTTAGCAATCTTGTTTTCAAACTCAACCTTGCATCCTAAATTATTCAATTGTGACACACTCAAGAGATTATAGTTAAGTCCTTCAACATAGTAAGTATTGTCACATTAAATCTTATCTGTGAGTTTGATAGAACCTTTTCCTTTTATCGAACATGGTGCATCATTACCAAATCTTACAATATTTCCATCATAACAATTCAGGGTAATGAACTTACTTTTGTCTCCAGTCATGTGATGTGAACACCCACTATCAATGATCCATCTATCATTCTTGTTCACACAAGTCACAAGTGCAGTTGCCTCATCTTCATTAGATTCATCATTCATTGCAACATACACCACTTCATCATCATGTTCATCGAATTCATCTTTTGTTTCCCCTTCAGCAATGTAGCATGACTTTTTGCCTTTGTCTTTGTAGTCTTTTCTGCCCTCACCTCTCCTACTTTTATATTCATCACCACCTCTGTAGTTCTTCTTCTCTAGACATCTAGCAGCAATATGACCAACCTCATTACAATTGAAACAAATGATAGGTAATTTACCTTTGAACTTGCCTTTACCTTTGTGGAATCTTCTTGCCAGTAGTGCTTCAATTTGTTCTACATCCTCCTCATCTGTATCACTATCACTGGACACATACTTTATCTTTTTCTTTTTCTTCTTCTCATTGGGTTCCTTCAATGACACTTTAGCTTTAAAATTAGATTCAATATTCTCACGTTTGTAATTATCAAAGTTAGATATCTCAAAAGCAATGAGTCTACCTATGAGACCTTCAACTGATAGATTATTCCCTAGTATACATCTTAGTTCTTGAATTGTAGAACTTTAATAGCATATATAGGCAACATTATTCTTAAAACTTTACATAGTATAGTATCATCATCTATTTAACTAGTAGCTCCTCTTATTGCATTGATAACTTCCTTTATTCTTGTGACATATTGAGTAATATTTTCACCTTCTTCGATTCTCATATCATCAAACTTACCTCCACAACTTTTAGTTTTGGCTCTCTAAACATTAGTGTCTCCTGTATAGATGGTGGTTAAGGCATCCCACATTTTCTTTGCACTACCAAGACCTTTGATATCATCAAATTCAGCATAACTTAGAGCAAAGTCAATCTTTAGCATTGCTTGGTTATGTTCTTTCTTCTTTTTCATATCTTTGGTTGTTGGGGCTCTAGCAGGATCAACATGCTCAGTGGTAATGGTAGATTGTGTATAATCTCAAAGTCCTCCAAGGTGTAGCATCATCAAATGTTGCCATATAGGAACATTATCTCTATTAAGCTTGGGTACTTCTCTTTTTGACATCTTGATCTTTATGCTTCGAGTACCTTCAAACTAGTCCTCTTAAGTAGATGGCTCTGATACCAATTGTTGGAATACTTTAGAATAACTAAGAAGGGGGGGTGAATTAGTTATCTAAGGTCCAGATGTATAAATAAAACTTTTCAGAGCTTAGTGAACACATAAAAATTTATCATCATGCATCCATCCATTAGATTATGCAATCACTTAAAACTTGTAGGTTACTGTCAAATCAACTTGCAAAAATGTGAACATGAACATAAAAAAATCATCAACACACTTGACACTATGATTTACATGGAAACCCAATTTGAGAAAAACCACTGGTAACATGCTGCTCTTTTTCACTCTTCTGAAGTGATGCCCTATGAAAGGTCAACCCTGTTAAAGGTTACAATACACACTGTTAAATGTGACCCAATTAAAGGATTTCAATCACCCTATTAGGAGTGAACCTTGTTAGAGGACTTTAGACCATTCACTTGGAATGTCACTTGGTTAAAGGATTTATAAATGACTATTAGGTCAACCTTAATCAAAAGGATTTAACCTAGACTAATACAATTATTAGAGAGTAGCAGAAAGGCTTAATCTAATAACAACTTACAACTCCATTTGTAGATTAAAAATCTCTATTGTAGTCCTCTATTCTTCTTGGTCTTCACACATTTCAACTCTAGTAGCTTATTCATCCTTCAAGCATTCATACCCTTAAGCCTTCTTACTTAACATGTCATTGCGGAGTCTTCTCTTAGGTCACTTGATGAAGCAAAACCCTTGACTCCTTCTCTTCCTTAGGTTCTCACACATGACAACCCTAGCTTGTGACCAACCATTCCTATAAATAGGAAATTAAGATGTTTTTTCACTAATTCTCCATCATCCAATTTAGTGTTAGGATGGATTAGGTAGGATACAATGAATCTATCCCATATTTCATATCTCTTCTAGAGACTTCTCCTTCAATTCTCTTTGAATTTGCCTCAAAAATGGTTTACCTTGAATTCTGTGCCACTAGCTCATCAATCTTATCTTCCACCTAGTTCACACAATCCAAGAAAACAAACTTATTGGCTTAGATCCATCAAATTCACAATCTTTCAAATATTGCAGCCACTCGGCATTAACTTTCTTCTGATGCTCGACACATATTACGTTGCTTGGCATCCTATGTAAAATCACTCAGCATGAACTAAAGTTTATTGGTGCACAGAATCAATTGAACTTCACTTGACATCCACTATTTTTCTTAGCATACACTAGAATAGACTTTTACTTAGCTCAAACTGATCTTCTACTTGGCTTGCACTAACTTTGCTCGGCACCTACTATCCACTCGGTCAAACTTGGCAGACAAACTTTGTTTAACTTGTTCTTCTATACTTTCTTAGTGTAACCAACCTTTGTAACCCTAACTAGATTATCAATACATCATTTTATCACTATCTTAACTAATTCGTGTACTCCTTTACATAATCATAACTCAACCTTTCCTATAGGTGTTATTGTTACATCTTTTGATCAAAACCTCTTCATCAATCAAATAAGTGATAGTACTTGAATTATATAAGCAGTTGTCTTACCAGCAAATAGCAAGTTTGATATAAGTGACAAAACAATGATTGAAGCATATGGATCATACTTCTTCAAAAATCTTCTTCAATCTATTCTCAACATCAATGGCAATCATAAAAAAAACTACCACATGACACATGTGTGGGAGTCCCAAGTGCATTAAGAGTGATGAAAAATCACAAAAGAAATGCATATCCAAAGGAAAAATCTCACTTATGGTGCATGTAAAAGGATGCTAACAAAAGCATCGACCTCACCCACTTCAATGCCAACCTTGATGACATCAAGAGAGAAGCACAGAAAATGAGTCTCATGGACCACTCAAATGTCCTCTGAGCACATTACTCCTTCATCACCCAACAGAGCCTCTAAAAAATCCATATTCATAGGTCAAACCTCCAAATCACTCCAAGCATAATTACTACCAAAAATCCCTTGGAAAATATTGGGCAACATAAGAATCGACAATAATGTGGGAGGCATGGATTTTGACATTGATAGCGCCCATAAATAGCATATTGAACATGTGTTTTGAAAAATGCCTAGCACTTGAAGCCAAGTCAACACCATAACAAGGTCATATAACTAAAAGAGAATGTAGATGAGTGGATAAAAGATCCATGTGATGCATAGAAAACTCCAAGCCAACACAAATCTCCACCCAATTCAAGGAACAAAGTTGGACTTGGATCCCATGATACAAGGTATGGTGACTAGACTTGAATAGGACCCATGCCCAAGAATCATCTTTGCACATGTAGATGTTGACAGAGTCGAACTCCAAGGAGGCTGACATGGAGCACATGATGCAAGTCCCAACAATAAAAATAGAACCTTCTCTAAATTGCATGCTCCAAAATAAGAAAAGTGTGAAAGCCAGACTAAGTAGACAGACCCCAAACTGCCACAATCACATGAAACAAGGTAGAGAACTATCAGATTACATGGCCCAATATGGAGCTCAAATAACTAGTTAGAGTATGAGGTCGTAAATAAGGCCTCCTCAACACCATCCCCATGATGAAGAAGGATGTCAATATAAAGCACACGCTCATTTTCTCCAAATCATTTGCATTGTTCACATTTGGCATGTTAGCTTGAGCTACATAAAGTTTATAGTTTGGCCCAAAATATTCATAATATTCATTATAAGGAAACTTATTCTCAAGCTCAATGCCTATAAAAATAGTACTCTCATAGCACCAACAACATGCAACATTATGAATGGTGTAACCACCACCACCAACTAGCATCAATGGTACATTGAACAAATGAAGAAAATGTACACAATCAGCATATCCTCTAACTGATAAATTAAAGATCCCTAATTTGTCCCCTAAAAGAGAGTTTGTTCCATATTGTAGCACAACTGCATGTAGTTGATATACTTCCATCATAGAAAATCTCTCAAGTTCTAATCTCAAAAAAGGTTGTCGATCACCATGAAAATAATGGTGGAAGTAGATCTCCAAAGAAAATTTGCAGCTAAACAAAACTTGTGCACACCAAAAATAGAGATCAATGGTAATGCACAAATTTCAAGGTGAGGGCTAGGCACAGGGTATAAAGCCACAGGAGTAGTAAAGGTTAGCCCAAAAAATCTCAAACTCCCATAGCTCCCAATCACATGTGCACCCTTTATAAAACCAAAGTCTCCTCTTTTGGAATTGCAAATCAAAGGTACAAGTCTATATAGATCACTTACACCACAAGAAATTCCAAGACACCAAAAAAAATTGACAAAGAGGTGTGATTTTTAAACAACCAAAAAGTAGTTGCCTTGATTTGCATTCTCAGGTCAAAACAGCCTCGGTGCAAAAAAAAAAATTGCTACAGATTTCAACAACCTCTAAACCTGACATATTTTATATAGAAATGGGGATTTTTGAGTGCTTTGAGCTCAACGGTGATGTCTGTTTGGGCTCAAAGTGCCTCAAAAATTAGTGACCCCCATATCCAATAAAAAAATGTTGAAAGCTTAGATCTAAAAACTGATGTGAAATCTCTCAAGAACATAACAGGGGCATGAAAATTTGGAGCTATGATACCATGTTGAAGTTAATAAAAGATCAACCCCACATCTCCCAAGAATCACCTACATACAAACACCTATCATAGAAGAGATAAGCAAAAGGTTATGGAGGCTAAAATTGCTAGATCCATAGATGAGACATTCTTGATGGGCAAAAAGGGAAATTGTTGTATTCATAAATGAATTGGGTTAATTACAAAGAGAGATCATCCTTATAAAGGAGACTGAAACCCTAAAAAGGTCTAACCTAGGTTTTATCATAATAGTTAATAAAAGAATTAATTATTAGATGCCTAAAGTTTAGCTTAAGAAAACTAGAGTTAATTAGAAAATATCTAATTACTCTAACAATAACTATTAGTGCAATAGCTTGTCCACTGTGAACAACATATTTTGGCTTTCCTATAATTAATCTATATAGAGTTTGATTCACATCAGTAGAATCATCATTCTTTGAAATTTCATGTCTAGTAGCCACGGGTGTGCTAACTAGTTGAATCTTCCATTCCAAAGGTCTTTAATATCTCCTTAATGTACTTGGATTACATAATGTATATTCCTTTCTTCATTTGATACACTTGTAAACCAACAAAGAATTTGATCTCTCCAAACATAGACATCCCAAACTCTTTCTTCATTTCATTAGAAAATGATTGACACAATGAGTCTTGTCCTCCAAATATGATATTATCCACAGATATCTTAGATACTAGTATCCCTTTTCAAAATTCAATCTTCAAATATAGATTACCATTATCATTTTTCCTTGCAAAACCATTCTCTACCAAGTATGTGTGTAAACTTTCATACCATGATCTAGGGGCTTGTTTCAATCCATACAGTGCTTTGTGTAGCTTATATACCATATTCCTCTTGCTTGGATCAATAAACCCTTCAAGATGTTCAATGTAGACTTCTTCCTCTAGTATTCTATTTAGAAATGAAAATTTTACATCCATTTGATACAATTTGAATCCTTTGTAAGAAACATATGCAAGAAAAGTTCATACTCCTTCTAATCTTGTAATGGGGGAAAATGTCTCCCCATAGTCAATAGCTTCTTCTTGTGCATATCCCATAGAAACTAGTCTTTCATTGTTTCTTGTGACTTCACCTTTCTCATTCAATTTGTTTATGAATACCCACTTTGTACCAATAAAATTCTTGTATTTTGGTCTAGGTACCAATGTCCAAGTCTTATTATCTCTATTTTCTCAATCTCTTCATTCATGGCTGCAATCCAATTTTCATTCTCAAGTGCATCCTTAACTTATCTAGGCTCGAAGTCACACAATAAGCATGTATCACTCCTCAATCTTTTTCTTTTCATAACTCTTGAATCTTTATCTCCAATAATTTGATCTAGTGCATGATGTCTTCTCACATATTTTGCATTGGTTCATTAGGTTCATCTTCTACATTCATTTCAAGTATCACTTCTTGTATCTTAGTTTCTTCTTCTAGTTTGTTGGCAATCACTTGCCCATGCATGACATGCTCTTCTTGATGCTTGGCACCAATTACCTGATGCTCGGCATGTTGTTGTCGCAACTTAGCATGCATTGGTTGTTGCTTCTTGGCATCTTTCTTCTTAGATTTAGGAAAAGTGATGGGCTCACCTTCATCAATGTATATGAAATTTTTGTAATCTTCAAGTTTATTCTTTTCTATATACTCATGAACTCTAACATTTGCACTTTCCACAACTTTATCAGTGTTAAAATTTAAACATTTATATGCTTTTATTTTAGTTGAACATTCTAGGAATATTCCTTCATAAGTTTTTACATCAATTTTTTCATGTCTATTATCTTTTAGTATATAGCATTTTCTTCCAAATATTTTGAAATATTTCACATTAGGTGCATATCCATAGTATAACTCAAAAGGTTTGATATTTTTACCTTTTGTGACTTGTAGTCTATTCAAGGTATAAATAGTAGTACATACAGATTTTCTCAAATACGTTGGTGCAACATTCTTTTCCATCACCAATGTCCTAGCACAGTCCATGATTGATTTCTTCCTCCTTTCAACTATACCATTATGTGGAGGGGTCCTAAGTATAAACATATGTATCTTGATTCCTCCATTATTGTAGAATGTGTTGAATTCCTCATATATGAATTCACCTCATCTATCAGATCTCAAACACTTCAAGATTTTACCTATTTTCTTTTCAACTCTAGCCAAATACCACTTAAATGTTTGAAATGCATATGATTTTTCTTTAAGAAACATCACAGTCATCATTGTAGAGTAATCATCAACAAATAAAATAAAATATTTTTCACCATAGTAGCTTTTCACTTCAATAGGTTCACAAAAGTCAACATGAAACAACTCTAAAATATCATTAGAAGTATAGGTCTTGCTTTTGAAACTAGACTTTATCATTTTTCCCAACTGACATTATTTACATATCACATTATCATATTTCTTCAATCTTGGTAATCTTCTCACTCTATTCATCTTACTAATATTTTCCAAATTGTCAAAGTTCACATGACATATCCTCTTATGTCATAACAAAATATCATCACAGTGTGCAAACAAACAAGTATCATCATATAGGTATAGGTAGAACATGTTTTGATTAAGGAAAAATAGGTTTTGAAAGGACCCAAAACCTTTTACAAAGAAACAAGCAGAGAAGCAGTAAAAGCCTAGGAGAAACTGTGCATCAACACCAAAAAACTAAACAAGCCGGAACAACAAGCCCTTAAACATCAAGCAGAATAAAAAGATAGCAAAAGGACAAGAGAGGGACATTATAAGTTATAACATGTTACCTCTTGTTTGATATCCAATTTTAATAATTTCACCAGAACCATCATAGATCTTAGCCTTCTCATGCTAAAATTCAACTTTATAACTTGAACTATTCAACTGAGCAACACTCAATAAATTATAGTTCAGTCCTTCAACCCAATAAGAATTATCACATCTAATCTTATTAGTCCATGTTATTCATCCTTTACCTTTCACAAGACATGGTGCATCATTACCAAACTTAACACGGCTTCCTTTTTAATGCTCTAAGGTTTCAAACTTACTTTATCACCAATCATGTGATTTGAGTAACCACTGTCAATTTTCCATCTATCTCCTTTACTCACATATGAAATAAGTGCAATTTTATCATCTTCATTAGAATCATCTTTCATCATAACATAGACAACTTCTTCATCATGGCTATCAGAATCACTACCATTCTCTTCTTTAGCAATGTACAAGATTTCTTAGCTTTACCCTTATAGTCTTTGTATCCTTTTTTGTTTCTTACATCTATTCTTCCTTTGAACTTGCTGTCTTTCCTTTCATTCTTATCATCCCTATCAGGACATCTAGTAGCAATACGACCAACTTTATTACATGTAAAACAAATTATAGGAAGTTTTCCTTTGAATTTTCATTTTCCTCTTGGTAACATTCTATCCATTAATGCTTCAAGATCCTTAAGATCATCATCAAAAGATTCACTCTCACTATCTTCATGCTTTCCTTTCTTCTTCTTAGACTTATGTAAAACCAATTGTTACTTGAAAGCATATTCAATACCAGGTGTAGTAAAATTATCAAAATTTGACAATTCAAAAGCAATAAGTCTACCAACCAAACTATCCAAGGTTAGATCATTACCAAGAGTACATCTTAGTTCTTCTATTATAGAAGCTATAATAGCATCAATAGGAAGTAAATTTCTGAGTACCTTATTAATCACAGTCTCATCACTAATCTTTCCTTTAGCTCCTTGGATACTATTCACCATTTCTTTGATTTGGCTCTTAGTACATTCTTATCTCCTCCATGGATCTTTGCTAGTTTGTCCCACATTTTGTTTGTAGTAGTGCATTACTTTATATCATCAAACTCTAGGTAACTTTAGGAACATGCAGTCTCCAATATTGTATGATTGTGTTCTTGTTTCTCCTTTATCTATTAGGTTGTCATAGGTAATGGTACTACTATGTAGTTATGCTCTGAAAAGTATATTGTTGAATCTTTAATTCTAGCAATGTGTAGATTCATCAAACTTTTCCAAGCGGGGAAATTCTCCTTGTTTAAATTGGGTATTTCATCTATGTACATCTTGATCTTTAGCTTTAAGTCCCTTCAAATATTTCTTACAAGCACCATACTCTTTGATAAAAATTGTTAAAATGATTTAGAATAACTGAGAGGGTGATGGTAAATCAATTATCCTTAGATCCAGATGTATCAATTAAACTTTTAACCATTTTTAACAACTTAGATCTATTCTTTAGTCCACTCAATCTTTATAACAACTTGCTAGTAACATAGACTTGTAGTTCACTATCCCAGTAGTAACCTACTTGCAGAATGTAAAATATTAAAGAGTAAAACACCTTAAACAAAACTCATCAATACTTATCCTTCATTTCCTTAACCAATCCAAAATTTCAACTATTTTGGCTAGGAATCTGAATTCCTTCATAAACTATCAAATTTTGACACTCGGTCATTATTGTCTTCCTCAGCCTTGGTCATCACTAGATAACTCAATCAATACTAATTGTCTTGCTTAATATGCTTTATCTTTGCTTGGTCTGGCTTTTTTGATACTCATTATTTACTAATTCTTAGTTGACACAATATTCACTTACTTCTATTATTTACTCAGTCAAAACAAGCATAGCTCTACTTGTATAATAAATTTCTTAACCTTCTTCTCTTTTTCTTAGTTAATCCTATGCATTTGGCCCTTCATTAATCATCTCTACTAGGCTTCAACTTCAAATTTTCTTCTCCACTTAGTGTAATAATTAAAACACACATTATCTTGTCAAAGTCCAACTAATCAAGTGCCTATTGTAGTTCCACATAACTTGTCCCTTCCACTAGGTCTTCTTGTTATCTCTTCTTCTCAAATCCTCTTCACCAATCATCTTTATATGGCACTCTACTCAAGTAGCAACTGTCTCACTAGTAATTTTTGACATCAATGACAACATAAAAATTGTTTCAATTATAGCTTCCAATAGTTTAAATCCTTAATCAATATAGAATTAAAGTCTTGTAATCTCTTAGAAAGGAAGACCCCTCATAGTGTAGATCATTAGAAGTGATCAAAATTTTAGCCCTAAGAGACACACTTTATTGTTGCAACAGTGAAGATGTTGTGGGTGTCATTCCCACTATAGTTTTACCTTCACCTTGGAGGGTTTTTTCGTTACCAAAAAATATGCCATGTATTGGTCTATTTATTATGTTTGTCATTCATATTACTAAATGTTATATCTAATATTACATGTTGATAGATGATTATTCATGATTAAGGTTAATGAGGTGTCTGTAGTGAAACATGTTATATTTGGTTTATATTTGAATTGGTAAAAGTTTTCAAGATCCTTATTTACTCCACCACCACCCCCACCTGCACACACTGCCCCTCTCTTAGCATCTCACTTTCCCCATTAGATTTCCAACAATTGGAATTAGATGTGAGTTCTCTAAGAAAGAATTCTAACCACTTGAGAATAAAGATCTTAGAGATGGAAAGCTACAAATTGGGAAAGATGATTAAGAATCAATAGCCTGATTTGCAGCTTCTATTTGAACAAGTTAAGGTTGTAAAGGAGGAATTGAATAAATCCTCAAAGATAAGGAAGGAGATGGAAATCTTGAAAAATGACACACAATACAAGGAAGAAATCATTGAGGACTTATGTGATGAAGAAAAATCCAGTGAAAGTAATGGAGTAATAGCATATCTATTGGAAATTAACAACATCTTGAATGAAGAAATAAGAGCACTACAAAGAGAACATGGAATACAATTAGTGAGGCTATCTAAAGTTATCGAACAAAAGAAAAAGGTTGAAGAAGACAAGGTAATGGGTGATGAAGATAAAAGGGAAATGGCTACCAGTCTTGATGAGAGAATTAATGAGGTAAAAAGGATAACTCACAATCATTTGATATTGTTAATCATTTATTATGTGCCAATCATGAGATTTTTAGGAAGGTGGAAGAGATTTCAAATATGAGATGTAAGAATAGTCAATTGAAAATGACTTAAGACCTTAAAAGGAAATCATGGAAAGAATGAGTAGATCTAAAGAGGCCATGAGGTAACTTGATGAAAAAATAAGAGCACAAAGAAGACCTCATGACACTAGTAAGTTAGGATATACTGAGTTCATATCATCTACCAAGAAAGGAGAGTCATCAAAGCATGGAGAACAAAGGAATGAAAAAACAAATAAAAAGAAGCCTACATGCTATCACTGTGGAAAACTAGGTCATACAACAAATGTTTGTAGGAGCAAAATTGGTAAGTCAAATCTTAATCCTTAATTTAGTGGTAATTGTTTCAATTTCAACAAGAATGGACATCAAGTACATGAATATAGATCAAAGACTAGTAAGATGCAAGCTACATCTAGATTTGAAGGTTATTGTTACACATGTCAGAAGTATGTGTTGTGATGTGGAGCCTAATTAGACTCATAGGTTTATTCAACATGGTTTCCCCCTAATATTATATCTACAAGGGTTTGGAGGTACTACCTCAAGATAGGTTCAAAGGGTAACGGCCATGTAAGGTCCTGGGGTAGTGCCCTAGGTGTGTTCCTTGTCGTAGTATAGGGTGGGGTCGAGGGGCAATGCCCCCGCAAGAGTTTTCATGGGTAGTGCCCCCAAAGCCAAATATGACCTTATATTGTAAAAGACATTGGCTACTATTTTTCTATTGGATGACTTATTCTAGCCCTAAATTTGTAAGCAGTAAAAAGCTTGTATAAAAAGGCTTAGGGTTAGGGATTTCATAATGTATGGTGATAATATAGCTTCTTGTAATAGTACTGAGTTGTAAGGGATTACGAATTGTAATCGTTGGATACTAATAATATTAGACTTGTTGTTGGTTGACGTAGCCCAAGGATTGGGTGAACCACATTAAATCTTGGTTTCTTGTATTCTCTTCTATGTGATCTATTATTTTTTGATATAGGTTATATTTGTATATAACTATTATTTATGTTTGTGGTTAATCCTAATAGTATGGTCATAAGGAATAAGATTTTAGATCTAATGCAAAAAAATAGTTGGACACCTAAAGTTTAAGGCAAAGCAACTAGGCAAGGAAATACTATAAACCTAAATTACAATGCTTGGGTCAATTTTCAGTAATGTGAAAAGTATGGACATATTGCAGAAAATTGTGCAAGAATACATCTCAAAGGAAGATTAGGAAATTGGAGAAACTTTGGTCTAGTATGCTTGAACTACCAGAAGATCAGACGCTTAAGAAAAGATTGTATTAATCAAGCACTAGCATCCAATAATGAAGAAAATAATGGAAAAGAAAAGGTCAGTGTTGAAGACGTGAGAGCCTAGATGAATCCAATCTAGAATAAGAAATTTGATGGAATCAATAGTGCAAATAGTGAAGTTGTGATCACCCAATCCAATGGATTCGGTGATTTCCTCACCTCAAACTAAATAAAGAGGTATGTATGGAACTGTATTTCAAATTTCTAAATTCTACATCAATTCTTAATATTGAATGCATGAAATTCTAAATTAGCATAAAATTAGATGAACAATGACATATTTAAATTATAAACTAAGTAATGTGTATGGAAGTTGAGTTGGAAAGTTAATAATTATCGAGTATCAGCATTGAAGGATGAAATAGTTAATGATGAAGGGGGCTCCCTTTAATACCACAAACACATAACAGAAATAAAGAAATAGCAACAATTAAAGAGAACAAAATATGGCTTCTTATTATCATTGCAAATGCAGAATTACAAAATTTTAAAATACAATATGCAAACCCACATGGGTACCTTCCTTACAATAATTTGAAACATAGAGTTTTGAACTATCCCCCAAAGCTATCCTAGATAATGTATGAGCATTCCTTAAATAGGAATTTTTACACCACTCAAGAAGTTTCTAAACATCAAACCCTAACCCTTGAGATTGACTTACTCTATAATTACATATAGAGTCAGTATGATACACCTTTGACACTTATTTTGGAAATTTAGGTTGGCCCAAATTTGGAAGATAATAACTTTTGAATCATTGCTATGATTGGTTATTATTACCACTTTTTGGAATCCTCAGCTTCTGATCTACAAAACTCAACTTGTGCAAGCTCCAGTTGACCTCATTTTGGAGCCCATCTGGGGCCTCTAAGGTCTTCAATGGTGAGCCTAAAGTTTTTAAACCAAAATTGCACACCAAAAATTTGCAATAAATCCATGAATACCCATGATATGATATTGAGCCTCAACTAGTATGTTGATATATCTTAGATGAACATCCACCTCAGAAATTAGGACATTTTGAGCTTGTATGACTAACTTACTAAGTAGGAAGCCTCTAGAAACAAAAACTTTACACTAAGATAGCCCTAATTCAAGAAAGCCTTGATTCAAGAAATAAAAAGGAAATATTTTTGGGTGATGCAACATTGCTCTTACACCTAGGATGCTCATGCATCAGACACCCAGGGTAATTTGAGAGGTGACCCCATCATGTCTCAGGTGTTCAAAGAAAAACCAATATGGTTAACCTCCTCCCTTGCTAGCCATAATGAATATTCTACTAGCCTCCCTTTACATTTGACTAGGTAATCTTCATAAGTTTTGTTCCTTATACTTTTACCAATACCACTATCCAATATCTCCTCAATCTCCTTTATAGCCAAAGTAGCTATTGGAATACACTATTGTGCTTATGCAACTTCATCTCCATCACCTCCTTCATAATACTCTATCAAATATAAATGTTAAATACTAGTGAAATATTCAATTTAGCAAGCAACTCTGCTTCATAGGCATTTCTAGAACCATGCATCTTCACACTCTTGCATGTTCTAAACTTCTTCATTCTTAGCTTATTATATATACCCACTGGAAAATGCTCCTTTCTCAAATGAACCATGACTTCATCTCCAATCATAAATTCCTTATGCCTCATTTTCACATTTTTCTTAGCTTTATACTATGTATTGATCTTAATAATGTTCTTCCTTGCCTCCTTATGAATATTCTTCAAATGTTTAAAAAATTATTCCACTTTAGCACTACATATTTCTCCTTTATCCAATTGCCTCAATTCAAAAGCAATTTTGAGATTGCTCCCATATATAATATGGAATATTGATTCACCGATACTCCTATTGGTAGAATTATTTTATGCAAATTCTTCATGTGGTAAAACCAAATCCCAATCTTTTGGCTTATCACCAACCAAGCATCTCAGCAAATTCTTGAAACTCTAATTTACAAATTTGGTTTATTCATCAGTCTGTAGATGATGTAATGAACTAAACTTCAAATTTTTCTTTAATTTCTTCCACGATGTTCACCATAAATACCCAAAAAACTTGGTATCTTGATCGAAAACTATACTCTTTAGTAGACCATGTAGTCTCGCCACTTCTCTAAAAAACAACTCTGCCACATGAACAATATCACTAGTCTTCTTGCAGGGAATGAAATGTGTCATTTTTTTAAAATATGTCAACCACCATACATATAGAATCATTCCTACATTGTTTCCTTGGTAAACCAAGAACAAAATCCATGTTGACATCCTCCCACAGCTTCTCTGGTACATGTAATGGCTAATACAACCCAGTATTCTACTTCACACCTTTTGCCATCTGACATACTCTGCAACTCTACAAAAACTTCTTTGCATCTTGCTACAACTCTAGCCAGTAATAATTCTTAGCAACCAAAATAATAGTCTTATCTCTACCAAAGTGTTTAGCCAACCCTCTATTATGCTTCTCCTTGATGAGATTCTCTCTCATAGAACTTCTATGAATACATAATTGACTTCCTTTGAACAACATACCATCTTGGATGATGAAATCATCTAGTGTAATAAGTTTTATACAAGCCTTCCAAGCTTCACAAAAATTTGGATCCTTTGGATATAAATTCTTGAGTTCCTTTAACCCAACCACCTTAATTTGCATCTATTTCAGCAAAATTTGTCTTCTATTAAGAGCATCTGCAAGTTTGTTAGACTTCTCACTCCTATGTTTTATAAAAAATTTATAACTTTTCAAAAACTCAACCCACTTCAAATGCATTTGGTTCAATTTTCCTTGACTATTCAAATATTGCAAAGCTTGATGATCAGGATACAAAATAAACTCCTTAGGAAGAAGATGGTGTCTCTACTTCTTCAATACCTAAACTATAGCATAAAATTCCTAATCATAAATAGAATATTTTCTTTTGGTATTATTCAACTTCTCACTAAAATAAGAAATAGGTCTACCTTCTTGGCTACTCTCATTGCAGTATCACTAAAATCACAATCTACTTGAAACAACTTGTTGAAATCTAGAAGTGCTAAAAAGGGTTACTTTGTAACTTTATTTGTCAACATATTAAGACTCTTATCTACTCCTATAGTCCACTTAAATTATTTCCAATCTCCTCTCATTATTTCATTCAAAGGCCCATAAATACTACTAAAACCTCTAATAAACTTTCAATAAAAACTAGCCAGTCCATGAAAATATCTTGACTTTGTTGCACTCCTCAAAGTAGGTCATTCAAGGATAGCCTTCACTTTCTTAGGGTCCATTTTCAAACCTTCTATTGATATGAATCCTAAGTACACCAACTCTTTCTTCACAAAAATGCACTTCTTCAAATTTATTAGTAACTTTTCTTCCCTCGACTTATCAAACACCTTTCAAATGTGAATCAAATGCTCCTCCAATGCCTTACTAAAGATCCATATGTATCATTTAGGTGAAAAATGAAAAACTTACCTAGAAACTCCTTTAGTGCCTCATTCATGAGCCTCATGAAAGTTCTTGGTGCATTGGTTAGCCCAAAAGGCATGACTAACCACTCATACAATCCTTCCCTTTTCTTGAAAGTAGACTTCCACTCATCTCCTTCTCTAATGTGAATATGATGGTATCCACTCTTCATATCTATCTTTGCGAAATATAAAGTTCCATTCAAACAATCCATAATATCATCCATCTTTGGCAATGGATATTTGTATTTGATTGTGATCTTGTTGATAACATGAAAATCTATACACATCCTTCATTCTCCATTCATTTTTGGTGCTAATACTGCTAGTATAGCACATGGATTTAGACTCTCTCGAATCAATCCCTTCTACAATAACTCATGCACTTATTTGTTCAACTATTCAATTCTTGCTGGTGTCATTTTGTGCACTACCTTGTTTGGAAAAGTGGCTCCTAGAATCAAATCCATCTGGTGACTGGTCTTCCTTACTGGGGGAAATCCATCAGGTACGTTATCTAACACAATATTAGGAAACTCTCAACAAATTTGAAGCTTTTACAAGTACATCCTCTACTTCTTCTTTACCATCTTTTGGGATTACAGCAAAACACATATGTTCATGCTTCATATCTTAGAGAAATTCATTTCCATCAACACAACATATTCTGGCAGCACAACATACCTTTTCTTCTTTCTCCTTTAAGGGCTTTAACTTATGTTTCCCTCCATCCTTTGTCAGAATCTAGGTATTTTCTTGCCCATTATGCACAACATGCCTATCAAATTTGTCATGGCCTACCCAACAACATATGACATATGTCCATAGGTATGATATCACAAAGAATCTCATCCTAGTAGCTTCCAATCTTGAACTTTACTAGGCACTGTGTATTGACCATGACCTTGTCGCCATCCTACACCCAGGCAATATGGTATGGATGGGAGTGTTTCTACCTCTTGAGATTTAACTTGGTAACCATCTTTTTTGACACCAGATTGTCATTTTTGTTACAAATAGATAATACTAAGAGGGGAGGTGAATCAGTATTCTACAAAAAATTTCCCACAACTAAATATTGTTAATTACTTTATAACTTTCATATAAAAGTAAGCCAACAATGTTGAATAGTAAATATTGTTAGAAATGGGAATTATTTAATCTACAAACTTTAGTTTCCAATGAGATATTATTTCTTACTTTAAACCATACATAACAAAGTAATAAAGTAATGTTGAATAGTAACAGTAACCATGCACAAAGATAACTGATAACACCATATTTTGTTGACTAGGGAAACCTTGGCCAAGAGAAAACCCCACTGGGGATGATACCCACTAGATAATATACTAATATATAATTTCCTTGTTAGATGATGGACCCTATTAGGAGTCAATGAGAAAATTTAGTATAGAGAGTCCCTGTTAGGAGAATTTGAATTCCTGTTAGGAGATTCCAACTTTGTTAGGAGCTATGCCAACCTTGTTAGGAGTTGCAGTACAGTAGATGCAAGATGAGCCCATTTCCCAAACATGCACTTCCAATTACAAGAAGAGCTCACTACCCAAACAAGTAATCATACTTCTAGAATATAAATTATTTCTCAATTTGATCTCAAATCACAAAATAGCTTCACAAACTTTGCATATATCACTTTCACAAAAGTTTGTATACAATTTCTCAACATAACAACTACATCTTTCATCGCAAAATGTCCTTTACATAAATACCATGCCTTTACACAAATTTTTGCTAGGTCGGCTAAGACCACAATACACTTTTCCAACTTAGAGTAAACATCTAGGATGTTGACCCTAATTGGACAAGTAATTATTTTGTAAACAAAATAATCCTTTCCTTCAATTCCACTATCACATTTCATTAAAACACAAATAGCTCTTTTATGTACAATTTGTACTGACTTCTAAGGTTATACACATCATCATCAACATGTATACAATCTCCATCTAACTTCGCTAGTCATAATATGACATCAGCAACAAGTTATAAACAAAATAATACATTGTCGGATACCAAATTCATACTTAGACAATTTTTTGATTACCAAAAGCTAAGTATCTTTATTTCCAAGGTTTCATGTGAGCATGTACATCATGTGTTGCCATAAATCACAACAATTATATATCTCCATTAGCCAATTGTCAACAATCTTCCCCTTTGGCATTGATGGCAACAAAATAGGTAAAATTAGCTAAGTATCAAAAACTTAAAATAAACAACACATTCATATTTCATTTATTACAATTTGTCCATCTTACATAAGCTCCCCCTTACAATATACTTTACAATATTATTTTCTCCTCTTTACCTGATTTGCAATTTTCCATTGTATCTCTCCCCCTTTAACATCAATGACAAAGGTCAAAATGTTATAAACTGTTCAAAAAACTATCCATCTGTTGTCAAAAATGTTGTCCTTCTGTCTTAAATTGATAGAATCTTCATGCAATCATCAAAATTTTTCTTACGAATATCCATACCTTTAGTGCATGTCTCCTTGGTAGATTTAGTAGAGGTGAGAATTTCACATAAGGCATATGATGCAATCTCAACTGCATTAAGGTCTAAATACAAAAAGTTAGAATAAGTGTCCTTGGCCTTGACACATTCCTCCAACTTTTTTTCAACAAAAGATACTTTTAGAGCAATAGACTCTCTAAAATCTAATAATCTCTTCAAAATTTGTTCCTTCTAAAGTTTCAATTTCCTTATATCATTGTGAATACTGGCCACTTGTCGTTCAAAATCATCAATTTTACAAGATGGATGTTGTATCTGGCTAGATAGAGCCTCTAACTCACTCATCTTTCCTCCAATTTGACTGTTAATATCTTTAGTCAGTTTATATGATAGAGTACACTTAATGTACAATATCTTATCATCCTATTGACACTTTCAAATTTCTTGATACAAGTATCAATACTTATCAATTCATTCTTAATATTTTGACAAATTGTGCTAAACAAGTTAGCATCATGTGAAATTTGTGCCTTTGCTTCTGCAACACTTAACAATTTAGTAAATTCTTCATCAAATGACTTTATCACTACCTATGCCCACTGTTCTGGATTTGCCTCAGTGTGCTACACTACTAGAGTACTATGTAGTCTATCTATAACCTCCATCAGGGTTTTCTGTAGGCTCTTCACTGTTATGTTCTTCTAAATGAGTTTTGATTGGGATGAGATCAAGTCAATTTGATCATCATCATCAGTTGCTAGGCTAGAAAGTGAAAGCAGAGTAGATGAACTAGAAATTTCAGTGCCATCCTCCCTTTGCTTCTTGGCTACCTCTTTGACTCTTCTCTCTTCTTCTTCTTTCTTTTCTCTTTCCTTCCTTTCATTTTCTCTCTTCTCTTCCTCTTCAAATCTCTTCTTCTCATCTTGTGTCTTGCTTCTCATTTCTTCTTCTGCTACTCTTTTCTTTTCCTCCTCTTCTTTTCTTTTCATCTCATCCTCAAGCAATTTCTTCTTGGCATATTCTACTTTCCTCTTCTCTTCTTCTAGTAATCTCTTCTCCTCTTTAATTTGCCTTAGTTTGTCTTCAATTTCCTCAATATTAGGTTCATTTTTTTTAGAACCTTCAAATGGATTAGTATCATCAATGTTAATGGTAATATTGGTCTGATCTATCTACATAGTGTCACCGCTTACTGACACTTCTGAGGTTTTGGGTGTAGGTGAAGATACTACCTTAGATTCTATAAACATTTGACTTATTGTTGCTGGTCTCACTTCTTAACTTGTCTTTTTCACCCATGATAAACAAAAATGGTCTCACTTTATTTCTCAAATAAGGTACAAGATTATTCAATAATCATTTAATTTCTTCTTCGTCATTAGTCTTAGAAATAGTTCTTAGCATAGAATTCTAAAGTTATAAATCTTCTTCTCTTGTTGGTTCCTTCTTCTCAATAAGTCTATCATAGAATTTCCAGTTTAAAATGCCCTCAATATCCTTTAGTTTCAGATTGTTAGCTATAATGTATCTCACAGTAGAGATATCAATCTAATCTTTCTCAAAATTGTTGTACAAATCATAGAATTTGTTCATCTGAACAAAGTTACTCTTAATAGCAATAGTTGAGTTTATCTTTTCTATCTTCAACTTCCAGGGTTGCCAAGATGTTCCTGTTGATTGCTTAGAAGTTGTTACCTTCTCTACTTGCTTAACTTCTTCTTCTTCTTCTTCTTCATCACTAGACTCAAAAATTGTCAACAATGTCTTTTTTCTCTTTCCTAGTCCTGTGGCTTGTTGCTTGAACCTTTTAGTTTTTATGGTCACCACTTCCACTAATCTCTTAGATTTTCTCTTTAGTTCACTAGGATGCACATCCGATACTACTGCATATGGAATGCTCTCTTCCAAAGATGTCTCTACAATAGATACTGACAAGGGTTGTATATTTAGTATACCTTGCTTCATGGTTTTCCTGACTACCTCAAACTCACTCTCAGTCATATTGGCCTCTGATAAAGCTTTCTTCATAATAGTTTCTATTTTCTTGTGAGAAGCCTTCTCCAAGGATTTTTGATGAGCTGATTGGGTAATCTCATCATATGTTCCAAATCTGTATTCAGCTTTATCCTTTTCTAATTTCAACAATAAATCAATGTATCCAATTGTTGTTTCATCATTCAATTCATAACCTAAGGGATCAAGAAATGTTTCCCAAGGTTCTACTACTTGTATATAAATAAAACTTGTATCAACCATAACACAAATGTCTTCCTTAAATCTATCTACAATTGCAGGTGCAATTTTGAATCTCTATCTCATTTCATTCTAAAAAGTCTTCATTCTCATGTTTCCACTATCCAATATCTTATCTACAAGACGTCTTCTACATACTTATGTGATCTTCTCCATTGTACATTTATCACTACTCATTATCTCTATGACTGGTAAATATGGAAATATTTTAAGCACATGAAAGAATATGTGATTGATTAGTGACTAAAATCTAAACACACCATTCTTAGTCCTCTTGATCATTTCTAGGTTGTCAAGTAGTTGCATTCTTGGAATTTCATTGAGGTTTACTTGTCCTTCTCAATACATATCTTATAGGTTGCATAAATGAATCTGGTTGAAAATTCATCAATCTTTGAACTTGTACATATAGAGTAGGCAATAATTCTACTTAGGAATCTTACATCATCTTTCTTAATGATGCTGATCACCATGGCCTTTCCATTGTACATTACTTTGTATAACTTTCAAATTTCTTGTTAACCATTTTCTCACCTATAGGTACATTGCCTTGTTTGCAAAGACCAGTTACCTCATGAATAAGGTCGGTAGAAATATCAACTACATTATCTTGCATATAGTTTCCCATCATGTATTTTGCTTAATATGATTTTTGTCCACTCATTTGTGTCCAATTCATGTTAGAAATGATATTTGAACAAGTCTAGTTCCTTCAAGTGTTCAAATCTAGGTTCCATAGTCATGTCATGATTGAAAACTAATTCCATATCCTTGTTCATGTATTCACTCCCAATAGATTAAAATTTATTGTTAAGATAACATCCTATATCTTCCAAATATTCTACATTGTTCAGAGTAATGGATAATGTTGAGTTAGGGTTTTCTTCTATAGGTTTCATGAAAACAACTTTCAACTTAGGTCTATCCTCATTCTCAACATCATGCACTACTGATGTATCTATGATTCTATCAAATATGATCTTTTATCGAATAAATTCTACAAAAAAAATGATAAAATACCTCTTTTCAAAAAAAAGGTTTGCTTTGAAATCGCCTTGACAAGTCACTTCTGAGTGCTTTCTACTTTGGATGTATAAATGAAGTGAAAATCAAGTTTGTACTCCATTTATTCCATCAACTTGAACTTACATTAATTGCGTACAATACAAACATGAAAAAATTGTCAATTATATTCTATAATCAAATATCTACTCAAGATCATCTATCTGATCTTCAAATGCCACCTAAGGTTTGCTATAGCCTCCTTTCATCATGACAATGTTCCACAAAACTTTGCTTTACGAAATTCTTTGTAAAAACATAGTTTTCATCTTATACTACAGAATTAACTTTCTCTGTAATACCAGTAACTCTTAATTCCTTTGTATTCTATTTAGATAAGCTCCAAATTACAAGAGAGCTTAGGTATCATCTAAACATATCTTGATACAACTTTTCACAACTTTGCAACCTCTAATTCAATCTTTGAATGAAGTTTTCAAATTACGGAGTTGTGAACAAGCTTAATTCAGCTTAATTGAATCAAACTAGATAACTAACTTTGATCTTCCTGACTCATCATCTAACTTATCCTTTGAGATGTCCAATCCTTTTACAAATGTCTCATTAAGTTCTTCATGAAGTTCACTTTTATGCCTAAAATGTGAGCACACTTCTATGAGTCATTGTATCCAAGATTGCTCAAGAATGAGGTCTCGAATGGTGGCTAATAGCTATCTATTCATGGAGTGCAAGGGTTTCTAATGGAGGGCCTCAGTTTGACCTAGTTTATGCCCATGCAAGTACACTATAAAATGAGAGATTCAAAGATCAAAATATGCATGCAAATGAAGATGCAAGCTAATCTAAATGATAGCAATGCAAGAAAAGAAATCTAACCTATGAAATGAAATAACAATGCAAGATTAATCTATGAAAGAAAATATGGATCTAAGATAATAAGAAAATGCAAGGATGGATCATGATGATGGAATTCATGGATGCATGAGAGAAGAAGACAAGAAGATAAAAGTTCTCCACAAAAAGCTTTAATGCTCAAACTCCTCCAAAAATTGCTCTCCAAACTTGTAGCATAACAATAGCATAATCGTGGATGTCAAAAATGAGAGGGCTCTCTCTTATCAAGAATAATGAACAATTAATATTAATAGCCAATAAGATTTAATCAAGGGTGGAGAAAGAATGATTCGTGTGAGACAAAATTCCACTAATAACTGGAATCTCACTTAGAAATATGTGCATTTAAGTGTAAAGAAAAAAAGAATTTATTTATTTTTTATTTATTTTATTTCCTTTTTCAAGTAGGATTTTAGGTTTAATTTAAAAAGAGGCTTAATTTTAGAAAAATATTTTTATATGTACCCTAGGGACCTATTTTGACAAAATAGACCAATTTTTGTAAATCAAGTGTTTGAGCCTTCATATGACCTTTAAACTCAAAACACAAAGAAACAACCCTATTTAAAATTCAAAGACCTTTCCAAAACTATATACTTTACAGAAAAAAATTGCTGATTTGTGTCTTAAAATGATTCTTTATTGAAAATAAAGAAAAAATTATTAAAAATATGAATCACTTCAAAAAAATCTGAGATTTTAACTGAAGCTTCTCTAATATGTCGCCAACCTTCAAAAAATAATTTAGACCAAAAAACCAAGCTTTTTGGGAGATATGATCAAATATTTAAGATCTATGGTTTTTCATCCCAAATAAATTTGTACAAGGGGTTTAGCTCCAAAAACATCTAAAACCAGCAAGTAAAGGTGGGTTACCCCATGGTGGGCACCAAAAAATGTGTGCTAAAATGTTAACACACATATATGAATCATTATATCCAAGATTTCTCAAGAATGAGGTCTCAAATGGTGACTCATAACTCTCTATTCATGGAGTGCAAGGGTTTGAAATGGAGGCCCTCAATTTGATCTAGCTTGTGGCCATGCAAGTACACCATAAAATGAGAGATTCAAAGATTAAAATATGCATGAAAATGAAGATGCAAGCTAATCTAAATGATAACAATGCAAAGAAATGCAAGAAAAGAAATCCAATCTATGAAAGGAAATAACAATGCAATATTAATCTATGAAAACAAATATGACTCTAAGATAACATGAAAATGCAAGGATGGATCATGATGATGGAAGCCATGGATACATGAGAGCAGAAGACAAGAAGATATAAGTTCTTTACAAAAACCTTTGATGCTCAAACTCCTCCAAAAATTTCTCTCCAAACCTATAGCATAACAATAGCATAATTGTGGATGTCAAAAATAGGGAGAGGGCTCTCCCTTATAAAGAAGAATGGATAGTTAAGATTAAGAGGCAATAAGATTTAATCAAGGGTGGAGAAAGAATTATCTATGTGAGACAAAATTCCACCAATGAGAAAAGAGGAGGAAAATTAAATGGAATCCCACTTAGAAATATGTGCATTTAAGTATAGAATAAAAAAGAATTTATTTCATTTTTATTATTTTATTTCCTTTTTCAAGTGGGATTTTATTTAATTAAAAGGGAGCAAGTTATTTTAATTAAATAGGAGATATTTAATTAAATTTAAAAAGGGCTCTTTCTCTTAATTAATTATATGTGGATTAATTATTTAATTAAAATAGAGGTTTTTTTTAAAATAAATAAGACTTACGATAAAATGATCAAACCTTAGGAAATGTTGACATAATTGAATTAATTACAATTTGATCAAAGAAATTGATTTGAATTGATTTAATAAAATATTGCCAACCATTGATTCGAGAAATTTGATAAATTGAATAATGGGAGCCCATAGTTTAGGTAACCATTTTAAGGTGCATACAAATCTCTATTCCATTGTAAGGGAACTTAACACACTAATGATGGGTAGATGTGACTACTTGCATATCATGAATCCATGGTCTACCAAGTAAAATATTGTACACAAGGAGTCCAGCATCATCTATTTGGAATAAAATATATTTTTCAACAAGACCAATCCTAACAGGAAGGACAGCCAACCCCTTTAAACTTCTCTCTTCCTCATCATAGGATTTGATAATAATCTTCCTTCTAGTATCAATAACTTGTTCAAAATAACCTAATGTCTTTAAAAGATTCAAAGAACAAATATTAAGCCCAGCACCCCCATCTATCAACACACACCTAACATAGGTTCTATGGATCATGAGCTCAATATGAAGGGCAAGATTGTGTGGATGGCTCAAAGATTTATCATCTTCCTCCAAAACGGAAAGGTAATGAGGGCTAGCAATATGATTAACCATGTTCTAGAATTGATTGACATCTAAATTGTTGGGGACATTCGCCATGCACAAAGCATCCTCAAGGACTTGTTTGTGTCTCAGAGACAACTCTAAAATCTCAAAGATCAAAATTTGAGTGAGGGTTCTTTGCAATTGGTCGACAAGATTATAATTTGACCTAGGATTAACCACTAGTTTTGAAGGAACATACTTGGATTACACTTGTTTTGGCTTACTCGATTGGTTTGAACTAGGTCCTTTAACGAAAAGGGGACCTTGACTTCGCGTAACAACATTGAGAATTTGGGAAGACACTTGCTTAGGTTTACTTGATTGGTTTGAATTGGGTCCTCTAATGACAAGGGGACCTTGAGATGACTCTCTAGAGTGAGCACCCCTTAGCACCCAAATAGGACCTTCAAATGACTCTCTAGAGTGAGCACACCTTAGGACCATTGTTGTGATAATTTTTGCTATGAGGTGTATAGTGTGCACAAGCATATAATATCGCAACTTTTGGGAAGCAAACACAAATACGAGGCAAGCCTTCTCAATACTAGTGTAATTAACCTCATATGAAACAAGAATATGACTAATGTAGTATATTGTTCTTTCTTTCCCATCTTCATCCAGTTGAGCTAATAATGCCCCAAGGAAGACTTTGTCACTAAAATGTATAGAATAAGTGGTTTTCTTGGAATATCTGAATAAGTCCATGCAAAATTGATCTTCTTTTCTCATAAGAACTTAGTGTAATGAGAGAAAAGAGGAGATTTATATTTAAGTTTTATTTATTTTATTTCCTTTTTCAAGTGGGATTTTATTTAATTAAAAGGGAGGTTCTTTTAATTAAATAGGAAATATTTAATTAAATCAAAAGAGAGATTTTTCTCTTAATTAATTAAATATGGATTAATTATTCAATTAAAAGAGAGGTTTTCTTTTAATTAAATAAGACTTAGGATAAAATGATCAAACCTTAGAAAATGTTGAAATAAGTGAATTAATTACAATTTGATCAAAGAAATTGATTTAATAAAATATTGCAAACCATTGATTCAAGAATTTTGATAAATTGAATAATAGAGGCCCATAGTCTAGATGACCATTTTAGGGTGCATAAATTTTCCCCTCTTTGACTAATGTGTGATTGATTTGGAAACACATGTAGTCAAAGAAAGAAATTGAAGTGTGAGATTGATTTGGGATCACAAAACAACCCAAATGTGTGGTCAATTCGGGAACACATTAGGACAAAGAATACAAATAAATTTTGACTTTAAAAAGTCAAGGATAAAATTGATAAAACTAAATCAAAGATTGAAACTAATAGGTACTACCCCCTCATGATCAAAATCAAAATGAGATAGAAGAGAAATAACAAATTGATAAATTTGATCAAATCGAACAAAAGATAAAGTCCTTGATGTAAGATGAAAGCTATAAGAATCACAGAACCAAGGTAGATCATCAAGCATGAAATATTATACCCCAAAGTTGAATTAGAAGAAAAGAAGTGGGGTGAAAGTGAATGGAAGTTAGGGTGAAAGAAAATGGAAGGTAGAAATTTGGAGGATATGGAAAGAAACAAAAAGAAGAAAAAAGAAAATTTTCTGTAAGAAATAGGATGCCCCAAAATCAATCAACTGTTTAAGATAGAAATTTTGATTCAAATCATGAAATAAGATAAGGAAATGAAGATCAAAACATGACCGTAGTTGATTAAAATTCCACAAGAAAGATGCAGGGAAAACCCTCTCAAACTCATAATGCAACCTAAAAATGCAAACTAACATGAAGTCTAATAATGCAAGCTACATGAAAATGCAAAGGTGTACTTGCAATAGAGAAACTGTAACATAGGATTTTGTGTTCATCATTCATTAGAGAATGTTGAAGAACTTATTTTCATCATTGGACCATTATTAACGAACATCAAAAAATCACACAATCATCACTAATTACAAGTGCAACTATGAATATATGAATGTGATTTATATTGGATTGGAATATAGAAAGATTCTAACATAAGCATCAAAGATATAAAGGTCAAGATGACCTCAATGTTAGCTTACCAAATTTAATGTAGCAAAACCCTTCTCGCATCAAGGTATAGATGCTAGGATGACCATAAGAACGATTGTGCAAAAGCAGTCAAGGATGATGCCTCAAATCTCTTAAGTGTTTCAAGGGGACAACGAGAGACACTCTAGAGTTTCAAGACCACACCCACGAGTAGAAAAAAAATAAAAACATGCCACATTCCCCAAGTCCTCTAGCTATGCATCCCAAAGAGACTTATCAAACAAGGACACTCAAAAAAAGTCAATAATAGTCAGCACACAAAGAAAATATCATGACATAGGTCAAGCACTAAGTGTTTGTGTTTAAACATTTAAGTGGGTTAACTAATACTGAGTTTTGAGGATAAGGATCGAATGCTTGCAAGCAGGTAAGATCACATGACAAAATTGGGTAAGACCAAACTGATAAGTGTTGAAAAACACTCAATGTCAGGGGTTGTATTGAAAAATATAGTTGGGATGGTGTTGAAAAACATAATTTGTGAGGTGTCCCAAAGACTAACACAACCAAGAGACCAAAGCTAACATAGTTATGCTACCTAGACAAAGACCAATTCCAAACCAAGGCAACAAGGACAAGGCATGATGGAGAAAGGCCAAGTGTCGAGGACATGCACTAAGAAATAGGGGTGCAAAGGCCTGAAGTAGCACCTGTTTCCAGGTTTTCACCACTTGGATTATTTATTTTTTTAAATAGAATATATAACTTTTTTGGAGATACATCAAAGCGCTTATTACTAAGATGATCATTTTTTCAGGACATTTTCCAATTTTTAGAATTTTTACAATATATCATTTTTTGGATTTTTGAAATATATCATTTTTTTGTATTTTTTAGGATCAATAAATATGTACAAAGATGCCCCTAGATAGAACAAGCATCATGGATAGAACTTCTTCAAATGCAAGGCATTGATAGGATCAAGGAGCTGCTCTCCTTTTGCTATAGACAGTAAATAGGCACCAAACCCAAAAGTTGTTGTAGTAATGTAAGGTCAAAGCCAATTAGGTTCAAATAAATCCTTTTGATCTCTATTTTGTTAATTCTTAGGATTTCCACATAGGACAAGATCTCCCACCTGGAATTCTCTAGGGTGAACCTTTTTGTTGAATGCTTTTGACATGCACTTTGATAAACCCCCATATGGTCAAATGATGCTTGGCATTTCTCATCTAGAAGTTCTAACTCTTCAAGTCTCATGGTATGGTAGTCTTCATCTATAACTAGACCTTTGAGGGAAACTCTAAGTGAAGGAATCTCAACCTTTAAAGGTAACACTGCATCAACACCATATGTAAGGGAAAAACGAGTAGCCCAAGTAGCCCAACAAGATCAAAGGCGCAATTCTAAAATGGACAATGAGAGATAGAAGGAATAAGTTCCCTTCTTGAATCATGTATTAGGTTACCATGTTTTTGACACTTTTCACATGACTTTTCAAGAGCTACTACATCAATCTGCATCGTGGTCCAATAGTACCCTACCCTAAGCAACCTTTGAGCTATGGAAAGACTGTTAGATTGTGGTGACTGATCAAGGAGGTACTATACATACTTCATAAATTCTTTAGGGTTCAGGGCAACGCCATAAAAAAAATTTTGGGTTGTGGTTGAAGTTGTGGCCGACATATGGCTGACATATGGCTGACATGTTGTAACCCTAAAGTGGCATAAAAATACTTTTATAAAAAGGCTTAGGGTTAGGGATTGTTTCATTATAGGTGATGAAAAAATTGGTTCTTGTAGTAGTATTGAGTTGTAAGGGATTACAGGTTGTAATTAGGTTGTAATCACTGGATCGTAATAATATTGGACTTTTTGTTTGGTGGATGTAGCCCAGGGATTGGGTGAACCATGTTAAATCTCGATGTCTTGTGTTCTTTTCTGTGTGATCTGTTATTTTTTGATATTGGTTATATTTGCATGTAATTGTTATTTCTACATGTGGTTTAATACTAACAAGTGGTATTAGAGCGAGGTTGTTTTTCAATTATCCTCTGTAGGAAAGTCTCACGGTTGAGTGGGAGTGATGGCAAACGAGGATAAGCTAAGGGTTGATAGGTTTAATGGGTAGAAATTTCAGTTATGGAAGATGCAAATAGAATACTATCTTTATCAGAAGGATTTATGGAAATTGTTGGAAGGCAAAACTAAGAATCAAGGATCTATGTCAAATGGTGATAGGGATCTTTTGGACAGAAAGGCACTTGAAAGCATTTGATTATGTCTGGCACCATCGATGGCATTTAATATCAAAAAAGAAAAGATGATGGAAGAGTTGATGAAAATCCTAGTGAAATTGTATGAAAAGCCCTCCACTTCAAACAAGGTATTTCTCATGAAGTGTTTATTTAATATGAAAATGGTAGAAGGTGGATCTGTTGTGGATCATTTAAATGAGTTTAATACTATTACTAGCTAGTTATCTTCTATGGATATCAATTTTGATGAAGAAATTAGGGCTCTCCTGATATTGTGTTCTTTTCCTGAAAGTTGGAAGGGCCATGTAATGGATGTGAGTAATTATGTTCCTAGATCTAGTACCCTAAAATATGATGATATGATCGGTGTTATTTTGAGTGAGGAAACTCGTAGGAAACCCTTGGGCAGATCTACATCTGAAAGTGCTTTGAATGCACAAAGTCGAGGCAAAATGATTGAGAGGAAATAATTTTGAAAATCGTGGGCAATCAAGAGGAAAGTCAAAGGGGAGGAGGTCTAAATCAAGAGGACCAAACAAATGATGGTAATGTGGGAAACCAGGGCATAAAATGAAAGATTGTTGGAATCAAAAAAAAATGAAGGAGATAAACTAAATGGAGACAATGAGGAAAATGTGGTAAGTAACAAATCTGAAGAGGATGCTTTGCTTCTATCTTTAGAAGGTGTTAATGTTTCATGGGTTTTAGATTATGGTGCTTCATTTCATGCTACACCTCATAGAGGTCATTTCATTGATTATGTCCAAGGGGATTTTGGGCTTATTTATTTGGGGAATAATGAGCCTTGTCAGATTATTGGAAAGGGAAAAGTTAAGATTAAGTTGCAAAATGGGAATCATTGTCTACTACATGAGGTAAGACATGTTCCAAGGCTGAGTAGGAGTTTAATTTCAGCAGAGAAACTCGATGATGAGGGTTGTGTAGTTACTTTTAATGATAAAAATTGGAAGGTTTCAAAAGGTTCCCTTGTAGTAGAAAAAGATGTGAAAGTAGGCACCTTGTATCTTTGCACAAGTCATATTGTTCCTTCCATTTTAATTGTTTCAAAGAAAAATGAGTGTTCAGGAACAATTGTTGCAGTTGAGCAAGGAGGAAAAATAGCTACTGTAAATTTTGATACAGCATTGTGGCACAACAGACTTGGGCACATGAGTGAGAAAGGTATGAAAGTACTTCTTTCAAAGAAAGTTTTACTAGGTATAGAATGTGTTAATATGGATTTCTATGAAAGTTGTGTGTATGGAAAAAAAAAAAAAAAAAAAGAGTGAGTTTTGTGAAGACTAGGAAGGAAAATAAAAAGGATAAATTAGAGCTTGTGCATACTGATGTATGGGGACCAGCTCAGGTATCTTCTCTTGGTGGCTCTCATTATTATGTTATATTTATTGATGACACAATTAGGAAAGTATGGTTTATTTTCTTAAATAGAAATCTGATGTATTTCAAACTTTTAAGAAATGGAAATGCTTGGTTGAAAATGAGACTGGTAAGAAATTAAAATGTCTCAAATATGATAATAGTGTTGAGTATTGTAGTCATGAATTTTAATATTATTGCTCCACTAATGGTATTCATAAACAAAAAACTATTCTAAGGACTCCATAGTAAAATGGAGTGGTTGAACGCAAGAACAGGACTATAATGGAGCGTGCAAGGAGCATGAGGTTGCATGTTGGGTTGCCTTTACACATGTGGGAAGAGGTTTTCATTTCTACTATATATTTGATTAATAAAGGTCCCTCTACTCCTTTGGGTTGTGGTATTCCAAAGGAAGCATGGACTAGTAAGAAGGTGAGTTATTCTTTTCTCAAAACCTTCAGTTGTGAAGCATTTTCTCACATAGATTCAAAAAATAGAACCAAGCTAGAAGCTAAGTCAAAGAAATGTGTATTTGTTGGATATGGCATTAATGAATTTGTTTATAGGATTTGGGATTTTGAAAATCATAAAATTGTAAGAAGTGAGGATGTCATATTCAATGAGAAAGTGTTGTACAAAGATCTATTGTAGCAACATGAGAAGAAAGAAGATGATTATGTAGTGCTCAATTATACTCCAAAAGATGATGTTCTAGCCATTCCTCATGATGTAAAACAACTACAACAAAAAATACCACACACACTAGTGAATGTTAGATGGTCAACAAGGCAAATTAGACCTCCAAAAAGATTTTCTCCCTCTTTGTATTCAATTTTACTTACTGATGCTGGTGAACTTGAATGTTATGATGAAGCTGTGCAGGTGGATACTAAGATTCAATGAGAGTCTACAATGAAAAATGAAATGGACTCTTTTCTGAAAAATTATACATGGGATTTATAAAAGTTTCCTACAGGTAAAAGGGCTTTATAGAATAAGTGGGTTTATAGGTTGAAAGAAGAGGATGGAGGTAAGAAAAGATTTAAAGCCAGGTTAGTTGTAAAAGGATTTACATAGAAAAAGGGCATTGATTTTGATGAGATATTTTCTCCTGTTGTTAAAATGATTTCTATCCGTATTGTTTTAAGTATTATGGCTACTAAAGCTTTGCATTTAGAGTAGCTTGATGTTAAAATAGATATATATGGCTCAACCATGGAGATTTGAGGTCAGCAGTAATGAGAACTTAGTGTGAAAATTGAAGAAAAGTTTATATGGCTTGAAGTAAGCATCTCGGCAATGGTATCTAAAATTTGATAGTTTTATGCATGAGCATGGATACAATAGGTGTCATTCAGACCATTTTGTTTATTTTAAGAGGTTGTATGATGGAAGATACATTATTTTATGTTTATATGTTGATGATATGCTTGTAGCTGGGTCTAACATGGATTATATTAAGGGGCTGAAATGCTAGTTAGCACATTTGTTTTCTATGAAGGATTTGGGGCAGCAAAAAAAATCCTTGGTATGAAGATTTGCAAAGATAGGAAGAATAGAAAATTGATGCTATCTCAGGCTAATTATATTGAGAAGGTGTTGCAACATTTCTCTATGGAGAATGCTAAAGCTATCAGCACACATTTACTTGCTCATTTGAAGTTGACTAAGTAGATGTGTCCAAGGACAAAAGACGAGGAGGATAAGATGTCAAAGGTACCCTATGCTTTAGTTGTAGAAAGCTTGATGTATGTTATGGCATGTACAAGGCTAGATATTTCACATGTAGTGGGAGTCATTAGCAAGTATATGAGTCATCCATGAATTAAGCATTGGAATTTAGTCAATTGGATTCTCAGATATTTGAGAGGAACATCCAATAAGTGTTTACACTTTGGGGGCTCTACTACTAATTTACAAAGCTACGTTGACTCAAATTTTGTAGGGGATATTGATATTAGGCAAAGTACTACAAGTTATATCTTTACTATTGGTGGGGCAGCCATGAGCTAGGTTTCTAGGTTATAGAAGGTTAATGCTTTATCCACTATAGAAGCAGAGCATGTTGCTGCTACAAAGGCAGCCAAGGAGATGATATGGCTTTAGTTCTTCTTGGTAGAATTGGGACACCCTCAGAGGGATAATTATTTTTTTATAGATAGTCAGAGTGTCATTCATCTTGTAAAGAATTTAGCTCTGCATTCAAAGACCAAACACATACAGTTGCAACACCATTTCATTTGGTTAGTTTTTGAGGATGGACAGTTAAAGCTGGACAAGATACATACAGATGATAATCTAGCAAATATGTTTACAAAGGTAGTACCAAGGGTGAAGCTGAACTCCTCTTTAGCTTTGGTTGGTCTTCTAGACTAAACATGAATCCAAGAACAGCAGAGTCCAGGGCAGTTTGATCCAATGGGAACCTCCTGGAGTAGGATCAGTGTCCAAGTGGGAGATTGTTGTTTAGTGTGGAACTTGATTAGTTCCCAAGTGGGAGATTTTTAGATTGTGGTGATTGATTAGGTAAGTGTTGTACATACTTCAAAAAAAAATTGGGTCGTGGCTGACGTTGTGGCCGACATATGGCCGACATGTTGTAACCCTAAAGTGACATAAAAATACTTTTATAAAAGGGCTTAGGGTTAGGAATTATTTCATTGTAGGTGATGCAAAAATTGGTTCTTGCAGCAGTATTAAGTTGTAAGGGATTATGGGTTGTAATCAGGTTGTAATCACTAGATTGTAATAATATTGGACCTTTTATTTGGTGGACGTAGCCCAGGGATTGGGTGAACCACGTTAAATCTTGGTGTCTTATGTTCTTTTCTATATGATCTATTATTTTTTGATATTGGTTATATTTGCATGTAATTTTTATTTCTATCTGTAGTTTAATCCTAACAAAGACCATTGGAATGTCCCCCATAGATGCCCTCATGGATGTCAACTAACGCTTGATCAGATTCTTCCTTTTCTAAGCATCTAAGAAGTGTTCCATCTAGACCCCTCCTACACAAATCATTGAAGATAAGGGAATGGTGAGAGACATTTTGAATAAGGTTTTGTCGTTCATATCAGTTAAAGGTTTTAGGCATAATGCCATCACAAAGGTATGAATAAGTGGCACCCTAATGAGATGACTCACGACCAAGGGTACAAATAACATGACTTTCTTGAGAATCATAGATAGGGTGATGTAGCTCTTCCACCAAGAATTCAAATCTTGATTCATGTTGCTCTAATTGAAGAAGTGAAGCAAGTGTAGCCATAGCATCAGCTACTTTGTTTTATGCTCTAGGGATTTTCTGAAATGAGACAAATGTGAAGTAGTGTTTCAAGGAATCAACCATTTGCTTGAAAGGTACCAATTTCTCATTTTTTGTTAAATAATTGTCATTGACTTGGTTGATTATTAGCTATGAATCCCCATAGATATGTAACTCTATAATTCTCCATTCTATAGCCATCTTAAGTCCATTTGTTAAAGCTTCATACTCATCAATGTTATTTGTTCATGGAAATAATAACTTGTAATATTTAGGAATCATGTACCCATGAGGAGAAAAAAAACAACACACTAGCTCTAGAACCATTTTGCATAAAGGATCTATCAAAGAACATCTTCCATGTTCTTTCAGTCATATTGAGAGTTGTGTGTCTGGGAAATCAACTTGAATAGGTGCATCATCTTGTAGTGGGAAATTAGCCAATTGATCTTTTATGGCTTGCCCTTTGATTACTTTATGCTCAACATACTCTATGTCAAACTCTAAAATGGTCATCATCTATTTAGCAAGTCTACCCATGAGGGAAGCCTTACCTAGTAAATACTTGAGTGGATCAATTTTTTCTATGAGGTGTATAATGTGCGCAAGCATATAACATCACAACTTTTGGGAAGCAAACACAACTATGAGGCAAGCTTTCTCAATATTGGTGTAATTAACCTCATATGAAACAAGAGTATGACTAATGTAGTATATTGCTCTTTCTTTCCAGTGTTCATCCAATTGAGCTAATAATGCCCCCAAGGAAGACTCTATCACTGAAATGTATAGAATAAGTGGTTTCCCTAGGATAGGAGGCATTAAAATAGGAGTATTTGCCAATTATTTCTTGATTTGATCTATTTTCATTTGACACTCTTCATTCCATACACATTTGACTACTTTATGTAAGTTCTTGTTGAAAGGTTGAGCTCTATCTTCCAACTATGAAATAAACTTCCTTATAGATTGAAGACAACCTTGAAGACTCCTCATTTGACTAATGTTTTTACGAGGTGGCATATCCATATTTTCTTGAACTTTTTTAGGGTCCACCTATATTCCTTTTGCTAAAATAATGAATCCTAGTAATTTTCTAGAGGTGACTCCAAATGCACACTTTTAGGATTTAACCTTAGTTGAAATTGTTCCATGCGATCTAGAATGACTTGTAAATAATCTAAGTGTGTATCTCTTTTCTTAGACTCAGCCAAGGTGTCATCCAAATAATATTTCATGTTTTTATGCATCATATCATGAAAAATAGTTGTCATAGCGTGTTGATAGGTGGCTCCTACATTTTTTAATCCAAAAGGCATAACATTCCAACAATAGGTACCCCATGCACAACTGAATGCAGTCTTTTCTTGATCTTTAGGAGCTATCTTAATCTAATTATATCTAGAAAAACCATCCATTAAGGAATAAATTTCATAACCCACAATCATATCCAATATCATGTCTACATTAGGAAGTAGAAAATCATCCTTTGGGCATGCTCTATTAACATCTCTAAAATTTGTACAAACTTGAATGGTTTAGTCATGTTTTAAAACTGGTACAATGTTTGATAGCCATTCAGCATACTCAATAGCTATTATGAATTTTGCACCAAGGAGTTTCTCTAATTTTTCCTTGACTAGGAGAGTTGTGTGAGGATGCATCATTCTTAATTTTTTCTTAACCGGTTTAACACCTGGAGCTATGGATAAGTGATGCATAGTAAGATTAGTGTCCAACCCTGGCATATCTAAATAAGTCCATGCAAAATTGATCTTCTTTTCTCATAAGAACTTAGTGTAGGCTTCTTTTTCTTGTGATGACAAAGACAGAGCCAAATGTACCATTTGGAGAGCTTCATCTGTACCCAAATTGACTACTTTTGTTGGTTCAATAAGAACTAAAGACATATCTTGAAAATAACTAGGGAGACAATCAAATACCTCATCCTCAGGCACCTTAGAGAGGTTTTCACCCTCGGATACATCCTTTCTTTTTACTTTTTTTGGTTCTGACACCACCACATAGTGGTTTTCACCGTCAGAAGTCCTATTCTTTTTCTTTTCTTTTCTTTGTATTTTGTGACAAAGGTACTTGATATCTGGCGCTATCATGTTGGTAGTTGGTTCATTGATGGAAGAGACTATGGGTTCAATGGCATTCAAATAGTAGGCTATCTCATAATCATTTTGAAACATTAAAAGCTTAGTTTTTTTATTGCATTGGGACCAATCAATCAAATCAGGATGAACAACGGGTAAATTAAGCACTAGTTCAAGGTTATGAATATGAATGATATCTCTAGTGACTAAAGAGTTAGAGTTTGTCAAGTAACTTCCTAAACTACCCAAATAGGGATTCATCCTAAAAAGTGAAGAATTGTTCACTAAGGTAACTTGTGAGTTAAAATCATATAATCCTACACATGAATCGTCGACTAACTCGGGTTGAGAACTCTATGTATAAACAACATCAACATCCATATCAACTGTAGGGGGCTCCGAGAGGGATTCCCATTTATACTCATTTTAATCTATTTCTGAATCTCAACTAGGATGCTTACACCATGAAGGCTTGGGACACCTAGACGTGGAAGCCTCAATATCATCAAGGGTCACACTCTCTTGTTCTAAATTTGCAATTCTCTCATGAGATACTGGACTATTTGAATCTCTCCACAGGATATTAGTAGAAGGGACCCAATCTTCACATATATCTTGCCAATTTTCCAAATTAGGTATGTACTCTTGTTCTTCTTCACTATCTAACTTATCAAGGATAGGAGCAACATTATTATTGTGATTCGCATATCCTAGGCTAATCAGCTTCTTAGACTTGCATCTAAAAAGACCATGATCAAGGGGTTTGGCTTTAGCATCCAATATATTACTAAGAGGGCCATGTCTGGGATAGCCCATCTTCTTGACAAAAGTATACCCTCTTCCATAAGCTTTAGGAGAGGAAGTGAAGTTCTCATTGTGCATATACTTCTCTTCTTTATAAATCCAATCTCTAACAACCACATCTTCTTTCTCATCTTGAATAGGCACTGATGATTGTACAAATGTGTCAAATAATGTCATAGCTAAAGAGGAAGGTTTTATCTCTGTGAAGGTATACCATAAGACCTAGGTGAAACTAGTAATGTTGCGAGGGAGTTGAGGTTATATCCCCCCATGCCAAGGTCTATGGATTTGAAATTGTCTTTACATTCAACTAAAGTTGCATCAAAATCATCTGCTTCTCTATTGAGGGGAACATGACTACTTTCTAAAATTGAGTTCATAGATAAAGTATTATCCCCAGGTATACAAATCTATGTTTCATTATAAGGGAACTTAACACATTGATGATAGGTAGATGGCACTACTTTCATATCATGAATCCATAGTTTACCAAGTAAAATATTGTATGCAAGGGGTCCAACATCAACTATTTGGAATAAAATATCTTTTTCAACAGGATTAATCCTAACAGGAAGGACGGCCAACCCCTTTGAACTTCTCTCTACCTCATCATAGACTTTGATAATAATCTTCCTTATGGTATTAATAACTCATTTAGAATAACCTAATGTCTTTAAAAGACTCAAAGAACAAATATTAAGCCCAACACCCCCATCTATCAACACACACCTAACATAGGTTATATGGATTATGACCTCAATATGAAGGACAAGATTGTGCAGATGGCTTAAAGATTTATCATATTCCTCCAAAAAGGAAAGGTAGCAATATGATTAACCATGTTCTAGAATTGATCAACATCTAAATTGTTGGGGAGATTTTCCATGCGCAAAGAATCCTCAAGGACTTGTTTGTGTCTTGGAGACAACTCTAAAATCTCAAAGATCAAAATTTAAGTAGGGGTCCTTTGCAATTGATCAACAAGATTATAATTCAACCTAGGATTAACTATTGGTTTTGAAGGAACATACTTGGATTGCACTTGTTTTGGCTTACTTGGTTGGTTTGAACTAGGTCCTTTGACAACAAGGGGACCTTGACTTTGCATAAAAGCATTGAGACTTTGGGAAGACACTTGCTTAGGTTTGCTTGATTGGTTTGAATTAGGTCCTCTAATGACAAGGGGATCTTGAGATGACTCTCTAGAGTGAGCACCCCTTAGCACCAAAATAGGTTTTTCACCAAGGATAGGAGAGCTCAAATTTAAATCATAACCACTGGGATCTTTATCTTCCATCATGTTGACACTTTCTTCTACAACCTCAAGCATATTGACAATATTTTCTACATTTTTATAAGTGTAATTGATTGCATCCTTGTCATTCGTAGGTTGGGAAGCTTCCCTTTCTCATAATTGAGCAAAGGCTATTTCAACATTGTGTGATCAGCATTAGTATTTAATCCATCTATGTCAAGTTTTCCATTCTCAATAAGATCTTGAAAAATATGCTTAAATCTCCCATAGTTTAGAATATTGTGTCCAATGCCATTGTGAAGTTTGCAATAGGCATCCTCATCCCACCACCATGGCTTAACTTTAGGTATGGAGAACTTTGTGGCATCATAAGGGTGCACAAGATTATGAGAAAGGAGCTTCATGAATATCTCTTCATGAGACTCACCCAATTGTGTAAAGTTACATTTCTCTCCTTTAGGCCTTTCATGATATCTTGGCTTGTTACTTTGTTGATTGACACTAGCCAAATGGAGAACAACTTGGTCTTTAGGCTTAGAGTAATCCACAACTCCATCATTAATCACTTGTCTGTTCTTATTCCAATATGTGTTCTTTCCTTGATCCTTGTTATTGTTGTTGTTATTCTAACCATTGTTTTTGTTGTTTCCATTTTTTGTCAAAATACCTTGCTCTCTCAAAATATCCTCAATCAAAATGCAACTTTAACAATGGTATCAAAGGACTCAAAACCATCTTCTTAACTTCTTACTTCATCTCAGGAACCATGTTACTAATGAGGATTTCAATCTTTTCTTTCTTAGGAATAGTCCTAGAATAGCGTGAGCACTGTCATCTCCATCTTTGCAAGAAAGTAACAAAGGATTCTCCTTTATTTTTCTTTATGTGACATAAGTCCAATAGTGAGACAAATCATGAAATGTTGTATGAAAAGTGTTGAAAAAATCTATGAATTAACTCAAGGAACATCTTAATAGGAGGAGTTATATTGGTAAACCATTCCATTGCTTGACCCTTAAGACTCCTTGGAAATAATCACAGAAGGTATGAGTCCTCATGATGAAACTCAAAACTCATAGTATAGGACTGATGTACATGATCATTTGGATCCCCATTTCCATCATATTTGTCATATTGTGGGATCTCAATTTTTCTAGGAAAATATTTCATGTCAATACTCTTATCAAAAGGATTAGGACAAACTGAATTAATGAAAAAGAACTCTTGGGTGCCGATATTTGCTTCAGTTGTTTCTTCAATTGGTCAATTTCTTCTTTCATAGAGGGATCATGCTTTTGAATCTTTTTGTCTACATCAAAGTTGTAAGGGACCTTAGCACCCTTATTGATTAAATGTTGAAAGCATGCATCTCTGTTTTGTTCCATATATGCTTCCATATGTTGTTGAAAATGTGGGTCTTGTTACATATCCATGAAATCATAAGAAGTGTGGTCAAAGTTCAAGCTACCACTTCCATATTGGGAACCATGATGAGCATGTTGTGAAGGTTGTTTTGAAACTCTAGGAGGTGTTGGTTTCCTATAATAATCATGTCTTGAAGCTCTCCTTCCTCTAGGACTAAGAGATGGTGAAGGTGTTCTCCAATGTTTTCCATTTCATGGAGTCTCAGGAGGAATGAGTGGAGGAGAGTTGTTTCCATCACCAATGTGCACATTGTTGAATTTATTACCAAGTTGTGGAGCCATGAGAAGGTCTTTTGCTTCTTGATGGGCTTTCCTTTCTATCTCAATCATAACTTTCCTTTCTTCCTCTAGGCATCTAAATTGTTCTTCCTTCTTATCTTGTTCCTCTAGAAGGGCTTTTCTCTCACACTCTAGTATTTTGAGTCTATCACTCGCATAACCTAAAGGTGTCATGAGTGGTGTACATGTTCTTGATTGTCTAAATGGTTACCAGTAAATGTTTCATTCACATGAGTGCTAGATGGCTCACTAATTTGATCATCATATTGGGATTTCTCTTCTTGATAGTTATATTACTTACCTTTCTCTGCCCTTTGGTGTGCATCCAAATATCTATCCTCGACATGGGGTGAAGTTGGTCTATTTTCACAAGTGGGATCACCACTCAAAATTTCAACATAGTATTCACCACTTCAATTCTTCTTTTATGGAGCCATTGTAAAATTCATATCCATATCCAAGTGAGGTGATGCTATGGGTGTGCTCAACTCAATAAGGTCACCACTAGGTGTAAGGAAACTCAGGTGCGGAAACAGTTTCCTACACTAATCTCTTAAGGAAAGTACTATGCAAATTATTTTAAATCCTTACAATTTTAGATTCACTTTTGGTAGAACAAAAATATTACAATCAACCATGAATACAAAAAATAGATAGAGAAATAATAATAACATAAACAAAAAGAAATTTCAATGGGGAAAAACCTTTCGATAAAACAACCCCACCCCTCCAAAACCTGCACAATGTATTATCTTCAACACAGAGGTTACAACACACTTGCAGTGCAAGCTCTTTTAGGTAAAGGAAGGCTTATCTAGTAGCAATCAATAATACACTACTCACACGCTCTCCACTATCTACATCCCTCAAAGTGCTTATATAATGCACTTTCCATTTTCAAAGCATCTTCCAAAGATAGCTCTTACGCATCATAGGAATCTTTCATGACCATTTTAGTCATGATTTCCTTACACATAATTAAATCTTCCAAAAATAGCTCTTACGCATCATAGGAATCTATCATAACCATTTTAGTCATGATTTCCTTACACATAATTAAATATTCCAAAGATAGCTCTTACGCATCATAGGAATCTGTCATAACCATTTTAGTCATGATTTCCTTACACACAATTCAAGATGCCGACACATGCAAGTGGAGTGACACATCAACATGCCAACTAGAAATATACACTCACACTTAATTACATTATTTACAAAAAATAAATTTATAAAAAAAATAATAAGAATGAATTATCCAAGGTTGAGACACCTTATTCCTAACATTCTCCCACTTGTCGAACACCTTGTAAGAGCAAGAGGAACATAACAAGAACTAACCGCTATAGGCCGAAAGGCCAATAGACTCCAAACACCATTTGAACTTCTCTGTGCCCACTGGTCTCATCAATGCATCTGCAAAATTCATTATAGTATCTACCTTCTCCAAATATACCTTTCAATCTTCCACCATATCTCTCACAAAGTGAAACTCCACATCAATGTGCTTCATTCTAGCATGGAAAGTTGGATTCTTTGCAAGGCAAATAGCACTCTAACTATTGCAACAAATAGTAATCTATCCTATATCAACACCAATATTAGACCACAATCTCCTAAGCCAAATGGCTTCCTTACAAGCATGAGTAGTAGCCATGTACTCAGCTTCTATAGTAGACAAAGCAACCATAGGTTGTCGCTTACTCATCCAACTGATGGCACCACCAAACATAGTGAAGACATAAGGACTAGTGGATCTCCTGTTGTCAATATCACCTGCCCAATTTGAATCCACAAACCCAGGAATAAAAACTGAATGTGGAGCTCCAAAAGAGTTACCATGATAAAAAAAATGGAGTAATCTAATGTACCCCTTAAATATTTAAATATTCGCTTAACTGTATCTTAATGTACCCATCTAGGATTAGCCATAAACTAGCTTAGAACTCCCATTGCTTGGGTAATGTCTGGTCTAGTACAGACCATAGCATACATAAGACTGCCAAGTGCACTAGCATGAGGTACTCTACTCATGTCCTCCACCTCACTAGGAGATTTTGGACAATCGTCTACAAATAACTTTGTTCCCATAGAAACAGGAACACATAATGGTCTACAATCTTCCATGCTAAACATTTCCAACACAAACTTCACATACTTACTCTAACTCAACCAAAGTTTTTTGTTAGAGCTATCTCTACTTATTTGCATACCCAAGATGTACCTTGCTGCCCCAAGATCTTTCATCTCAAACTGTGCTAACAACTAAGATTTAAAATCAGAAATCATACCCTTACCCTTCGCAAATAGTAACATATCATCAACATATAATGCAATAATAAGAAGGAGATCATTTTCAACTCTGAAGTAAACACAATGATCTAATTTTGATCTTATAAATCCAATTGATAACACAAAGGCATCAAACTTAAGGTACCACATCCTAGGAGATTATTTCAAACCATACAGAGACTTCTTTAATTTGTAAACCAAAGATTCTTTACCTCTAACAATGTAGTGCTAAGGCTATGACATATAAATCTCTTCCTCCAAATCACCATGAAGGAAAGTTGTCTTCATAGCCATATGTTCTATCTCTAAATCATATGATGTAGTAAGAGATAATAGAAATCTAATGGATGTCAACTTTTTAATAGGAGAGAATATTTCACCATAATTTGTTCCCTCTACCTATGAATACCCCTTCGCAACCAATCTAGCTTTGTACCTTTCAATACTACCATCTACACCGAATTTCTTCTTGAACACCCATTTGCTACCAACAAGTTTATGTCCTTTAGGCAAAGATACAAGGTCCCAATTTTATTTTTTATCCAATGAAGCCATCTCATCATTCATGGCCTCAATCTAGGAACCTGCATCTTCCATATACAAAGCATCTTTCACAGATCTAGGCTCATCAATGTTAGTAATCAAAGTAAAGGCACAACTGGAATCTAACATAGAATAACCAAACCTTTCTGGTTGCTTCCTTACTCTCATGGATCTCCTCAAGAGCTGAGGTTGAGGTTATTCTTCCTCTTCTTCTAAACTATTAGAGCTACTAGAGCTCTCCTCATCATTAGACCCAACATGGTCTTTTTGTTCAGTCTTCTCAGGGGTAGTGGGCAACTAAACAATATCTTCCTTCTTTTCTTTTTCATCTGGTTGTAGCACAATAGGAGATGATGTTAGCTCTCTAAAAATAACATTTCTACTATGCAACACCTTACTAGTCACAGGATCCCAAAACTTGTATCCTTTCATACCAACACCGTATCCAATGAAAATACATTTGACAGCTTTGTTTTCCAACTTAGATATTTTCTCCTTTTTAACATGTGCAAAAGCTTCACAACCAAAAACATGAAGATGTCTAATTGAAGGCTTCTTACCAGACCATACCTCCATGGGTGTCTTACCAACAAGACCTGATGTAGGAGATAAGTTAACTAGATAACAATTAGTTGCCACAGCTTTAGCCCAAAAATTTTGTTCAAGACTAGCTCCACTAAGCATACTCCTTGACTTCTCCATTAGTGTCATGTTCACTCTTTCTGCAACTCCATTTTACTATGGGATATAAAGAGTTGTCTTATGCCTCTCAATACTGCATTCTTTACAGAATTTTTCAAACTCTGTTGAGCTAAAGTCACCACCATTGTCAGTTCTCATGCACTTAATCTTCTTACTAGTTTGATTCTCTACAAGGGCTTTGAATTCCTTGAGCTAACTAAAGACTTGTGTCTCACTTTTGAGGAAATAAATCCATGTCCTTCTACTATAATCATCTACAAAAGATACAAAAAATATAGACCTGGAGATTGAAGGAACTTTTACAGGACCAAATACATCTAAATGAATAAGATCCAAAACATTAGAAGATTTGTGAGAACTAGAGTAAAACTGAACATGATTTTGTTTACCATAGACACAATGTTCACAAAATTCAAACTCGAGATTACAATCATTTAACCACTCAATGAGGTTCTTTTTCTTCAAGGTTCTGAGACCATTCTCACTAATGTGGCCAAATCTCATATGCCACAACATTATCTTTTCTATAGGAAGCTTTCCTTCCAATGTGTTTGCACCCTTAAGTACACATATTGCACTACCATCAGAGCCAATAGCCACAGTCTTCTTTACTGCTCATTCAGATGGTGGGGATGAAGTGATAGTTGCTCTCTTCTTTGAAATAGAACTATTGCACTAAGAAATGCATGCATCAAGCTGAAAACAGAGTACCTCTCCTAGTACCCTTAACAAGCACCATAGCTCCTCTCATCATCTTACATCCATCTTTGAAAAAGCAACTTGCACACCTACATCATTCAGCATACTTATAGATAATAGGTTTTGTGCCAAACTAGGGATGTGCATTACCCTGTTGATCCCCTTTACTCATCCATCAAGGAATCTGATAGTGACCTATCCTTGTCCAACTATCTTAGGTGAGAATCATCACCTAAGTACACCTTTCCACCATCAAAAACTTCATACTTTGAGAACCAACTTCAATGAGAGGTCATGTGGAAAGAAGCACCTGAGTCTATTAACCACACCTCATCAGATACATGCACTGCCAAGGCTGCAATGAAAGCATCGCAATCTTCTTGAGATTTTTCTGAACCTGAATCTAAGGCCTTCTTTTTCTTCTTTGGCTCTTTATAGTCTTTACAAAAGTGCCCAGTCTTATCACAGTTCTAGCATTCCGCCTTGGACTTTCCAGGAGGCTTTGATTTTCCATAGGATTTGGATCTACCCTTTCCAGACTTGTTATCATTTTGCTTGCCTCTATTGTTGGATCTACTGCGAACAACAAGAGCTTCCTTAGTCAAATCTGATGACTTTCTCCTCCTTTCCTCAGATAATAGTGAAGACACCACATCATCCATTTTGAAAGTGACTAAAGTAATTTCAAGAGCCATCACAAGATGGTCCCATGAATCTAGCAAGGAACATAACAGGGTCATACATTGATCCTCCTTCTCTATCTTGACACCAGATGATGTCAACTATGCAATTAGTAAATTAAAAGCATTTAGATGACCTATAATAGATCCACCTTCCTCCATTCTTAGAGAATACAACTTCTTCCTTAGGAACAACTTGTTCACTAGAGATTTGGCCTGATACACAGACCCAAGCTATGTTCACAAACTATTTGCAGTCTTCTCATCAAGAACATTCAAGAGAACTAAATCAGCTAGATAGAGTCTAATGAGACTCTTAGCTTTCTAATCCTTGAGATCCCAATCTACTTGAGATATTGTTGTGGATCTCACATCAAGTGAAGTCACCTCCCATAGATCATGATCTTCAAGCAAGTTTTCCATCTTGAGTTTCCACAACTCAAAATTACTACCATTAAATTTCTTCACCTCCATTTTTTCGTATGATGAACTAGACATCTCAATATGCAAATAAGATTCAGAATGAACTACACAAAGCTCCTACTCAAACTTGAGATTAGCTCAAAAAACCCTACCCAACAACTAGGATCAGAAGTTGATCAAGCTTTGATACCAATTGTAAGGATACTCAAGTGTGAAAATAGCTTCCTACACTAATCTCTTAAGGAAAGTATTGTGCAAATTCTCTTAAATCCTTACAATTTTAGATTCACTTTTTGTAGAACAACAATATTGCTATCAACCATGAATACAGAAAATAGATAGAGAAATAATAACACATAAACACAAAGATATGTCGGTGGGGAAAAACTTTTTGGAAAAACAACCCCACCCCTCCAAAACCTACACAATGTATTATCTTCAACACAAAGGTTACAACACACTTGAAGTGCAAGCTCTTTTAGGACATGGAAGACTTATCCAGCAGTAATCAACAATACACTACTCACACACTCTCCACTATCTACAGCATGCACTTTCCATTTTTAGGGCATCTTCCAAAGATAGCTCTTATGCATCATAAGAATCCATCTTAACCATTTTAGTCATGATTTCCTTACACACAATTAAATCTTTCAAAAATAGCTCTTACGTGTCATAGGAATCTGTCATAACCCTTTCAGTCGTGATTTCCTTACATACAATTAAATATTCTAAAGATAGCTCTTTTGTGTCATAAGAATGTTTCATAATTATTTCAGTCATGATTTCCTTATACACAATTCAAGATGTTGACACATGCAAGTGGAGTGAAACATCAACATACCAACTAGACATGTACACTCACACTTAATTACATTATTTGCAAAAAATACATTTACAAAACAAATAATAAGAATAGGAATTATCCAAGGTTGAGACACCTTATTCCTAACACTAGGGTCAAACAAAGCTTCTGAAATATTCTCAGGCGGTTAAACAAACATAGGTTCTTTTCTCTTACATCTTTGATGAGTTTGAACTAAAGGTAATTGTTTAAAGATGACTTGAGGTCACTTTCCTTGATCTACTTGATATCCTATTGTAACTTGCATGAAAGAAAAGGTATTGGGTGATAGGATAACCCTAAGAAATATTGGTACCAAACTAGGATAGTAAAAGCACTCACTTGTCCAAAAGAGATGTGATAAGATAGAATTGTGCAATAGGCATAAACCAACACTACCACAAAGGTGAACACAACTTTGGGTGAATACCCTAGCACATATGGACTAGGAGGATGATTTACCCAAATTATAAATAATTAAAATTGAATTTTTATGAAAGTGGATGGACAAGAGATTACTAAGACTCTTCAAGCCTAATATCAAAGAATCCAAAGGTATATCTTGTAAGGAAACGCAAGTGCGGAAACAGCTTCCTACACTAATCTCTTAATGAAAGTATTATGCAAATTCTATTTAAATCCTTATAATTTTAGATTTGATATTATATAAACAAAAATATTGTAGTCAACCATTAATACTGAAAATAGATAGAGAAAGAAAACATAAACACAAAGATATGTCAATGGGGAAAAACCTTTCGGTAAAACAACCCCACCCCTCCAAAATCTATGCAATGTATTATCTACAACTCAAAGATTACAACACACTTGCAATGCAAGCTCTTTCAGGACACAAAAGACTTATCCAATAGCAACCAACAATACACTACTCACACTCAACTATCTATAGCCTCAAAGTGCTTATATAATGTGTTTTCCATTTTTAGTGCATCTTCCAAAGATAGCTCTTATGCGTCATAGGAATCTGTCATAACCATTTCAGTCATGATTTCCTTATACACAATTAAATCTTCCAAAGATAGATCTTATGCATCATAGAAATCTGTCATAATTGTTTCAGTCATGATTTCCTTACACACAATTAAATATTCCAAAGATAGCTCTTATGCATCATAGGAATCTATCATAACCATTTTAGTCATGATTTCCTTACACACAATTCAAGATGCCAACACATGCAAGTGGAGTGATACATCAACATGCCAACTAGACATGTACACTCATACTTAATTACATTATTTGCAATAAAATTCATTTACAAAACAAATAATAAGAATAGGAATTATCCAAGGTTGAGACACTTTATTCCCAACATTCTCCCACTTGTCGAACACCTTGTAAGAGCAACAAGAACATAACAAGAACTAACCACTATAGGTTGAAAGGCCCATAGACTCCAAACACCATCTAAAATTCTCTATGCCTACTGGTTTCATCAATGCATCTACAACATTCATTATAGTATCTACCTTCTCCAAAGTTACCTTTCTATCTTCCACCATATCTCTCACAAGGTGAAATTGCACATCAATGTGCTTCATTCTAGCATGGAAAGTTGGATTATTTGCAAGGCAAATAGCACTCTAACTATCACAAGAAATAGTAATATGTCCTACATCAACACCAATATGAAATACAATCTTCTAAGCCAAATGGCTTCCTTACAAGCATGAGTAATAGCCATGTACTCAGCTTCTATAGTGTACAAAGCAACCACAAGTTGTCGCTTACTCATCCAACTAATGTCACCACCAAACATAGTGAACACATAAGCACTAGTGGATCTCCTGCTATCAATATCACCTACCTAATCTGAATCCACAAACCCACGAATACAAACTGAATGTAGAGCTCTAGAAGAGATACCATGATAACAAATGGGGTAATCTGATGTACCCCTCAAATATCTAAATACTCACTTAATTGCATCGTAATGTATCTGCCCAGGATTAGCCATAAACTGGCTCAGAACTTCCACTACTTTGGTAATGTCTGGTCTAGTACAGACCATATCACACATAAGACAGCCAACTACACTAGCATAGGGTACTATACTCATGTCCTCCACCTCACTAGGAGATTTTGAACAATCATCTATAGATAACTTTGTTCCCATAGAAATAGGAACACACAATGGTCTACAATCTACCATGTTGAACCTTTCCAACACAGACTTCACATACTTACTCTAACTCAACCAAAGTTTTCTATTAGACCTATCTCTACTGATTTCCATACCCAAGATGTACCTTGCTGCCCCAAGATCTTTCATCTCAAATTGTGTTGACAACTAAGATTTAAAATTAGAAATCATACCCTTACCCTTCCCAAATAGTAATATATCATCAACATATAATGCAAAAATAAGAAGGCGATCATTTTTAAATCATAAATAAATACAATGATTTGATTTTGATCTTACAAATCCAATTGACAACACAAAGGCATCAAACTTAAGGTACGACATCCTAGGAGATTGTTTTAAACCATACAAAGACTTCTTTAATCTGCAACCCAAAGATTCTTTGTACTTTTGACAATGTAGTGCTCAAGTTGTGACATATAAATCTCTTTCTCCAAATCACCATGAAGGAAAGTTGTCTTCACATCCATTTGTTCTATCTCTAAATCATATGATGCAGTAAGAGATAACAGAAATCTAATGGATGTCAACTTTGAAATAAGAGAGAATATTTCACCATAATCTATTCCCTCTACCTATGAATACCCTTTCACAACCAATCTAGCTTTGTACCTTTCAACACTACTATCTACACAGAATTTCTTCTTGAACACCCATTATCTACCCATAGGTTTTCATCCTTTGGAAAAAGGTACATGGTCCCAAGATTCTTTTTTTATCCAATGAATCCATCTCATCATCCATGGCCTCAATCTAGGAACCTGCATCTTCCATATCCAAAGCCTCTTTCACAAATCTAGGCTCATTAGTGTTAGTAATCAAAGCAAAGGCACAACTAGAATCTAACATAGAATAACCAAACCTTTCTGGCTACTTTCCTACTCTCATGGATCTCCTCAAGAGCTAAGGTTGAGGTTGTTCGTCCTCTTCTTCTAAACTATTAGAGCTACTAGAGCTCTCCTCATCATTAGACCCAACATGGTCTTTTTGTTCGATCTTCTCAGGGGTACAAGGCAACTGAACAATATATTCCTTCTTTTCTTTTTCATGTGGTTTTAGCACAATAGGAGAATATTTTAACTCTCTAAAAATAATATTTATGCTATACAACACCTTACTAGTCACAAGGTCCCAAAGCTTGTATCCTTTCATACCAACACCGTATCTGATGAAAATACATTTGACAACTTTGTTTTCCAACTTAGATCTTTTCTCCTTTGGAACATGTGCATAAGCGTCAAAACCATAAAAAAAAAGATGTCTAATTGAAGGCTTCTTACCAGACCACACCTCCATGGGTGTCTTACCAACAAGAGCTGATGTAGGAGATCTGTTAACCAAATAACAAGTAGTGGTCACAGCTTCGGCCCAAAACTTTTGTTCAAGACCAGTTCCACTAAGTATACTCCTAGCCTTCTCCATTAGTGTCTATTCATTCTTTCTACAAATCCATTTTGTTTTGGAGTATAAGGAGTTGTCTTATGCCTCTTGATACCTCATTCTTTGTAGAATTGTTCAAAATATGTTGAGAAAAACTCACCACCATTGTTAGTTCTCACACACTTAATCTTCTTACTAGTCTAATTTTCTACAAGGGCTTTAAATTCCTTGAACTGACTAAAGACTTGTGTCTCACTTTTTAGAAAATAAATCCATGTCCTTCTACTATAATCATCTATGAAAGATACAAAAAATATAGACTTGGACATTGAAGGATCTTTTACAGAACCAAATAAATCAGAATGAATAAGATCCAAAACACTAGAAGATTTGTGAGAACTAGAGTAAACTTGAACACAATTTTTTTACCGTAGACACAATGTTCATAGAAGTCAAACTCAAGATTACAATCATTTAACCCCTCAACGAGTTTCTTGCTCTTTAGGGTTCTAAGACCCTTCTCACCAATGTGGCCAAATCTCATATGCCACAACATTGTCTTTTCTACAGGAAGCTTTCCTTCCAATGTGTTTGCACCCTTAGGTACACATGTTGCACTACCATTGGAACCAATAATCAAAATCTTCTTTACTGTTCATTTAGATGGTGGGGATGAAGTAATAGTTGCTCTCTTCTTTGAAATAGAAGTACTATTGCATTGAGAAATGCATGCATCAAGCTAAAACAGAGTGCCTCTCCTAGTACCTTTAGCAAGCACCATAGCTCCTCTCATCATCTTACATCCATCTTTAGAAAAAACAACTAGCACACCTACATCATCAGCATACTTATAGATAATAGGTTTCATGCCAAACCAAGGATGTGCATTACCCCATTGATCCCCTTTACTCGTCCATTAAGGAATCTAATAGTGACCTGTCCTTGTCCAACTATCTTTAGGTGAGAATAATCACTCAAGTACACCTTTCCACCATCGAAAACTTCATACTTTGAGAACTAGCTTTGATGAGAGGTCATGTGGAAAGAAGCACTTGAGCCTATCAACCACACATCATCAGATGCATGCACTGCTTAGGCTACAATGAAAGCATCGCCATCTTCTTGAGATTTTTTTGAACCTAAATCTAAGGCCTTCTTTTTGTTTGGCTCTTTACAGTCTTTATGGAAGTGCCTAGCCTTATCACAGTTCCAGCATTTTCCCTTGGACTTTCTAGGAGTTTTTGATTTTCCACGGGATTTGGATCTACCCTTTCCAAACTTGTCATTTTGCTTGCCTCTATCGTTGCATCTATCATGAACAACAAGATCTTCCTTAGCCAAATCTAATGAATTCTTCCTTGCCTCCTCAAATAACAATGAAGACACCACATCATCCATTCTAAAAGTGACTAAAGTACTTCCAAGAGCCATCACAAGATGGTCCCATGAATCTGGCAAGGAACATAACAGGTTCATAGATCGATCCTCCTCCTCTATCTTGACACCAGATGATGTCAACTATGCAATTAGTAAATTAAAAGCATTTAGATGATCTATAACAAATACTCCTTCCTCCATTATTAGAGAATATAACTTCTTTCTCAGGAACAACTTGTTCACCAGAGATTTGGCCTGATACACAGACCCAAGCTGTATCCACAAACTATTTGTCATCTTCTCATCAAGAACATTCAAGAGAATTGAATCAGCTAGACAGAGTCTAATGAGATCCTTAGCTTTTCAATCCTTGAGATCCCAATCTACTTGAAATATTGTTGTGGGTCTCACATCAAGTGAAGTCGCCTCCCATAGATCATGATCTTCAAGCAAGTCTCTTTTCTTGAGTTTCCACAACTCAAAATTACTGTCATTAAATTTCTCCACCTGTATTTTTCCATATGATGAACTAACCATCTCAATCTACAAATAAGATTTAGAATGTTCTAGACAAAACTCCCAATCAACTTGAGATTAGCTCAAAAAACCCTACCTAACAACTAGAATCAAAAGTTGATCAAGCTATGATACCACTTGTAAGGAAACTTAGGTGCAGAAATAGCCTCCTACACTAATCTCTTAAGGAAAGCATTGTACAAATTATATTTAAATCAATTTCATATTTGATATCATGTAAACAACATTATTGTAGTCAACCATGAATATAGAAAATAGATAGAGAAAGGAAACACAAACACAAAGATATGCCAGTGGGGAAAAACCTTTCAGTAAAATAACCCCACCCCTCTAGAACCTGCATAGTGTACTATCTTCAACTCAAAGATTACAACACAATTTTAGTGCAAGCTCTTTCAGGATGTGAAAGACTTGTCTAATAGCAACCAACAATACACTAATCACACTCAACTATCTACATCCCTCAAAGTGCTTATATAATTCACTTTCCATTTTGAGGGCATCTTCCAAAGATAGCTCTTACACGTCATAGGAATCTATCATAGTCATTTTAGTCATTATTTCCTTACGCACAATTAAATCTTTCAAAGATAGCTCTTTTGTTTCATAGGAATCTTTCATAACCATTTCAGTCATGATTTCCTTACATACAATTAAATATTCCAAAGATAGCTCTTACACGTCATAGGAATTTGTCATAACCGTTTCAGTCATGATTTTCTTACACACAATTCAAGATGCCGACACATGCAAGTGTAGTGACACATCAACATGCCAACTAGATATGTACACTCACACTTAATTACATTATTTGCAAAAAAATACATTTACAAAACAAATAATAAGAATAAGAATTATCCAAGATTTAGACACCTTATTCCTAACATATCTTTCTCAACAAGGATTGTCTCTAACTCGCTAACTCAAAATAAGGTCACTTGTGGAATCAAAGATCACTAATTCAAGGGGTCAAAGCACAATAACCCAAGGTGAAAAAAAGCTTCTAACAATGGGGTAAGTAGCCTAATCTGAACCAGATCAACCTAGGGAGACTGGAAATAATAGGTTAGCAAAGCAGTTTGATCTTAAAGTCTCAACTCAGGAACTCAGATTTTATTTGTTTTAAATATCCAACTAGGTGTGATAAATTTTAAATCATGAACTAGGCATGCAAGACAACAATCAAGAATTTCAAGTAAAAATCTTCAAATAATGAGAAATGGACAAAGCAACCTTGCACATGAACAAGAATAGTGTCGTAGTACCAATCTAATCCCTAGAACCACCACTGTGTATATTCTTAGAATTTTTTCCAATCATGCATATAGTCCTAGAAAAGAAAATTTGGCAGTACTATGGTTCTTAGTAATGTTTAACTTTGCAAATTTTGCAATCTAGAGTGGGCAAAATCTAATTCTGGCACACCAAGGTTTTGACATATTCTGACAATTTAATCAATCAAAGATACTAAAGAGATCTAACAACCCAAAAAAAGACTACACCCGTGAGGATTTCTCCCACAAGGACATTTATATAGCGGTTGCTACTATCATGTCAAAAATGGCTATTACCACTTGAGGTTTCGTCCATGTGGTTAACCCAATAAAGGGAATGTCCACTATAGTTAACTCTTTCTAATCAAGGAAGACTCACACAGTTGTACCACATGGGGACTTGGTTTGGATTCAAGGGTTTCAAGTTTCTAATGTGCCCAAAAAGGAATAGAGCATACTCCTTTAGCCTCTTCACCTTACCCAAACATAGCAAACAAGATACTTTGACATGCTAATTTGAAATCACCTCACCAAATTTTTGGAAAAGCCAACAACAAACACCACCAATCTCGAAAGAGAAAGTACTAATGAATGTTGAGGACAAACCTAAGTAGGATAGTGAGATAATAACAAATATCTTTCCCTAACTACAAGGGGATCTATCATCGAGAAGAGCTTCACATGTAAGGCAATCAAATAAAGCACATTCTTTTAAGAACTTTACAAATAGTGTTCATAGGGCATAATTACTATGTGAAACACATATGCATGAAAGTAAATATAGATCCAATATTAGAGCACCAAATGAAGTGTGAAGCTATGAAAGCATGTAAAAGCACTCAAGCCAAACACATGAGAGGGTTCATTTCATTTCAAAATCCAAATGTTATAGAGATCCAAAAAATACCTGGTAATCCTTGTAACACATATTTTCTCTGTTGTACCTTTCATTTACGCTTGAACGCTCGCTCGCAATGAACAAAGCAACAAGCAAAACAAGCAAACATAAGATATGTAATAGATATCCAACTTATGCAAAACTAGGGTTAGATCTAAAAATATAATTTTTGAGAGTGATAATAACTAACAAATAACCCAAATAAAAGCTCGTATCATGCATTGATCAATGTGAAAATTAAATGCAAACTATTCATTAAATGCCCTTTTTTAATATTGATTTTTGACCCAATCAACTAGATTGGACCTATATGATATGAATTCGGATCTAAAACCCTAAATGTAGGAAGGAGACCCATGTCAAAAATTAGAGAGCTTTCCTAAAATGTCATAATTTTGAAGAGATCTTTTCATTGTGCCCTAGGGAGCCATTTTGTCAAAACAGACCAATTTTTGCAAATCGAATTATTGAGCCTTAATATGATCTCAAAAATTAAAACACAAAGAACCAACCCTATATAGAATTCAGAAACATTTTCAAAAATGTAGACTTTTCCAAAAAAAAATCTACTTTGCACCGTAAAATGATTTTTCATGAAAAATCAAGAAAAAATTATAAAGAATAGAAAATACCTCAGAAAAATCTAAAAATTTCACTAAAGCTTCTCTGATATCTTACCAACTTGCAAAAAAAATTCAAACCAAACCACCAAGCTGTTTGGGAGATATGATCAAATCTTTAAGATCTAGGGTTTTTTTGTCTCCAAACAAATCCACATAAGGGGGTTAGCTCCAAAAAAATCTAAAACTAGCAAGTAAGGTGGGTTGCCCCACGATGTGTGCCAAAGATGTATGCCTAAAATGTGAGCACACTTCTATAAGTCATTATATCCAAGATTGCTCAAGAATGAGGTCTCGAATGGTGGCTCATAGCTCTCTATTCATGGAGTGCAAGGGTTTGTAATAGAGGTCCTCAGTTTGACTTAGTTTGTGCCCATGCAAGTACACCATAAAATGAGAGATTCAAAGATCAAAATATGCATGCAAATGAAGATGCAAGCTAATCTAAATGATAACAATGCAAAGCAATGCAAGAAAGGAAATCTAATCTATGAAGGGAAATAACAATGCAAGATTAATCTATGAAAGAAAATATGGATCTAAGCTAATATGAAAATGCAAGGATGGATCATGATGATGGAAGCCATGGATGCATGAGAGGAGAAGAAAAGAAGATAGAAATTCTCCACAAAAAGCTTCAATGCTCAAACTCCTCCAAAAATTGCTCTCCAAACTTGCAGCATAACAATACCATAATCGTGGATGTCAAAAATGAGGAGAGGGCTCTCTCTTATAAGGTAGAATGGACAATTAAGATTAAGGGGCGATAAGATTTAATCAAGGGTGGAGAAAGAATGATCTGTGTGAGACAAAATTCTACCTATAAGAAAAGAGGAGGAAAATTAAATGGAATCCCACTTAGAAATATGTGCATTTAAGTGTAGAAGGAAAAAAAGAATTTATTTGATTTTTATTTATTTAATTTTTATTTATTTTATTTCCTTTTTCAAGTGGGATTTTATTTAATTAAAAGGGAGCAAGTTCTTTTAATTAAATAGGAAATATTTAATTAAATTAAAAGAGGGGTTTTTCTCTTAATTAATTAAATATGGATTAATTATTTAATTAAAAGAGAGGTTTTCTTTTAATTAAATAAGACTTAGGAAAAATGATCAAACCTTAAAAAATGTTGAAATAATTTAATTAATTACAATTTGATCAAAGAAATTGATTTGAATTGATTTAATAAAATATTGCAAACCATTGATTCAAGAAATTTGATAAATTGAATAATGGGGGCCCATAGTCTAGGTGACCATTTTAGGGTGCATACATCACTAACTACATTCCTTTATTCCTTATTGTCTTTGTTAGTTATGGAGTTCCTTTTATGGTTCCTTCTATCATTTTTGACATTTCTTCCATCATTCCTTCTGTTTTTGAAGTTTCTTCCATTGTTCCTTCTATCTCCAAAGTTTTTGTCCATTCTACAATACTTTTTTGTATGTCCAAAGTTGTTACATAACTAAAATACTAGTGTTTTGCTTCTAGGATTCTACTAATCATCAGGTGCATGAAAATTCTAGGTTGTGTCCAAAGTTGTTACACTTATAACACATGATTTGTCTTGTGTCTTCATAAGGTCTTCCTTCTCTCAGTGTTTTTTCATTAGATCTTCTTCTATCTATAGGGTTAGTATTTCTAGCCATTCTACTATTTTTTCTATCATTTTCATATTTAAGTTTCCTACAATCAATTGCTTTATGACCCATACCATGATAATTATGAGAATAAAAATCCTTAACATGATTAAATGACTTATTTGTACAATCTCTTTTCATATGACCTATTTCATTACATGAAAAATTACTTACCTTTAAATTCATACTTGGTTTCCTTAAGAGATTCCACTTGCTTTGGTTCATCCAATATTTCAACTTCCTGCCTTGTCCAACTTCTTTAGGTTTATCTGAAGATTAACTAGATTCAATCTTATCATCAAATTTACCCTTTTCTTTTGGATATGATCTAATCTCAATTTTTTTGCAAACATGTTAAATAGATAACCAAGACCAGTCTTAGCATAAGTAGGTCTCTATATTTACATTGATTCATCAAGCTTTTCTCTACTAGAATAAAACTTCTCAAATTGTTTCTTGCACTGAGCTAATTCACATTTCACAATAGTATTGTATTTATGAAGTTCATGATCTTCTTTCAATGTTTCAAATTCAGATGTCTTCTTTGCCATGCTTGCTCTCATTTCTGCATTTTCAGTCTTCAAATCATACTCAACTTTGCTAAGATCATTTCTCAAAGTCAATTTCAAATTCATAATTTTTAATTCGTGCTTCAAAATATTGTATTTTGTCTTTAGCTTTGAATAATCATCATCACTAGTTTCAGATTCAGTAGATTCAGGCTTGGATTTGATATGTTCAATCTTTTCCTTCAATTGTCTAATGTATACTTTGGAGTCTTCATAGTTATCTTTTAGCTTATCTCTTTCTTTACTAAGGAGATCAATTTTTTCAAGTGCCTCTTCAAGGTTCTTCATCAACTGTTCCATATCCATAAGGATCTTACTCAAGCTATTAAGTCTTTTTAGAGTAATTGTGCTTTAATACCAATTGTTAGAAATAGGGATTATTCGGGGGGGTGAATCATTAATCTACAAACTTTAGTCGCCAACTAGATATTATTTCTTACTTTAAACCATACATAATAAAGTAATAAAGTAATGTTGAGTAGCAATAATAACCATGCACAAAGATAACTCATAACACATATTACTCTCCCCCTTTGACATCAATGGCAAAGTTGCCAAAATATGTATACAAAATTTGGCGTACTTTTGTTGATCAACCTATTAATCTAGAAAAACAACTTTCATACACAACCTTTAATAATTCTATCTCTTTCTTCTAGTTGTCCTTCACTATCTCAGAGATGTCAATTAGTGAGCAAAGTGCATAGGATGCCACTTCAACTGTACACAAGTCAATATAGGCAAACTTGTCATAGGAAGCATTAGCTATAAGACATTCCTCAAGTTATCTCTACAAAATACTAATTTTAGATGACAAAATTTATCTAAGACTAGATAATCTCGTTACTACTTTCTCTTTCTCAGATTCCAAGTCTCTAATCATACTATGTATCTTCTCCACTTCTACTCCATGGTCTTCAATTCTAGATTCTGGGAGTTAGAACTTGACAAAAAGTATTTCAAGTTCACTTAACTTGCCTTCAATCTAACTTGTAAAGTCTATGAGGTACTTTTATGACTATACAGATTGTCCATATAGTCTTTTACCTTCATCAATATTCTTTCTCAATCCCTTGATGTTTCCATCAAGTGCCTTCTGATCATTACACACATTAGTGCATACTGTGTTGAATAGTGTTGCATCATGTGTTACCTGAGGTTTAGCTGTAGCTATTTCTTCTAAAGTTGTGAATTCCTTATCAAAGGTTTTCACCAAATCCATGGCCTTCAACTACAAGTCTGGAATGGCTACAATTTTAGTAACTATCTTCAGCATTCTGTCAAAGACTTCAGTGAGAATCTTCTCCAAAGACTTTACTAGTTTGTTCTTCTCAAACAACCTATTCAATGTTCTCATCAAACATTTTTTACCTTCATCATCTGATGTCAATAATACTAGTGTTGATGGATTTTTTGTTGGTGTTGTAATAGATACAATTGTTGGGGATACATAAGGTATGTCAAGCTCATGTTGGAACACCACTTTTCCTATTCTTGACTCCAAATGTTTTAGATTGGGAAAGAATGTTGATTCTTGCATCAAAATCTTCTATTTCTTCTTGGAGTCAAATTCTTCACTTGATTTCTTCCTTCATTCTTGCTTTGTCTTCTTTCTTTCCTCTTCCTATGTCCTTTTCTTTTCCTCCTTTGACTTCTTGTTCTTATCTTCTTGTTCAGCATCAAAACTGGATTAGGTAGTGATATTGTCAATAATAGTCGCTCCATATCATGCAAAAGGATTCTCCTTTATATCCACATGTATGCATATACTATCTACTTGCATGGATTTAGTACCCATAATGATGTGAGGTGGTGAGGGTTCCTTATGTGTCTCCTCTTCTTCTTCTTTTTCACTGGAGGGTGTATCTGCCTGTACATACACTCAACTATCAGCCTTTGTCTATACACTCACCTTAGGTGCCGAGGACATATATTTTACTATAGCCTCCTTTCTTTCTTGTCTAACTTCCTCATAATTGTCTCCCATCAGAAGAATTGCTCTTATTTTGTTCCTCAGCAAGGGCTCAATACCCTTCAAAACTCTGTTTGATTCCTCTTTGGATCCAACATCACATAGTTTATTTATTGTTGTGATTTGCATATTCAGATCCTCTTTAAACACTCTCTTCTTCCTATTAATCTATATTTTATAGGTCTTCAGGAATCTTATTTTGTATATTCTCAAATTTATTCTTCTTCAATATCATATTTCTTATAATAGCATTCTCTAACTATCTTGACCAAAGAATAGGAAAGGAAAACCAAGTTAGGCCTAAATAAGAACTAACTCAGGCTAAGATTTGGGTCTTAACACTAATAAAATTTGTGAATTCATACATCTTATGAACCTGCAAAATTTGATGATGCAATAATGAGTTCTATTTATGGATTAGATACTTAATAGAATACTTTTAACTTTAACATGCAAGGAACTACCTTAAGAAATAATGCAGAAAAGAATCTCCTTTAACCTCTAATAATTCTATTATTATCTTTGGTTTTCTATATTGAATAGGGTAACAAATCTCTATTTTCTCCTTAACTCAATTCAACTCAAAGAGATATCTTCAATTATGATAAACAATAGAGCAGTAAATAATTGATACAAAATACATTCACTTTGTCTCTGCAACATGAAGTATTTCACACCAAAAATTAGTCGACCTTTCATTAATCTTTCAAATGGGTATAGATAGGATTCTAAGATGACTGTTACAACATGGAACTAAATTGGTTCATCTACTCAAAAATGACAAATGGCCAGAAGCCAATTATTGGTTACAATTTTACATCAAAATACAAAAGGGTGGGAGAAAGATCACTTCGCCTTCTTTCCCTTTTATGAATTTTTCTCATGAGCTTTGGCAGTGACAATGATTGGAATAAGCTCTTTGTGTTTGTGGACATGAATGTTGGTGTATCTCAAGAGGCACTTGGAGTGTTCTCTAGCCAAATCTTTAATTGCATTCAACTATTCTTGTGTTACCTCCATCGCCACATGTATACACCCACTGAGTCGTTGGAGATCTAACACCCTATTCTAATGATTAGTAGATTTCTCTATTAGATTATCCAAATGACTAGAGAAATTATTTTGCATGACAGCAACTCCTACTACTCTTTTCCCTTGTCCACTGCTTTGGGAGCAAGTGTGTAGGCCTTTTAGTAACTAATAATTATTATCCTATTCCTCTTTAACTTGGCTCTCTATTTCTTTTAATCCTTCCTCTGCCCCCGAAATCATTTTAGCTTTGACTTGCAAGCTATGTTTCCATTCAAACAAGGGCTCATCTCCTTTTAGTGGAATCTTTGCTTCCACTACTTCCTTAGTCTTCATTTGGATGACCATATTCAAGAGGAAGATGCAATCATCAGTCTTTGCCCTCTATGTTGACAAAGTAGCCCGATTGGCCAATATGTTATCCTTTTCTATTTCCAGCCTCAATACTGCATTACTTAGTTTCTTTGTGACTACAAGTCCTTTAGACTTGAGTTTTTCACTCCACTCTCTACCAATTTTCCCAAAGTGTCTATCTTCTTGTGGTTGGGAGATGATAGCCTAAACATATGTGGCTATAGGGTCACTGGTAGGTGGCACCCCTGAAATACTTCTTAGTGGGGCAATTAGTTACCTAATGAAGAAGTTAATTTCATGGATCTTTGCATTCATCTTGATTTTGGCAAGCTTGAAACCTTTGAGTTGTCTCTCTATCACTTCATTTTTTTATTTCTACAAACCCACTTTGGTGTCATGCCTAACTTCTCCAAGATCTAGACATTGTAATGTGAAGTCATCTATGGTTAGGTCTTCAATCCTACCTTCTTTGTTAGGCTTGGTTATCTCCAAAGTTAGGTGCCTGGTATTTGGGTCTAATTCAAGGATGGATAAAGTATTTTGCTTCTTCACCTTGCTCAATGCTGACCCTAAACAAATGGATAGAGACAGAGTCTCTTTGTTTGGGGCTCCCTCTTCTTTCCTTTTCCTCTTTCTGTCTAAGGTATTCTTGAGCCATGACTCAGTTCCAATTACCTTAGATGCAGTCCCCAGTGTATCCACACTGAACATTTCCCTCTTAACAAGATTCAATGCCTTTGAAGCTGAAGAGAAAGGATTCTTTAGAGCTAGGGAAATGAGTTTTGGAGCTTCAAATACTTTCTCCACTTCAAATGTTTTCTTTGCTACTTCATCTGACTCGATAGATTCACTTTCACTACTCCCGCCATCTCCAAGGTCAACCACTTGTATGTGGGGGCTACTTGGTAGGAGTGATGTGGCACTTATAAATGGGATTGGACTACCTCAAGGTGAGAGAGACACCATGGCTACACTACCATTTAATTCTTCCACCTTCTTCTTCTCAATTTTTTTCTCCCTTCTGATTACTAGCACTAAACCATCTTGACAAGTTTTATCAAGTGGGATGTTCTTGTCAGGAGGTTAATCACTTCCTCTAGTTGGTTGAATAGGTCCTTGAGTGAGAGGTAGGATTGTGCCTGAAGCATTGCTATGAGAAGATGAAGTTGTTGTTACATTTGGAGAGGATTGGGCGGATGCATCTTTGCTCCTACTTTGTTGTGTTGTGGTCCACTTGACCCACTTTTTGGTCCTCTTGTAGATTATGGCCATCATTATGTCTAGATCTTCTATAGCATCTTCGAAAGGTTTAGAGCTTATGGGAGTATTCCTCGGCTTGGTCAAATAAGTATTGCTATACATATTTTGACCATCATCCTCAACTCCATCTACATCTATGCTTACCTTATACATCTTCACTTGATCAACTGTCAATCTTGTAAAGGCTCGATTATGGCTCTTGAATTCATCTTTGCAATCAGCTCAATAATCTTAAATTGTGGTGATATGCTTTATCACACTCCCAATTTGCAAGACATCTCTAGCATACCAATCAAGGTTGAACATAGGCCTCAGGACTTCATACATATCTAGCTTGTACTTCTTTTCAAACACCTTCATCATGTTCTTGGAATCCGAATAGGTGTCACAACTAAAAGCTCCTACCTTCATAGGAAATTCATATCCCTTCTTCTTCAGGCTTCTACTTAGGATGTTCACCTGCAAAGCTTGTCGAATAATGTCTATTAGCACTATCATATCGCTCAGATATCTTGGCAGCTTTAGGAAAAAGCCATCAAAATTTGCAAGATACAGATAAGAAAAGGATGAGAATTGAATAAAATAGCAGTCAAATTGACTGATGGCAGCCATGTCTTTGAGAGACAATCTCCTTTCTAGGCATCCCTGTAGTTCTGTACAAATTCTCATGGTAAAAGCATCATTCACCCTTACATAATCTTCATAGATATTCTATAGTTGGAGACATGGATAAAATTCATAGGATTTAACATCATCAAGGAATTTTTCTAATCTTGGAAGATCGGGCCATAATTGTAAAGAAGCTAGCATGTAAATCAAGAATGAAGACATGTAGAGTGAAATGTAAAACTTGGCTACCTAGAGGGCATTAGAAATAATTTCACTTACTTCTTGTGCCCAATCAATATACTTTGTGTTGGAGCATATAACTTGAACCAAAAAGAAATATTGCTCAAAAAAATTTAGGGCTTCTACTTCACCTCTCAATCTGTGTAGAAGAACCATAGTATCAATTATCTCTAGTTTGAGATTGGTCCCCAAAAAAGTTTTGGGGACTTTGCTCTTGTCTCTTCATGGCATCTGGAACCAAGTTTGCATGGTCTCCTTCCTCTAGATCATCTTCTTCACTGAGAATTCTAAGATAGCCCCACCAACAGTTAAGTCAAAGAACACTTCTCGCTCTAGCACACAAAGACAATTTACCATTGTCTGCCTATCAACTGAAATCAACACAATGTCATCAAGTAGAACTATTTTCTTGGTTTCTAGATTGTAATCATGAATACATTTGTAAATGAGTTATGGGGCTTGGACTGCAACCAAAAAACTAGCAGCTTCGACTAAACCACATCCTTAAAGCTTCTTAGTGATAGGGTAAATTTATTTGGATTTTACCCTCTTTTAGAAATCCGCCATATCATACAAACGGAGGGATGTTTCTATGAAGTTCTGCAATTGGGACTTGATTCCAGTCAAACCATCAAAACCTGTGAACTTTGTGGCCATAGCTTATGAATGTGATTTTGAATCGAAAAAGTGAATAAGAAAACAAATGCAATAGTCACTAGCTTTCAAAAGCTTATGAGTATTGATAGAGTGAGAAGTAAAGAAAACAAGGTAACTCCTTTAACCACCTATGTATTTTTATATAAAGATTTTAATTCATTTGTTATACTTCAGAATTTGCACCACACAAGTATAATCTAAGGAAATACCCATTAGAGAGTAAATGCAATGGCTCAATGAACATTTAAAAGTCTTTTCACTATTCTATTGAGCATAATAATAACTTTCTGAAAACCCATCATTTACTTCCCATTTTCCTTTAAGTTTTAGAAAGTTGTCGTTGGGGTACTCTGTTGATGAAAATCTGCCAAGCAATATTTTGAATATATCTTCCTTTCACAATGGCTTGAGTCATTCTAATATCATTCAGACATACACTAAATCTAGTATGGGGGCTAAATCTACTTGTTGACTTGATTTTTCTTGTATAATCGAAAAATCGCCTACATCGGTTGGAAACCCATTAAGGAGTAGGCAATTTATATTTTTCCACCAATGCCCCTTTATTGATTGAATCTTTGACAACTGTATATTTAGTTGTCAAGGCTTCTTAGGTAAGGTGTATGGATTTTCTTGGTTGTCACTTAACATCTTGTTTTTCACTTTTTTCGCTTCTACAAAAATCATCTTCATGGGTTGGAAACCCACCGGGGAGAAGATAGATTCAAGTTTTCCACCAAGGCTTAGTATTTGGGTGATAAAAAATCCAAATTGTGTTTAGTAGTCTCACCTTAGACTCAAACATCAATTGTCTTTAAAAATGTACCTTCTTTGAATCTTTTTAATATAAATATGCCTCCAAGTAAGCCTTTGTGGAAACTTGCCTTCGTGGGTTGGAAACCCACAAGGAGAAGGCGATCTAAAATTTTATGTTGATGCTTGTTTCTTCAACCATCAATATGACATGAATCAAATAGTGAACATGGTTCATCTGTAGTGAGTGAAATTTGATCTCTATCTAATTGGATACTAAATTACCTAACAAATTACAAGACAAAAAAAACAACCACCCGCTTGACTATGGAGAAAGAGAAGGTGTATTGGGAAAATTTGATAGAGATTGCCTAGCCCTTAAGAATCTAGACCTAGACTCAAACATTTTGAGAAGGAGACTGACCTCATCTAAAACATCGAACTCATTTTTTCAAGTAGATTAGTAAACAAAAGTAGGCCAATAGTTAGCTCTATCTAGGGACTTGGACATTCCATGTCCAAGCAAGGAATCCAAACTCTCTGGTTTTGGAAATATGAAAAAGTGGCTCAACAACAAAACTCAAGCTAGAAAAGCAAGGAAAACTAAACTAAGGAAAAATAAAAATGGAAACTAAATGTAAGTATGATACAATATAGGTGTTACCTATTTTCAATTTGAGATTTGATACAACTTCAAGTCCTAACCAATGTAGGTCAAAGGTAGTACTTCACCATCCGAGTATGCCAATTTGAATGAATTATTTTTGAAATCTTCATGAATAATGAACAATATTTTCTAGAGTGTGTCAAATTTCCCATGCATGCACTTTGGTGACCTTCTTTTATCCCACAACAATATAGTATCTCCCACCATAAACTTTTGTGGTCTGGTGTTCTTGTCAAATAAGCTTTTCACATGCATTTGATGTTGTGTGATATGATCCATAATTTCTTCTCTTTCTTCCTTGATCTTGCTCAGATATAGGATCCTTTTCTCTAGTCCATCTTTGTAAATGTCATCTTTGAGCACTTTCCTTAATCTGCTAGTGGCCAATTCTAGGGGTAGGGGAAGATTGGTTTTTGCTGCAAAGACTAGTTTGAATGGGGAAATTCCAATTGCCCTCTTTGGAGTCACCCTATCTTCCCAAAGTGCTTCTTAAATATTTTTGTTCCATGTCTTCTAATTATTCGATACTATTTTCTTCGTGATGTTCACTAAATTCTTGTTACTAGACTCAGCTTGACCACCATTCCCTTGTGGAAAGTAGTTAGATGAGTGATTGACGGTTATGTCATACTCAAAGCCAAACTTATTAATTTCAAGTAAAGAGAAGTATGTTGCATTATCCATTACTAGTTTAATGGGTATGCCAAACCTAACCAGTATATTTTCTTTTATGAATTTACAAACTACTTTGGAAGTAGTTTTCTTGGTTTCCTTCCCTCTACCCACTTCGTAAAATAATATGTCATGGTGATCATATAGATGTGATCAGTGCTAGATTTAAGCTTAATAGGACTAATGAAATCAAGACCCCACTGTTGGAATGGACCTTTGATTACCACAAGCCTGAGAGGTGATACGGCTAATTGAGGTCTACCTATAAAAATTTTACATTTTTCACATTCTGACACCCATCAATAAGTGTCTTTAAACATTACGGGCCAATAGTAGCATTACCACAATATTCTAAAAGTAGTGACCAATGAGAAATATCCACCACATGCTTCATTGTGAAATTATTCAACAATTTCTCTTGTTATTTTTTGTCTACACATCTAAGGAAAGTCTCGTCTATGGATCTTTTGTATAATCTATCGTCTCACATCACATACTTTGAAACCTTCAATTTGATATCTCTTCTTTGTTTCATTTTCAATCCTTTAGGGCACTTACCATATTCTAAGAGATGTGATATTTTTGAACCAAGGATCTTGTAGACTCACTACCAAAACTAACTATTTTTCCTCTGGTTCTTTGCCATTTCCATTTTCCACTATGGCTTTACATAATGCATTACCCCTTACCAATTTTGTGGGTTTAATCTCAATGTCATATTCTTGTGTCTTTGCTACACATGTCCCTCTAGTGTTGCATCCTACATCTTGTTGAGTCAACACACTCTTCACCACCACATCAAGTACATGAACCATGGAATGAGAATGTAAGATATAAAATCTTAAATTTTTTAAGGCTTTCACCACAGCGAAAGCATGCTACTCAATTTGAGAATATTTCAGCTCATGGTTTTTCAGGGGTATGCTCATGAAGGCAATAGGATCTTGTACTCCTTTTTTGTTATTCTACATGAGAATGGCTGACAAGGTATGCTCAAAGGAATAATAGTAGATTATGAAGTCTTTCTTATCATCTGGGTGGGATAAAATAGGAGCGTTACCTATAGCTTCTTTAATATCTTTAAAAACCTATTTTTTGGAATCGCTCCACTTGAAAGTTGGATTTCCTTTTATCATATCTATGATGCATTTGGTGACTTTAGAAAATTCTGGAACAAATCTCATAAGAAATTCTACCTACCCAAAGAAATATTTGACTCCAGTCTTATTTATAGGTAGACATAACTTTGTATAGATTTGACGCGTTCTGGATCAATCTTTATCCCTTCCTGAGACACTATGTGGCCAAGAAGTTTTCCTTTAGTTCCACAAAAGACTGACTTCTTAGGGTTCAAAGAGATCCCATGTTCTCTGCATCTTTGTAATAATTTCCTCAAATCTCCCATATGATTTTTCCTATTTTTCGAAAACATCGTTAAGTCATCTAAATATATGACAATAATCTTAAACTTTCATATCTTTGAAAGAAAGTTCCATACCTTGTTGAAAATTGGTAGCAGTGTTGATGAGGCCAAAAGGCATTCTATGATATGTGAAAGTTCCCCATGGGGTGGTAAAAATGGTTTCATTTTGATCTTTCTTTTCAACCTCAACCTGATTGTAGCCCGAGAAGCCATCAAGCATAGACATCATCTCTACACCTACCATCGTCTATAATAGATAGTCCATATTAGGGACTATATAATTGTATTTAAGTGATGCTTGATTCAAATTTTGAAAATATATGCATATCCTTATCTCTCCATTCTTCTTCCTAACTAGCATTATGTTAGCTATCCAGGTGAAATGATGAATCGGGTTTATGATTCTTGCTTTGAGCATTTTATCTACTTCTCTAAATATGGCATCTATGACCTTTGGATTATAACTTCTCTATTTATGTCTAAAAAGAGTAGTGTCTGGTTTTAAGGGGATTTCATGCTTGAATTCTCCATTCATGAAACATTTCAAGTCTTTGTAACTCCATGTTAATACATCTTGATATTCAAAAAAAATTCTTAGCTTCTTTCTTTTCTTCAGGTGTGAAACATTTCCCAATATTGATCATTTTGGGATTTTTTCACATTTGATGTTTATTCCTTCATATTTGCTAGTGGTAGGTCCTTTCTCTGCTCTCTTCTTCTTGATATAATTATCATGGCAATTAAATAATTTCTCTAATGATACGAATTAGGGGGGAATGATATTACCTTGCAACTAGATGGTGTCAGATTCCTTTTTCTTTTGTTTCCTGGAATGATCTTCTTGACAATCACTTGAATCATATTCCTTAACACTTCCAGCATTCTCTAGGAATAATGGTAAAATTTTGTTGTCTTTGAATACTTGCCAGGCTTCTACATTGTCAAGCCCAGAAGGTTTGTATACAATTTCCACCTGATACTTCCTATCTTTGAAATTTGGGTGAGGACGTAGTAAGGAGGTGGAGACCGCCAATGAATCTACTTTAAAATTCATTTCTCTTGGTATTGATTTGATGGAGAATGCATATAGCTCTTTGATCTCATCCTATACTCTATTCCTATAGTTTTTTGCTTGTGGTTTTTTACAAAGTACTACCCTTTAATTTGTCTTATGATGAGCTCTATGTCACCTCGAGCTTTCAATATCTTTATCCCTCTTTATTTTGTAGCTATTATCTCGAGTAATAGGGCTTCATATTCAGCTATGTTGTTTCCAAATTCTAACTTGAACACCATGGGTTTGGGTTCTCCCTCTAGCGATATCAATACCACCCCTACTTCAGACCTAGATGAGGAACAACTCCCATCAAATTCCAATGTCCAAATCGACAATGTTTCTTTTTCTTCAATTGGAGTTTGGATTTTCTTTTCTTTGACATCTTGGTCATCAATAAACAACATGTAATCACCAAATTCTAATTCTTGGTAAAGGATTTGAGCTTTGGGATCATCGTACTTTAGAACTGTAAACTTAGCTTTCTCCTCGGGTTCTAATTTCACTTTCTTGCTGCCTATGGGTATCACAACCTAAGATCAATCCAATTTTATTTCTCCTCCTAGGTCTCTAAAAAAACCTTTGCTTAGAAGTAAACTATAGCTGGCTAGAATTTATGCAACTAAGATAATCAGCAATAACTTCTTTTCTGGGTGAGAGGTCAATGCTACTTGTGTGTCTTTGATTTGTCTATGCAGTGGAAATTGTTTGGCATCCATGGAGTAACACCTATCATGAACTTTAGTGAGAGTAAGGCCTAGAGCCTGCCACTAGGTATGGCATTACGTTATCTAAAGCACCCAAATCAATTATATAGTTTCTTAGTTTGCACACGTTTATGTATAGTGACACATAAAATGGGTTAGGCTTTTGACCAAGGAAGGTTGCCAAAACTATAGATTCTTCTTGATTGAAAAGATTAGATATTAAGGATTCATCTTCTTCTTTAGTCATGACATTATGATTCAAGTTTATATCATCCCCTTTGCAATAATCTACCAATTCTTTTAATTCTGAGGGATGAGATTTTAAGTAGTCTATAGGGGAAATTTGAATCCTAGAATCTTTACATAATTAACTTAAATCAAAAGAGATGTTTTCCTTACCCAACTAAGAAATATTTTCTCCTTGATCAACATTACCAACACTTGAAGTAGAAGCCTCATTACCAACTGGAGGATGACCAGACATCTCAGGTCAACATCGTATAGGTAGTCACATCAATAGTAGCATAGTATTCACCTGGTCCTTATGAATCTAACTCATACTCTAAAAATAAATTTCTAGAGTCGCCATTCGAGTACAAATTTGAGTTAGGACCAAAAGCTGCAGTATTCAACTCATTAGTGGATAGCAACTGCATCACACAAGTTGTCTCAGGACAACTCTTGTTATCATGATCCATGGTTAAGTGGAAGACACATATATTCCCGTTTTTGGGTCTTGCTTCAATAGCTAGTCTCTATGGAAAAATAGTAAGATGTAGGGTTTTCTCGTAATATTCCTCCTAGGTTTATTTTGGAAATTTTGTTGACAAGTATTATTGAATCCAGGGAGTTGCCTCTTTATAGAAACTAGTTCATTTGATAATTTTTGCAACATCTCATCAGATGAACTAGTGTTGCTATTACTTGCCTTGGTCTGAAACTCTCATTTCCACTTTCTAACAGAGATCAAGTCATCCTCTAGTTCAACTACTTTCTTCTGGGTGTCTGTCAAGTCCATGGGATAGGATCTTCTCAAATCATAGTTAATATCTGGTGGCAGCACACTTATAAAGAATGTCTTTAAATTACCCATAGTAGGTCTGTCAATAGTAGGGATTCTATTGATGATCTTATTGAAATTAGCAACAAAATACCTCATACTTATAGCAACTTGTTTTTTGATAGATGTTAATTGTGCCAGCAGGGCATGTTGGTCTTCTACAGTTTTGAATCTTGTTTTGAAAGTTGTTCTCATCGTAGCCCAACTTGTAATTAAGGCATCATCTAAGTGATAAAACCAATACATTGTGCTTTCTATCAGAGTTTCCACAAATAGTAGTATAGACTATGATGATGATGTATGCCAGAGCACAGGTTAGTATAAATAGTGCGGACAGAGTTATGACTGAATTACCAATTACGATAGTATACAGGCATAAGAGAGCATAATAGAGAAATGGTTGTTTTGGGTTAAGGAATTATTTAATTTACAAAATAATTATTTAAATAATTGGCGACAACATCTTAGAAGCTAACCCTAAGTAAGTTATAATAATACATTTTGTAAAGTGTATAAAAGCATGAAGGTCGATTAGACAATAATATTGTAATTGAAAAGGTATAAAGGAAAGATTGGAAATGTGAAGTTTAAGTGTTGAAGTGATGTGATATGTGATATGTGATATGTGATATGTGATATGTGATATGTGATATGTGATATGTGAATTATGATGTATGATCAAAGAAATGTGAACTGAGATAGAGTTTTGTATAGAGCAACAAAGGCAGTATTAGATATTGAAGATATCAGCAATAGTGTTATCTCTTTGTATTAAGGAACTTCATTATATATTAAATGTTTGGGAAGTGGGCTCATCTTGCATACATTTTGTATTTGTATATATCAACACCTAACAGGGGTGAGGCTTCTAACAAGGCCTAAGTCCTCTAACAAGGACCAATATACTATATGGGTGTAATAAACTCCTAACCGGGTCAATATCTTTAACCAGATACTTTTTATTAGTGGATCATTTTGTCAGTACCATCCCCATTGGGGTTTTCTCTTGGCCAGGGTTTCCCTAGTTAACAAAATATGGTGATATGAGTTCTCTTATTCCATGGTTATGTTTACTATTTAGCATAATTATTTCACTTTCATATGCAAGTTATAAGGTTATTAATAATATCCAGTTTTGGGTTAAAGTTTGTAAAATAATGATTCACCACCCACCCCCCCCCCCCCCCCCCCCCCCCCCCCCCACCGCCCCCCCCTCTCTCAGTATCTCCTATTTGTAACAAGAATTACAATGGGCACTTGATTAAATAGTATTTGATGAGATAATGTTTTGTTTGATCATTATATGAAGTGGAGAAGATAGTTGAGTTCAAGTATAGAAGAGAAGGCAAGAAGGTGAGTAAAGCACTAAGCACGATCGTGTGACAGTTTCACTAGGTCAATAAAGTAGAAGATTAAGGAACTTAAGAATTAGCTAAGAAAAGAGTATCAGTTGAGTGATAGTTATGGCTAAGAAAGATGAAGGAGAGAACTAAAGAAGTGACTAACTATAGTGAAGAATGAGAGAGCCAGTGCAAGTCAAGCGAGACATAATAGTAGAGATTGAGCTAGCTAGTGATGACTGAGCTAAAGAACATAGTGATGAAAAATTGTCAGCAAAGTAATAGTTTGTGAAAGAGCCAAGTTTTGAGGCTAACATAGTTGAATTTTTAGATTGGTCAAATCAGGTAAATAATAAGGGTTGATGAGCTAGTGTATTTAATGCATGAACTAAGTTTGTTAAGTGATCAATTGTGAGGATTCAAGGAGAAGTTTCTAGAAGTTTCAAGAAAGGAGTAGAAGGATAAAATGATGGATAGATTCAATGAATTTGATCAAACCCTAAGATCTACGGTGATGTTTAAGTGGCAAAAGATCAAAGTTACCTATTTAAGAAGGAATAAGAGATGTTTTATGGTTTTTTATTGCCAAACTTATGAAGAACTTGTGAAGAATAGCCCAGTAGAGGAAAAGTGAGAAGTTGGTGAGGATTGATTGCTTGAAGGGTTTCCCAAGTAGATTAGTGATGGAGAACATGATGGAGTCTAGCCAATGAACTAGACATGAGCTGAATGGAGACCAAAATTTGCAAAGTGACTTGTACCTTAACATATCAAACCTATTTGTTACTTTCTAACCTTTACGGCAGTAAAATCCTTGATCAAGGTTGACCTAGTAGCCATTTTTAAATCCTTTAATCAAGGTGAGATTCTAATGGAATGATCCAAAGTCCTCTAACAAGACTACTCCTAAAAGGGTGATTAAATCCTTTAACAGGGTCACACCTAACTATGTGTTTTGTAACCCTTAACAAAGTTGGCCCTTAACTGAGCTCATTTTAGAAGAGTGAAAAAGTGGTAGCATGTTTGTATTGCATAAAATGTAACAAAGGAAATAAATAAAAGCAACTAAATTTATTCCTAGATATCTATACAAACCTCAAATATGAAAGACATGGAGAAAGCGTACAAATGTATTGAAATAAAAATAAGAAATAAACTTAATCTACTCAATACAACACATGCAAACCTCCCCAAAATTAAGAAGTATTGATGTTGTTGTTGTTGAGGGTATGTGGTTTCTCACAAATCCCATAGCATAACAATGGATTGAATCTTGCTTATGGAAATGAGGAGAGGCTTATTCTTTTATAGGAAATGGGAGGAAATAGATGGTTGAGATTTAATGTAAGATGAAGGGTTGGGATCTCTTAGGATCGATGTGGTGTCCATGAGGTGGAGGCCAAGTGGACTCCATGTGGATTAAGTTTTTGACCATTCAAAGGGGGGAAGATGCTCACACATGTGTGAGTAACCTTTGATGTGATGGGTCAATGACATGTGTAAGAGGTTAAAAGCTCAAGGTTTTCTCACACATGTGTGAAGAACTTTGGTTCGCATGTGAAGGGGGACAAATGTATAAGTGTGTAAGAGTCACATGTCACATGTGACTAGGGTTTGCTAATACTTTGATTAGGATTATGCCAATGATTAAGGATATGATTAGATGGGAAACTAGGATTAACTAGTAAGTGGATTGACCTAGGTTAGAAGGATGGGTTAGGTTAGGTGAAGGCTAAAGTTAGAGGCCATGTGCTCAAATAGAATTAAATATAATATTTAATTCCAAGTGGAACGAAAAGGGATTAATTAAGTAAAATAAGTCATTTACTTAATTAAAGTGAAGAATTAAGATGCAAGTGGGATAAGGGTATTTGTTCTCAATTAGACAATTTAAGGTGTCTACATTTTGCCCCTCTTTGATATAGCATTAGTGATCTTTTATCAAAGAAAAATAAAATATAGTGGATGGAATAATTAGAATAGTAGCATAATGCCCCAGTCATGGAAGGATGAGGAAGGATGATAAGGGTGGAATGGTATGCCCCCTCAAGAGGTCATGTGGTTTAGGAGAACATGAATGTTCTCTTGAAATGGACAGGAGTATGGAAGGGAGTGGAACTTTATAAGGTTGATAAAGTTATGTTGTAATGGTGTAAACAACCTAAGTTTGTTATTGTCTTCAACACTATGCACCAAGGTATGAGGAACCAAGATGACAATGTGTCAAATACTTGATTAAAAGGGTCAAGTACAACCATATGCCTTATGAAACCATGATATGAAAGACCATGATTTCTTGGGACAATAGGATGCCAAGACCATGATAAATGCAAAAAATACCAATACATACAAGTGACAAGCAATCATGCAAAATAAACCAAAAGCAAACCAAAATTTTGCCCCTAGTCAAGCTGAAAACCAATTAATGGGTTAATTGATGATGATTGATTGAGGATGACAAAGGTAATGATAAGAACAATGCACATCCAATGATTGGGAAGGAAACATCCCATGATGATGTCCAAATATGGTCAATGGATTATGAGTCAATTGGGTCAAATTGACGAATTGATTAAGGATTAACATTCTAGATTGCAAGATTGGATTGATTGGATTAGTATTTATTGCACTTGATTTGGGATTTTTTGATTTTTTTGATTTTATGGAGATTTTGATGAATAGATTGAATTGAAATGCAATTGGAAGAATGAACTTGAAGGAGATTGGAAGAATGATTTTGATAGGATGGAAATTGAGCGGAGTAGAGGATAAATGAATTTGATATAAGAGGATTAAGAGAAGGGGAAATTGATTGAATTAGAGGATAAATGAATTTGGTTGAATAAATTGGAATACTTGGATTGAATTTGATATGAAAGGGTGGAAGATATAATAGATTGAGACCAATGAAAAGGAAGAGCCAAGGCATGATATATGGATGGGAAGTGACAAGATTTGATGGATGAAAGATAGATGAATGGAAGGAATGGTGAAAGGATATGAGGGACCCAAAATGATGGGGAATAGGAAGATGGATGAAAAATGGAAGGAAAGATGGTGGGAAAATATGCATGGAAATGGAAATATGGCATAGGGATACATGGAGGAAATAAAGGCGTGTGTATTGTCCAAAGCATGCATGCATTTTATTTTTATTTTTATGCCTCTAGTTTCTATCACAAGCATAGGTATGAAAATGGAAGATGGATGGGCAAAGGATATGATGTGGAGGAAGTGAATATGAGATGAATAATAAAATGAAGGATATGGATGAAATATGGAAAGTGAAATGGAGGAAATGTATGGGATAATCAAGACCAAAGGCATATGAAAGAAGGATAGAATTATGTAGGATTATGGATAGGGGATGGAGGAAATGAACATGACAAGGACTATGGGATGCAAGATATGGATATGATGCCAAGATCAAATATGTGAAAGGATGGTGGGAGTATGTAGGATAATGAGAAAGGAACATGGAAAGTGCATATGGATGGATGAAAGGAAAATAATAGTCAAGACCAAAGTTGGAAAAGGATGATTAATGGTAGATGGAAATATGGAAGATATATAAGGCATTGCAATATGGATGGAGCTTGCCCCCAGTGTAGAGTGCAAGTGGAAGAGGAAAAGTGAATGGATGGATAAGTGGAATTGGAAGATATGAGATACATGATAGGGAGGACTCAAGCATCTAGATACATGGATGGTATCCCTTGATATTTATTTCTCTTTCTTTTTTATTTTCAAGGAATTTTTACTATTTTCTCATAGATGTTGGTAGGATAGTGAAAAGGAGGATGAAATGGGTTGGGAAATGGAGGACAATGACATATGAAAAAGTTTGGATTAAGGGGGTGGAATAGTTGGGAGGAAGACATGGTTGATGGATTATAGGTTGGAAGACTTGTGAATGAGTGGATTGAGTAGGTGGAAAGATCTTCATTGACACTCACCTTGAAGGGTGATGGAAAGGAGGAAATTTTGGATGATATGTCGGAGAAAGTTTGAATTTTGGGGTATAGGGACCCAAAATGGATGAAGGAGATGATGGATTTAGAATGGTGGATTTGGGTACATAAGGACCCAAAATGGATTTGTAAAATCAAAGTTTGGAGGAGTTATGAATGAAGGAAGCCTTTGGATTAGTGAAATTGGATGCCATTTTGAACTTTTCTTTTAAATTCATTGCTTAATTAAGTAGCTTTGGAATCCACATAATTTTTGAATGTTTCATTTTGAGCCTTTGTGACCTTTTGAGTTTTTATTTCTTTTGGATCGTATTTTTCTTTTCTTGAACATGTCTTTTAGAGGGGACATGTTGATCCTTGGATTTTTGCAAATTTTTGGCTTGATTCACTTTATCTTTGGCATCCACTTTTCTTCCATTGGCCATGGTATGGGTGTATGAGGATAAATGGTATGGAATTATGGATGGCGAAAATTGGAAGGAATTCAAGGATGTGTGCCTTTGTTGATCTTTATTAGGTATATGAGGGGATGGAGTGGAAGAATTGGATATGGTGGATGGATGTATGTAAGGACCCAAAATGAATGGAAGGAATGAACGGTTTTTCTTTGGGACATAAGGACCCAAAATGGATGGAAGCAAGGAAGGAATGGGAATATGGAAATAAAGGCCCAAAATGGACTTGGAATATGGATGATGGGAAAATTTAGGTTTGCATGGAGGAATTTTGGATTTGGAAGGAGTTGAAGGTGTACCAACATCTTGAGATATTATTTGTTCAATAGGGTACTTATTATTTTAAATACAAGATGTGAGCCCATGTTTATAGGGTTCATGAGTGGATTGGATAGGTTTGGTAGGATCATGTGGAGGACTAGGATCATGAGGGGGGATATGAGGGATAATAGGATCTTGAGATGGAGTGGGATTATGAAATGTAAATTAAGGGGTACTTTGATCTTGACTTGTAAGAGGATTATGTGGTGGAATGATGGGATCATGAGATGGAATAGAATCATATAATAGAGTGGAGGGAGTGGAACCATGAGATGGAGTGATTTGACCTTGACATGGAGGAGTATTAGTGGATGAAGTGGAAGGAATGTCTTCATGAAGTGGAGGATCAATGGAGGTTAACCCTTGAGATGGAGGGGAATTAGTAATGGGTGAAATAGAGGTAATGTCTTGATCTTGATTCGGAAAAGGATCATGAGATGGATTAAGAGGGATAAATGGATATTGAAGGATAATAGATTTATAGGATGGGGAATTTCTTGGATCTAAAGGAGAGGAGGAATCCACCATGGCATGCTTTGGAACAATTCCTTGACATGGCATTGGGTGTATGAATTTGGGTGATTGGATCACTTCAATTTTAGTTTGGTACTTAGACAAGCTTTCTACTAATGATTGTGGGACAAAGACATACTTATTACAAGGTGGGGGTGATGTTGATTTTGGAGGATTAGGATTGTGTAGAGATTGATGCATGGGTAGGGGATTGGGATGATGGTTTTGGAAATTAAACTCAAAGCATGTGGAATTAGATGGAGGATTTGGGTTGGATGGGACATGAGGATTATGGACTTGGAAACATGGGGGAGGAGGACATATGTTTTGGCAAGTAGATATTTGCTTTTGACCCCCATTTTGTAGGCTAAGGACATAATTCTTGAGTTCTTCAATTTATTTGGCAATGCCATTTATGTTTGAGGAATTATGTGGGCTATGATCGGAATCATATGTGGATGAATGATAATGAGGTGGATTTCCCTTGTCAAAGGTGGAGGAAGAATAATAAATGTGAGATGGATTAGGATTGGAAATAAAATTTTGAGGATCGATTTGGTATGTGGGTTGAATGGGAGGTATAACTCCATATTGCCTTTGAAGATCTTCAACCGTTTGGTTAAGCCAATTCTTATTCATGAACTTAGATGAGGACTGGTGAAAGATTTGATGATGTATGAAATATGCCTTAGGACTAGGAGAAGTTTTGGACTTTGTTTTTATGTGATTTGGATTTTATTTGATTTGATTTTATATGATATTAGATTAAGGTTTGAGATAATCTTGATGTAGATAAAGACCCTATTATATTGCAAACAATTAGATGTTGGATTTGGATTATGATATCTTCTTCCACTTGGAGATGGACAAATGATCCCAAGTTAGAATAGGATACAAAATAGATGACTCAATACTTGGTGATGGACAAATAATCCCAAGTGTGAGAGTGCAACTATGACAAGTTTGATTAAGGATGAAGGTCCAATGCCACTCTTTGGAAATATCTTTCTACCTAAAGATTGGATTGGATCTTGATGAAGGAGAAAGATGATTGATGATTGTGACTATAGTCAATCTTGACTATAGTTGGATGTAGGCCAAGAAAGATAACTAGTATTAAAGTCCAATGATTATAATGGTGCTCCTAAATCCAAAGCAGAAGATTTTGTGAAAACTTGAACTAGAAGAGGATTTAAATATATGAGGTTTTAAAGATATATTTTGGATGAAGATTTAGGAATTATTTAGAAAGAAATAAATTTGATAAGAGATTGGATTAGAATGATGATGATTTGAAGGATTGGATTAAGGGTGAATTATGAGATTTGATAAGGAAAATAGATCTTGATGTGGATAATGAAACATGACTAGAATGAAGATTAGAATTTGATTGAATGATTAGGAATATGGGGAAATGATTAAGATAATTAGAGATGATTAAGATTTTGAGGAATGATTTGGATGATTAAGAAAGTGATTAAAACAAGAGATGCATGATGATGATGAAATGGGTAGATAAAAGAAGTGATGTAGAATTGATGTGGACAACTTGGCTAAGTGGACTTAAAACAAGACTTATTTTTGAAAAAAAAATTGTCTTTTTTTTTTGGATTTTGAACTTTTATGATATTTTTAGATTTTTTTGAAACATAACATGCAAAGAATATAATGAAATATATACAAGAAAAGTTTAGATGGTGTGTCCCCATCAAATGGGGAGGGTTTTGAACACTCAAGCACGTTGAACACACCAACAAATCTATAAGGTTTTGACTAGGATATACAAGCTCAACTAGGGGTGTCCTCAATATATGCAAGGTACATAAGGCCCAAATCTATAGATGAAAGAAAATAATGCCACACAGCTGGGAGGAGATGGTAGTCCAAATCTCCACCTTCACTTCCCAAAGGTATAAAGTTCTTTGGGACTTAGCCAAGAGTGACAAGATTTTGCTACAGTGGCATACTAGACAATTTCTACTACTGGAACTAATAGGATCAAAGATGCTACAGGAAGTTATACATGAAATTAAATGTCATGTTTTAAAGTGTGTTTAAATTTTGATGTTTGTAATAAAGTCCTACGATATGGTGGCATAAATAGAATAGTGGTCATATAAGCTCTCCAATTATAGCCACTTAGGACAAAGTTAATTTCACTTTTAACTTGAGTCATTTTTTTGTGTGTGTTTAATAATTAGGCTAGCTATGTAATCAATGACTGCAGGAAGTTGGCAACAGATTTTTGAATCTCATTAATCATGATTCTAAAATGGTTTTCCTTTCTTGCTTTTGGGCTAATGTTTCATATTCCCAAAAGAAGAGAAGGGAAACTATAATTAAGGTGGATTTTTGTAATGAAAGGAGAAGAGATTGAATTTTAGAAAGAGAAATAGAAAGTTTGACTTTTTCCTAATTTTGGTGAAACTGTGTTTTTAGTGTAATTTTTCCAAATTAATGGTTTTGTTTTAGAACAGTAGCTCATTGAATGGTTTTGAAGCTAAGTTAAATTTTTTGTTTGAAATCTATTACAAGAAATAAAATCTTCTAATTTAGTTGTATGTGATTTTAGTGTAGTTTTGAGAGTCATAGGAATCAATGGAAGTCTTTTAACTCTTCATGATCTATTTTTTGGGATTGTGGGAGAGTATGTATCATACTATTTTCATTTTCTTTTATTTTTTTGTTTCAATGATCTCTGCTTGTATCTGTGCATAAGAAAGCTCTTGAAATATGGTGAATATCTTCATGTATTCACCAAAGGATTGGGATCACATGACTGATATGTGGTAAATGTAAAGAACTGATTCAAATCATGAAATTGTAGATTTTGTTAATGACCAAAAATATCATAATCGATAGTTGGGTTAAATCAAGTTTTAAATCCATGCAAGTAGAAGAGATGGTGTAGATTCCAATATGAGTAAATACTATTTGGTAGTCAGTTTTTTGTCGGATTGATGTTAAGTTTTCTTCTCCCAAAAAGTTATTTCAAATACATTGCAGAAAAGTAGGATCAGACTTGTATTTAAGTTGTTGTTGGAAACCAAAATGTGGCGACAAGAGGTCAAGAAAGTTCATGTCGCTTGTCACTTTTCAGTGGGTATTGGGAAAATCAATTATTTAAAAAAAATTGAAATAGATTGAAGATTGATCCTGGAAGGTGTATGTGCCCCTTCATGTAACTTAGTTGAGTGATTCATTTCCTCCTAAGTTTTCTAAGGTGAGGCTCTGCATCATTTTTTGTATCATTTTCAACAAAAGGTTTGGGAAAAAGTGGTTGTGTGTGTTTGTGTGGTTATAACAGGTTGAGAGAAGAAACTGAGAAGAAGTCCAAGAGACTAGGCAAAAAGAAAAATCCTAGGGGGTTGTCCTAAGATGTAGCTTTAATAGTGGGGTTGTACCTTTTTAGAAGGTATCAACAGAGAAAGGATTCACAGTTGAAGATAGAGAAAAAGAATAAAAGAGAAGAAGAAATGAGAAAACAAAGAGAAGAGGCAAGCAAGATACAAGAGGAGATAAAAATATTGAGAAGGAAACTTGAAGAGAATGAAGCTAAGTTGAAAGAAGAGAAAGTGGAGCAAGAAGAAGTGCAAAAAGTAACTATTGATGAGAGGAGTAATGAGACAAGTCCTATGGGATTTGAGTGTGAACAATTTTTGGTTGGAACAGTAATGTGTACTTAAAAAATAGAAATGAATACAATGTTGGAAGGTACTCCTATGAACAAGATTTTGGAGGCAAATTATGAAGCCTTAGAATTACATGGTGAAGTGAAATGCGATGAGGAATGGCATGAGGATGAAGATAAAGAATGTGTAGCAGCAACTTTTGAAGAAGAATCTAATTTATGGGATGAGTTTATAGCCATCATGGGAGAATGGAAAAGGAATGGTGGTAGTATGGAGACTCAGAATGAAGAAGTTTACAAAGAAGAGATATCTAATAATGTTATGGAAAAAGAAGAGGAGACTGAATGTGTTTATGACAAGGTAACAAATTCTGATTATGTTTATGTAAAGGCTGAAGAAATTCAAATTGAGAAATCTGATTTGATTCCAAGAGAAGAGACTATAGAAAAGTTGGTTATGGATTATGAAAGGGATGAAGTATTTGTGTATTCTCTATGTATGGAGAAATGGTGTGTTTGTGAGGACAAGAAAGAAGAATTTCATTGGAAAGTGTATTTGGTGGAGTTACAAATGTATGCAGTAGTAGAGGTCTTACATGTGATAAAGTTGTTACTAGAAATTAATGATCAGCAGCAAAAAGTTTTCATGTTACAAAAAAGAGGCAAACCAAAGATTAAGATGAAGAAGGAAAGACAAATCCAAGGGAGTCAAGGACAAGAAAATAAAGAAATCAACTAGAGGATGAGTATAAGCCTAAAGTAAAGATGAAGAAATATTTTTCTTTTCTAATATTTATTTTTGCAAGTGTTTCTAAGAAGACCCAAAGGAGACAATATACTCAATATCTAGTAAAATGGAAGAACAAACCTACAACAGAACATATTTGGATTGATGAGAAACAAATCAGCAAGCATGGTTCATCACTAAAACATCTCATCTCAAGAGGACTTGAGATTCATTCTACAGGGGAGTATGTTGCAGTGGCAGACTAGATAGTTTCTGCTACAGGAACTAACAGAATTAAAGATGCTACAGGAAGTTATGCAGAAAATTAAATGTCATGTTTTAAAGTGTGTCTAAATTTTGATGTTTGTAATAAAGTCCTACAATGTGGTGGCATAAATGGAATAGCAGTCATATAAGCTCTCCAATTATAGACACTTAGGACAAAGTTATTTTCACTTTTAAGTTGAGTCAATTTTTTGTGTGTGTTTAATATTTAGGCCAGCTATGTAATTGATGACTACTCGGAAACAAATTTTTGAACTCTCATTAATCATGATTCTAAAATGGTTTTCCTTTCTTGCTTTTGGGCTAATGTTTCTTATTCCCAATAGAAGAGAAGGGAAACTAAAATTAAAGTAGATTTTTGTAATTAAAGGAGAAGAGATCATATTTTAGCAAGAGAAATAGAAAGTTTGATTTTTTTTCTAATTTTGGTGAAACTGTGTTTTTAGTGTAATTTTTCTAGATTAATGGTTTTATTTTAGAACATCAGCACATTAAATGGTTTTGAAGCTAAGTTAAATTTTTTGTTTGAAATCTATTACAAGAAATACAATCTTATGATTTAGTTGTATATGATTTTAGTGCAGTTTTGAGAGTCGTAGGAATCAATGGAAGTCTTTTAACTCTCCATGATCTATTTTCAAGGGATTGTGGGAGAGTATGTATCATATTGTTTTCATTTTCTTTTATTTTTTTGTTTCAATGATCTCTGCTTGTATCTGCACAAAAGAAAGCTCTTGAAATATGGTGAATATCTTCATTTATTCACCGAAGGATTGGGATCACATGACTGATATGTGAAAAATGTAAAGAGCTAATTCAAATCATGAAATTGCAAATTTTGTTAATGACCAAAAATGTCATAATCGATAGTTGGGTTAAATCAAGTTTTAAATCCATGGAAGTAGAAGAGATGGTGTAGATTTGAATATGAGTAAATACCATTTGGTAGTTAGTTTTTGGTTAGATTGATGTTAAGTTTTCTTCTCTTGAAAAGTTATTTCAAATACATTGCAGAAAAGTCAGGTTGGACTTGTATTTAAGTTATTGTAGGAAATTGAAATGTGGTGACAGGAGGTCAAGAAAGTTCATGTCGCTTGTCAATTTTCAGTGGGTATTGGAAAAATCAGTTATTTAAAAAATCTAAAATAGGTTGAAGATTGATCCTAGAAGGTGTATGTGCCCCTTGATGTAACTTAGTTGAGTGATTCATTTTCTCCTAAGTTTTCCAAGGTGAGGCTCTACATTAGATTTTACTTCCAAGAGAGGTGTCTTTCGATTCACCTCCTAATATTTAAACTCCGCCAGAATGCTAGAGTTGAGGTCATCCTAAGGGGTGATGAAATTTTCAAGCAAGAAAGCCTCCTAAAAAAAGTCTAGAACAAGGCCACTTATGTCTTGTGCACTCAAGATCACTCGAAGGTATGAGAGGAGTGAATACGTAAGTGGTCTTGGGTGTAAAAGACACTTGTTCTTTCCCAGTGGAGATTTAGGTTTTGTAATATATTTTTGAAGACACTTGAATTTATAGCATATAATGTTCTTTCCAACTTGACAATGTTGTCAACATGAGAAATTGAGAATTCATCAACAAAAATAAATCGATCGACATCAACATAAGAAATTAAATAGGGATAGAGAAAAATCCTTTATTGCATTCAAGATTGAGTGAGTGTTTGTTTTAAGTACCAAATCTAAATGTTCATTACAATGTTCTTTAAACCTTTAAGCATTCAAGATTGTGTGTTAACGTTCATTCCAATGAAAGCATGTAGATTTATTAGTCACTCAAGATTGTGTAGAACATTCATTCCAATTAAAGATTTCAATTCCCTTATGACATTCAAGATTGTGTTTTAACAACATTCATCCAAATGAAAGGTTTTGTTCAATTGATTATGCATTCAAGATTGGATTTTCTTGTTTTAAGTTTAGTCATCCAAGAGTGTGTTTAATTTATCCAATTAAGTGCAACATGCATTCAAAGACAAATGTTTAAGCATTCAAGTTCATTTCTCAAGAGCAACAAAACTTTAAGGAAAACCTACAAGATACATGATTAGTTGTTTCTAGAATGCTCCAATCTGTAATGTTGCAAACAATCAACTTAATTAGCATCACCAAAATCCCCAAAATAAATGCTTGACTATGGAAAAAAATATTTTAATTTTTTTTGTTATTTTTTATATACATAAATCAACAAAGAATAGCCCATATCCTATGGAACCACTAAAAGTCAAATTTTAATTTTATACTTCTTTTTTATATACTATTTGAAAAAAATATCAATGATCTATCAGTAGTAAAAATGTAGATGACAGTAAAATGCAAATGACAAAAGAGGAAATAGTGAATACCTGATACTTACTCTGGTCAATCGCAGATGATAGGTATAGAGTAGAAATGTCAAACCACACAAATGACATAACTTGCAATTGCTAAAAAAATCATAGATGACAAAACTAGGAGTCGTAAATTGCAGATGCCAAAATAGTAGGTCACTGGGAAATTGCAAATGATAGAGTCTAAGTCTGGAGAGACATCGGCTTAGAGGAAATGACACTTAAGATGGAGAAGATGATAGTCTATAGGTGGAAATGTTAATTCAAAGGCCAAGATGGTAGTCTATAGGCAGAGATGCTAGTTCAATGGTGGAGATGATATTTGATAGATGAAGACAACATTCTACATGGTAGAGACGCTAAACAACAAAAATGACAGTTCATCTATGCAGATGACACTGTGCATGAACAGAGATCAAAATTCGTGATTTTTTCAAAAAAATGTAGATGTTTAGAGGGACATGGGTCCCACCGGGCATGCCAAAATGTATTACATAAAATGTAACAAAGGAAATAAAGAAAAGCAACTAAGTTTATTCCTACATATCTATGCAAACCTCAAATATGAAAGACATGGAGAAAGCATACAAATGTATTGAAATAAAAACAAGCAATAAACTTAATCTACTCAATACAACACGAACCTCCCCAAAATTAAGAAGTATTGATGTTGTTGTTATTGAGGGTATATGGTTGCTCACAAATCACACAACATAACAATGGGTTGAATCTTGCTTATCGAAATGAGGAGAGGGTTATTCTTTTATAGGAAATAGACGATTGAGATTTAATGTAAGATGAAGGGCTAGGATCTCTCAAGATCAATGAGGTGTCCATGAGGTAGAGGCCAAGTGGACTCCATGTGGATTAGAGTTTTGACCATTCAATGGGGGAAAGATGCTCACACATGTGTGAGCAACCTTTGATGTTATGGGTCAATGACATGTGTAAGAGGTTGAAAGCTCAAGGTTTTCTCACGCATGTGTGCGCAACTTTGGTTCACATGTGAAAGGGGACAAATGTGTAAGTATGTACGAGTCACATGTCACATGTGACTAGGTTTTGTTAATCTTTTGATTAGGATTAAGGATGTGATTAGATTGGAAACTAGGATTAATTAGTGGGTAAGTGGATTGACTTAGGTTAGAAGGATGGGTTAGGTTAGGAAAGTGAGGCTAGGTGAAGGTTAAAGTTAGAAGCCATGTGCTCAAATAGAATTAAATATAATATTTAATTCCAAGTGGAACTAAAATGGATTAATTAAGTAAAATAAGTCATTTACTTAATTAAAGTGAAGGATTAAGATGCAAGTGGGATGAGGGAGAATAGGCTAGGATTAAATAAATATAAATTTACTTAAATCAAGGATGGGGGATAAAGATAAATGTAGTTAAATAAATATAAATTTATTTAATTAAAGGTAGGATAAGGCTAAAATTAAATAAATAATAAATATCTATTTAATTGGTCAAGGTAAGGGTATTTGTGCTCAATTGGACAATTTTAGGTGTCTACAATGTTACTTGGTGGTTTTTCCCAAATTGGGTTTCCATGTTAAATCATGGTGTCATACATGTGTGAATGTTGTTTTATGATGCATGTTATTTACTATTTTTTATTTATGTTAGTCGACGTATACTAAACAAAGAACAAAGTGATGAATGAATAAGTTAAATTATTGATGACTTGCTATATTGGTTGAGTGGTTTTATGAGTTTTAATAAGTTGTTTGAAGTTTTTAAATATTGAATTAGTACATCTAGACCTGAGGATAACTGATTCACCCCCTCCCTCTTAGTTATTCTATCATCCTAACATGGCACACCCTATGTGTAATTGAATTGTCTCACAACTGAATCAATCCTATAGAGCTCTGCAATGTACTTCCACCTACCAGAAATGTACCTTGGTGTGATATTGCATGGTAGGTTTTGTTGGTCCTTTGTACAAAGGCCTACTATCATGTATGGCCTCCATGTGATCCCATCCCTAATCCCCCCCAACGTCTCTCTCCAGTAATCAAGATTATTTGGTATCGAATATGTTAGAGGCTCTCTAGAGTAGTAAACCACAAGATCTTGTAGTTTCCTATCTCTCCTACCTAGTATTTTAAGCATTGCAATGTGCTCCCACACCTAAACCTATAACAATGATGTAAAGCCTATGCGCTGCCCTTATGCTCCATCTCGTAAAAGGTTATCTAGTGCAAATCGCTATGTAGATCTACCAACATAATGAGGCCTATGTCATTAGTACTCATGCATCCACAATTTTCATGATATTCATAATTAAAGAAGTGTCACTTTGATCCCTTTTATGTCTGCGTAAAGTTACCCCAACAATAGGTCATACACAAAGAAATAAACTTGTTGGTCAGAAGCTGCATCTAAGCATTGGTCAAATCTGAATTTCCTACGTTGGATCCTAAAGGAAACTGCTGGTCCAACTAGTGCCTGAACTACCTATTGAGGTTTTATGTCCCCAACAATCATATTTGTCCCCCAAATAAGAAACTATAAGATCTTATAAGCATCCTCCAATGTGACTATCATCTCCCTTATCAAAAGATAGAATGTAGTTGTATATGAGCATCATCACTCGCACAATGTTGTCACCATGGCCATATAGGTCTTCTTGTGTGGCATCTACACCAAATAACCCCATGCTTATTATGTTTACATGAGCCCAATTCACATTAGTGAACTGGCTCACTACTCGTAGTGCTACAAGATATCTCTCACATAATGTGAGTCGATCCACATACCACTACATCCATCATAACTAACTTGTATCATCCATATAGTCAATTTTTAACTATCTCTAGCCCCCAAGCTTTGGTCCCATTTTTTTCTATCCTACTCTTAAATTCAACCCTTGACTTGCACTCCTACCAACCAAGAACTATGTTCCTATAATCTAGACTTGTCTTAGCATTCTTGTAGTCACAAGAATACTCACCCTAACCTTACCCCATCTAATCATGGAAAAGAAGTCCAACTTTGACCTGACCCAAATCCCCATTAATCCAAGAAGGAACACTATCCCACCTAAAAATTTGAGTCTGAATTATGAACCCTCATAATATTCTTTGCAAGTTCAATGTGAGATTGCTTTCCCATTTCATGTTCAGCACCCCCCTTAGCCCTTTGCATTCCTAAAAGAATACCTTAAACCTAACCCTGTTGACCTCTGCCCTAGATAATTTTTTGTGGGATCATGATCTTGTAGATCCTGACAATGCTCTTGTTGGACCTGAGCCTGCAGGAATGGGCTTTTGCAAAACATAATTAAAAAATAAAACCAAAATGACAAAATGAAAACACAAAGATTTGAGCCTATCATCCTATCCATTGCCTTATGTTGCAAAATCTACCTCGTGACATCTACCCAGTGCCTTGATCCACCTTGTCCAGTTATCCCCTCAATCAAACCTAGAACTCTAAAATTACAATAATCTAATAGTAAAATAAACATAATTGAGCCTCGTCTAGCCCTTTAGGCCCTCATATAAGACACTTCCTTAAGTTGTTCTTTTTCATTCTCCCACATGGGTGACCTTTTTTGCCCTCCCTTTTTATTTTTGCATCTTGGTCACAATTTTAACCTCCTTTTATCCCTCTATTAGCCTTTTTGCATCCACTTTCTATCCTAAAATATTTCTTTTCAATATGTTATTGAGCCTCATTTTATCTCCCTGAGACCTTCTTGAGGGGGCATCACCTAGTCTAGTCTCTCCTCTCTCTTTTTAAGACTATGGAAATTCTATTGCTTTAAAATCTTCTTCATATCGTAAGCTCTGTGGTGGTCTTGATAGGTTTCTCACCTTCTAGACATATGAATTGATCATGGAATTGACTCAACACATAAAAAATTCATTCTTCCTTGAATATCTTCAATAGGTCAATTATATGGGTCAAAACCTTTGTCTCCAAGTGTATGAATTCTTCCTCCACTCCATATTTGCACATTCTTAGGTATTCCTCTTGAATTTCTTCATTTACCAATTCAACTATTTTGCAATTTATAAATATTCTAATGCATTTTTTTGACATCAAATGAGCAGGAATTAATGATAGGGCACCTACACTATCGACCTCCACACCTTTCAACAAGTACAATTTGTATTTAGGTTCTAGTTTTTTAGTGACCTCAATCAACGTAGGCATGTCAATCTTTAGTGCCATGAAGAATCTATAAGTTCTCTCTTCTCAAACTTAAAAGTTTCTTCAAAATTTATTGCTCAACTCAGACCACACAACTAAGGTTTTCAAATTCTCAACTCAATCTTCAATAAGCACTTAACTCTTGATAGTTTGCTCAATAAATCATAATACATACTCACATGTTTCCCATGTGATAGCTTTTTGAAATGCAAGGTAAAAATGAATAGCACAACATTTTATTTATTTCCCAAAAAGTTCTCCAATGACTAGTTAGTTTAAGTCATTAATGCAATTTACCAAAAACTTACTGTTTATCGATAGGTATTTTAATAGATACCTGTCTCCACTAGTCAACACTAATCAGTGGCACTTGTACATAACTTTTCCAAATGATAAATCAATGATAACCATATTCCTACTTCATGTAATATATCAACATTATCATCAATGTATCTTACCATGCTAATAGTTGTTGCCACTTATCAATATAAGGGACTAGTTAGATATAACAATGAAATGTTTAGTCCCTAAGAAAAAATTACTTGCTTAGTTAGAAGATGAATCCCCTGAACTAGAGGATGGTGAGTTACATGTTGATGTATTTTTCACTTCTTTCTTTACCTATACCTTTTTCATTTCATATGATTAACAATCATTTTTCATTTCCTATCTTCATTGCTAGGTAATTGACACCTTTAAGATGTCCAAGTTTATGACAGATGAAACAAGTCATACATGTTAATCTCCAAGGTCCAACATTAACTCTTGGATTTATTCATCTACAATTTATTTCCATGTGTCCCAAATTTCCAAAAATAGTGCATATGAGATTCATGTTACCTTCTCTTCTTAAAATACTCGTCAACTTGTTAAGAATCTTGGTTGATGGCATCCTTGATCTACAATGTTGTGCCTTATATCCATAGTGATTACATGTGTGACAATGACCAAAAAAAATTCATTTAGATGATCTACTACTTGGTCTTGATCCCCACTCATAAACTTGATTACCATAATTGTTACAGTTATAACAATGACCATTAAAGTGTGTTTTTCTTCGAACATTCATTGATTTGATTATACATACATTTGTTGTGTGTTAAGGATTTCCACAATTATAACAAGTGGAATTAGTACACTTTTTACCCTATGTGTTGGTGTGATCCGTAGGAATCTATAATTGTTGCTCAACTCAAGATTCAGATGATTCTATAACTTCAAATTTGTTATCATCGATATATTTTATGCCAATGGTCTCCCTAGGTCACCTTTGGTTCTTCAACTTTCATATTTCATGCATGCTTTGCTTAGACCTCTTAAGTTTTAAATTAGCATCTTTCTCAACTTTCAAGTCATTCTTTAGTTGCTCATTTTCTTGTCTTGGTCTTTCATTCTCAACCATCAGTTACATGTTCTCATCACCTACATCACTAAGTTATTCATTTAATGCATGATTCTACTATGTTAGGCTTTGTAGAATAACATCCTTGTCTTTGATAAGTTCCTCAAAATTTCTCTTTTTAGTTTCCACAATTATTTTTGCATCTTCAACTGCTCTCTTGTCTTTATGGTGCAAGAGCACCTAGGTAGGCTCATGGAAGACCTAGGGCTTCTATGTTATTTTGGCTTGTATTGGTGCTAGCCACACCACTAGGTGAATAATAGGGCTAACCTTGTCCTAGGTTGAGGTAAGTTAGGGTTAGAAAGCATCATGAGGCCTTAGTTGCTCCTTGTTGCTTGGCTAGGTCAATAAGGCATTTTTTTTGTTTTGGAGGGTAGGATGGCCAAAATGATGATATAAGGTCCTTTTTACATGTTCTTTTGTCCACTTAAGGCTTTTGACAAGGTTTACCTTTGGAGCAAGTTTGAGGGTCAAACATTAAAGATGTAAAAATTGCTCTTTTGTTGCATTCAAGCAACTTTGTAGTTAGAAGTTGATAACTATTTGAAACAATTGGAGTTGGAATCGGGATATGTATTTAAGATCATCCTCTACCTTTTTGAAGGGTTGGAAGTATTAGCCATTTTGTTGTGTACAGACTGTCAGCAAGATAACAGTAACAGTTTTATACTTTTTGTGGATCTTGGCTTTTACATGGATTGAATTTGGAACTATAGTGTTTAAAAGTTTTAGAGGATTTATATTTGAGATTCTTTATAACTTTATTTTTTTATTTTGTGGGGTTGAAGTTTCTTAAAAAAATTAAAAAATTCTTGAGTACATGTTGATCTGAACTAGGCCATTGGGCAAAATGGATTCATAACTCCTCTTCCTACCATAGGATCTATATAGTCTCTTAGGATTAGGAAGATGGCTCCTTTTACACACTTTATAGTGAAGGAGGGTCCCTAGGAAGCAAGGGAAGTATTTTTGAGGTGAGTGCCTAGGTGGGCTAGTGATGCATGGCTATGGATTACAGTATGCAACAGAGGTGTTAGGAGTGATTGAATGCTTCAATAAAAGGGTGGATTATGATAGGAGAATGTGTGTAGAATCCCCAATTGTAGGGTGAAGCATTGGTGAAGGTTCTGAGGAGGTTGAATCTTCATTCTTTCCGGACTAGTTCAATTTTTTGCAAAATCTTGATTTTTAGGCACTAATATAGGTCGTACTGTAAGGATGCCTTGTGAGATTGAGACCTCATGAATCCTCAAGTTTTCTAAAAAGGGTGTTAGGATCAGTGAATAGGTTACCCCCTTGTTAATAATTTTTCCAAGTTAAACCATTTTTTCATCAGTAGGAGGGCTAATTGCTTGTAGCCTTTTTGCAAGTAATTTTATACATTTTGATGTGTTTCTTGGAACTCGTTTAGGGTTTCACTCCAAATGTGGTAGTAAGTCTTGGGAAGTGTCCTAGTGTCTTTTGAGATACTCATACTGACATTTGGGGTGTTATTCATGAAGTTGGGGTGGTTTTTAGAGTTAGTGAAGAGGAAGCAATAAGGCCAAAGCAAACCTAGGAAGTTGTAAAGGCATGTTTGTTCTACCTAGTTGGTGTGCACTAGTTGAATGCATTAGGATCTTAGTGTTAGAATCCTAAGGAGAGTATGGAAACTAGCAACCCTATTAAGTCAAGAGAAATGCCTAAGGAGATCCTCGAAGAAGATAGGGTAGGAGCAAGACTAGTTGTCACACTAGAGTGGTATCTGAGCAAGTTGAGGACTTGGGAAAGAAGTGTATGTCTGCAACTACTGTAGAGTTAGTGGGTGAGTTGAGTATGGTGACTAATGCAAAGCTAGAAAAAGAGGTTGAGGAGAAAAAAGAGAAGAATAGAGTCTTAGAAGAAGCCTTAGAAGAGGTGAAGCTAAAGTTGGATGTATTTTTTGATGCAGCCAAGAAAAAGGAAGAAGAGAGCAATGTTAGGGGTAAGGAGCAATGTTAGGGGTAAGGAGATAACAAAAGAAGATGTTCTCCCTAAGCCAGACCCTATCTTGAATGAAGAGCCCTTTCTTGAAGGCCATAAAATCCCTAGGAGGGAAGGCTTTGGAAGGTGTGATACTATTTAGTGGGAAGATGGACATAGATGCAGTGATGGATTGGATAGATGGGATGGAGAACCATTTTGAATGTGAAGGGGTTTTAGGGGCACAAAAGATCAAACTAGCCAACTCAAGACTCAAAGGATCAGCATTGACTTGGTGGAAATATGTCCAAGATGAGAGGATTAGGATGGACAAGAAGCCTATAACCAATTGAAATGCCATGGTAGCCAAATTAAGAGAGAATTTCCTACCAGAGGACTATGAGATTCAAATCCACAAGAGGAGACAAGGACTGAAACAAAGAGATTTGGATGTGGCCTCTTATATATAGGAATTTCAAAGATTATGCCTTAGATCCAAGAAGCAAGAAGAAGAGACAATAAAAGTGGCTAGGTATTTGGCTGGTTTAAAGTGTAACATCTAAGAGGAGTTGAGTTTGTGGACACCAATGAGTGTTCAAAGGTGTCATCAACTAGCCCTAAAGATGGAAGAGAAGACTAGAAAGAAAGGGGAATCAAACTTCAAGGATAGAGGCAAGGGAAAAAAATTAGAGGGGGCAAAGAGGAGGATACCAAGGCAAACGTAATGAGCGAAGAAACTAAGGTGAGACCAAGCTCACTAAGCAAGCCACTAAAAGTATTTCTAGAGGAGGTTACACTAGAGGAAGAGGTAACTAAGGAGATTCTAGCATAGGTAGAGGATCAGGCAGAAGTAACTCATACTTTGCTAGTATGAAGTGTTGCAACTATGGTCAACTAGGCCATCCAACATATAGATGCCCTGAGAAGCCCTCTTCTTCAAACCATGACAAAAGAGTGGCATATTCTCAAGATGATAACTCTAGTGGCAAGGAGAATGAAGTTGATCACATAGAGTCAGGAAAAGGTAAGAACCTTATGTTTAGAAGGGTATTGATCAAGCAACTAGCTCCTAATGACCCTAAGCATAGGAGAGCTTTGTTTAGGATTAGATGTAAGATTCTTGGGAAGGTCTACAAGGTAGTGGTGGATTCAGGATCTACTGGTAAAATAATATCAGAGTAGGTAGCTGAAAAGCTTAAACTAACTAAGATACCCCATGTGAATCCATATAAGGTGACTTGGCTCAACAAGGGTCAGTGTATACTAGTCAATGAACAAACTTGAGTTGATTTATCCATAGCAAGGTACAAAGATAAGTTATTGTGTGATATCTTTCCCATGGATGCTTTCCATCTACTATTGGGAAGACCCTAGCAGTATGATAAAGAAGCAGTATATGATGGAAAGGAAAACTCCATATCATTCAAGAAAGGACGTAGAACTTTTAAAATCTAATCTTTGTTGGAAGGTGAAGAACCACAGTCCAGGGTGCCTCATGTGTTGATATGTAGTGGAAAGGAATTTGTCAAAGACCTCAAGGATGATGAGAGCCAAAGTTTTGCAGTTGTACTGAAGTCCAAAGGAGAAGACATGACAGTTAAAGAGCCATTTCCAATAGAGGTACAAGCATTGCTTGCAAACTATAAAGACATAGTAAGTGATGGAACTTCTGCCACTTTACATCCTAGAAGGGTGATAAGTCATCAAATAGAATTTGTTCCTGATGCATCTTTTCCAAACAAGGCAAAACACAAGCTCATTCCAGACCAAAACTTAGAAGTAGCAAGATAAGTGCAAGAACTGTTGGATCAAGATTTGATCAAGAAAGGCATAAGTCCATGTGCAGTCCCTATTATACTAGCATCCAAGAATGGAGGAAAATGGAGACTATGTACAAACTCAAGGGCTATAAATAGGATCACAATCAAGTATAGGTTTCCCATACCTAGAATAGAAGGTCTCATGGATTATCTTGAGGGGGCAATGTACTTCAAAAAGTTGGACTTGAAGAGTGGATAACACCAAATCAGGGTTAAGGAGGGAGATGAATGAAAGACAAAAATCAAGACAATAGATGGGTTATATGAATGGCTTGTGATGTCATTTGGTCTCTCTAATGCCCCTAGTACATTCATGAGGCTCATGAATGAAGTCCTTAAAGACTTAATTGCGATATTTGTGGTTCTATATCTAAATGATATACTCATCTTCACCAAGACAAAAGAGGAGCACATAAAACATGTGGAAACAGTATTGTAGAGACTTCATGAGGAGAAGCTTGCTATAAACCTTGAGAAGTGTGACTTCTTCAAGAAAGAACTTGTGTACTTGGGCTTTCTAGTGTCAAAGGGGTCCCTGAAAATGGATCAAGAGAAGGTTGCTACTATCCTCAATTGGCCACTGCCTACTACATCCACTAAGGTAAGAATTTTTCATGGTATAGCTTAGTTTTATAGGAAATTCATTAGGAATTTTAGTGGCATAAGTGCACCTTTTCTAAATACCATAAAGGGTGGGGTCAAGTCTAAGTGTAAATGGACTTTAGAAGCATATAAATGCTTTGAAATGCTTAAAAAACATGTAGCTACCCAACCTATTTTACAATTGCCTAGTTTTGAGAAACTTTTCACCATAGAGTGTGATGCAAGTGGCTTAATATTAGGAGTAGTGTTGAGTCAAGAAGCTAGGCTAGCAGCCTTCTTCAATGAAAAACTTAATGAGGCCAAAAGAAGTATTCTTCCTGTGATTTAGAACTCTATGCCCTAGTTTAGTCTCTTAGGAAGTGGAGACATTACTTATTGCCCAAGGAATTTGTTGTATTCACTGACAATCAAGCTCTTAGCTATATCAACACTCAAGAAAAGTTAAGTAATAGGAACTTGAAATGGATGGAGTATCTACAAGCTTTCACCTTCACAATTAAGCATAAGAAAGGGCAAATGAACAAGGTGGCAGATGCATTAATCAGGGGATTGTTAACAGTCCAAGAAGTTTAATTGCATAGCATTGGGATAGAGAGCTTCAAGAGTCTTTATAAGGAGGATGAAGACTTTGCAAAGGCATATAAGGTATATTTTGATTTTGAGAATCATTTCCATAGCAAGTTATCTAAATTTACCTTACAAAATGGATGGTTATTTAAGGGTGATCAGTTATGTGTACCAAGGGGATCAATAAGGGAGAACCTAAATCTAGAAAAGCATAATGGGAGCCTAAGTGGACACTTTGGTGTGAGAAAAACTCTAGAACTATTGCAAAGGTTCTACTATTGGCCTAAACTAGTCAGAGATGTGACCAGGTATGTGGAGCAATACTTGGTATGCATGAAAGCTAAGGGTGGAATGAGTAATGTAGGTCTTTATCAGCCCTTACCAATCCCAAATAGGCCATGGGAGTGTGTGAGCATGGACTTTATAGTAGGTCTTCCCAAGACAAAATAGGGTTATGACATTATTTATGTGGTTGTTGACAGATTTAGCAAGATGGGGCACTTCATTCCATGTAAGGATACCAATGATGCTAGCCACATTACACACGTATTCTTTGAGGAGGTATGAGGATTCATGGACTTCCATTAAGCATTATTTCAAATAGAGATGTGAAGTTCATGAGCTACTTTTGGAAGACTTTATGGAGCAGACTTGGTACTAACCTTTCATTTGGTTTAGCATACCATCCTCAAACTGATGGCTAGACTGAGGTGGTTAATAAGGTGTTAGGTAATCTCTTGAGGTGCCTAAGGAGTATGGGAAAGCATAGGACGTCATCATTCCCCAAGAAGAGTATGTTTACAATGACAATAAGAATAGGACCACAAGGAAAAGTCCAATTGAAATTGTGTATGGAATGCATGCAAGGGGTGTATGTGAGTTGAGGGATCTTGGAGGAATGGAACATAGGAGTGGACATGCTGAAGATTTTGCCCAAACCATGAAATAAATCCAAGAGCAAGTCAAGAAGACTATCCAAGATAATACATAGAAGTTGAAAGCCAAAGTAGACGAAAGAAGGAAAGACATTCAGTTTGCCATTGGAAATTATGTCATGGTGCATTTGAACAATTCAAGGTTGTAGAAGGGTGTGTCAACTAAGCTGCAAATGAAAAGAGTGGGTCCTTGCAAAATCATAGCAAAATATGGAGCCAATTCTTATAAAATTGATTTGTCATTGGATTTGGGCATCTCTCCTATTTTTAATGTGTAAGATTTGGTTGAATTCAAAGGTACACTACCTTAGAGAAGTGAAGGGAATAATGTTGATCTGGAGCCTCGAGTATTACCTTCATCAAGAAAGTTGGAAGTTGACCAAGTGTTGGACTCAAGAGTTAAGAAGGACACTAGACATAAGGTGTGAATAGGGCACCTTATCAAGTGGAAAGGAAAGCTAGATTCAGAAGAAACTTGGGTTACTAAAGAAAATTTCAACAAATATGGTATTCTCCAAGACCTATTATCCATGGGATTGACATAGTTTTCTTTTGTGGGAGACTATGGTGTAGGAGCACCTAGGTAGGCTCATGGAAGACCTAGGGCTTCTATGTTATTTTTGCTTGTAGTGGTGCTAGCCACACCACTAGGTGAATAATAGGGCTAACCTAGTCCTAGGTTGAGGTAAGTTAGGGTTATAAAGCCTCATGAGGCCTTAGTTGCTCCTAGTTGCTTGGTTAGGTCAATTAGGAATTTTTTTGTTTTGGATGGTAGGATGGCCAAAATGATGATACAAGGTCTTTTTTATATTTTTGTATCAACTTAAGTCTTTTGGTAAGGTTTGGTAACCTTTGGAGCAAGTTTGAGGGTCAAACACTAAAAGATGTAAAAGTTGCTCAAGAGTTGTCAATGTTGTCATTGACAACATTAAAAACTTGTTGTTGCATTCAAGAAACTTTGTAGTTAGGAGTTGATAACTATCTAAAACAATTAGAGTTGGAGTGGGGAAGTGTATTTAAGGCTATCCTCAACATTTTTTAAGGGTTGCAAGTTTTAGCCATTTTGGTGTGTACGGATTGCCAGCAAGATAATAATTACAGTTTTATACTTTTTGTGGATCTTGGCATTTACATAGATTGAATTTGGAATTGTAGTGTTTGGAAGTTTTAGAGGATTTAATTTGAGTTTTGTATAACTTTAGTTTGTTCTTTTGTAGAGTTGAAGTTTCTTAAATAAATTATTTTGTTTCTTGACTGCCTATTATTTTGAACCAGGCCACTGGGCAAAATGGAGTCATAACTCCTCTTCCAACTGTAGGATCTGTATGGTCTCTTGGGATTAGGAAGATGACTCCTTTTAAATAATTTATAGTGAAGGATGGGCCCTGGGAAGCAAGAAAATTATTTTTGAGGTGATGCCCTAGGTGAGCCAGTGATGCATGGCTAGGGATCATAGTATGCAACAAAGGTGTTAGGAGCGATTGAATGCTTGAAATGCTTCAATCAAAGGGTGGATTGTGATAGGAGAATGTGTGTAGAAGCCCCAACTACATGGTGAAGCATTGGTTAAGGTTCTAACGAGGTTGAAACTTTATTTTTTCCAGACTGGTTCAATTTCTTGCAAAATCCTAATTTTTAGGCACTAATATAGGTTGTATTGTGCAATGCCTTGAGAGATTGAGACCTCATGAATCCTCAAATTCACTAAAAAGGGTATCAAGATCAGTGAATAGGTTACTCCCTTGTTAATTATTTTACCAAGTTAATCCATTTTTTCATCATTAGGAGGGCTAATTGCTTTTAGCCTTTTTGCAAGCAGTTTTGTGCAATTTGATATGTTTCTTAGAACTCTTTTAGGGTTTCAACTCCAATTGTGGTAGTAACACTTGGCAAGTGTACTAGTGTCTTTTGAGATACTCATACTTCCATTTGTATTGTTAACCATGAAGTTGGGGTGGTTTGTGGAATTATTCAAGAGGAAGCAATAAGGCCAAAGCAAGCCTAGGAAGTTGTAAAGGCATGTTTGTTCTGCTTAGTTGGTGTGCATTATTTGAATGCATTAGGATCTTACGGATAGGATCCTAAGGGGAATAGGGTAACTAGAAACCCCATTAGGTCAAGAAAAAGGCCTAAGGAGACCCTAGAAGAAGCTATGGTAGGAGCAAGACTAGTTTTTATACCACTTCAAATACTTCACACATTCTTAGAGCTTGACATTCTTATTCCTTTTTTATCATGGTTAATTCTCCATTCAAGATTTTTTTCCATTAGATTATCTTGTATCATCTTAAAATTGAAGCATTTTTATGTTAAGAGTGTTTAGCCTTGTAAGTAAGTGATCTAGAGTTATGTCAAGCACCTTAAATGGGTCTTTGCATGGATCTGGTTGTTTACCCCATGTTATGCTTATCTCTCTCTCTATTTCCAGCCTATTTCTGACAACTTTCTCTGTGAAAGTGAGGACTTTGACTTTTTGGGTCAAGGATGACCTTTTAGGTCAAGGTTAACCTTTACCTTAACCTAGGTCAAGGTCAACCTTGACCCTAACCTAGGGTAGGGTTGACCTCATCCCTGACCCCAGGTCCATTTTTCAATTTCTGGGAGTTTTGGGACATCAAGCTTCAAAAAGTTTCATTTTCCCACTTTTGGGTCAGCTATTTTGGGTTTCAGAATGGTCGACTCTTAAATTAAATTTAATCTATGTCAATTTCTAGGGGTTAAGGTTAATTAGGACTTAATTCTCCCATTTCGACATTCTCTAGGAGTTTGTGCCCTAGATCTCTATATAAGGAAGCTTTCTTCCCTCATTTTGACATCTACTTACTATCCATTATATATGGGAAAAGTTATTATCTACCTACTATGAAGTTAAGAGCTACTAGCATTCAAGCATTCAAGTGTTCAAGCATCCAATTCATCAAGGAGGTCCATTCTTAACTATTGAAGGATTCAATCTCTATGGAGCCCTCTTGTTGAAGATTTCTCCATTCACATTCATTGAAGCATTTTTCTATGCAAAGATATATTCAAGATTGGTGATGAAGATCTAATGCCATTGATTTGAAACATCCTACATACATTTCTACATTCATTTGAGCATCTGTAATTGTGGATTCAAGGATTTGAATCCTTCACAAGGATTTGAATCCTTCACAAGGATTTCAATATAAGCAAGGTGAATAGTTCCATTTACTTTGTTTATATATATTACAATTTCAATTACATTTCAAGGTTGATTTCAAACTGGGGTTTGACCAAGGAAAACCCCCCATCCAAACAAACAAACCATTTTTCTTCTAGATAGAGCCGTAGAGCAGTGAATTAAAGAGTAGATTTGGATACCCTTTTCATCAAACTTGCAGGAATTGCGAACAAAAATTTTGTCAGAGCAGTGCAAGTCAAGGTTGACTTTTCAAGGTAAAATTGTGCCTCGGGGTAAGATTGTGCTTGCTATCAGGGTCAAGGTCAACCTTCCTTCAAAAGGACAAAATTTTTCTAGGTTTTCTCCGTCTCGACATTTCCAGTCCTAAACAGGTTGCAGAGATCCCTGAAACTATATACAAACACCAAAAATCAACATTTTTCAGATTTATCCTACTTTAAGGTAAGTATTTGTCTTTTATCTATTCAAGATTTAACCACATACTTTTCAAATAGTAATACCATAGGACCTACTTTCTCCCTATTCTCTATTGCTTGATTGATTTGTGTGTTGATCACTTCCTTGTGGTTAATCAATTTGGATCATTCCTTTTGGGAATTGGGGTTGAGGATAGGCCCTATTTTCTTCGTATTCACATCTATTGCTACATGAGCTTCCTCGTAGTTAACACTACCTTTTGATAGCTCATCAATATTTAATAGGATTCCCCTTAGTTTCTCTAACAATTCCTTGCTTTGGCAAATGAAACTTTTAGCTTATCTTCCAGTTCTCTAATTGTCTCATTGGTTACCTCCAAATATTCTTCCAATTCTCTCTCATGCCTATACCTTTCCATCTCCTTAAATATACTCTAAATTTTTTAAAATATCCCTCTAGAGAACCAATTTCTTGGATACCAATTGTTGGAAATAATAGGTACTGGGGGGTGAATTGCTACTATGAAAATTTGCCTATTCAAATTGATAACCATAAACATGCAACAAAATAAAAATTTATAATAGTAAACCATATAACTAAAATGTAAAGTAATTATGCAATGAATAATAAATAATGCATCCACAAAAATAACACACTGATTTTTGGTCTCACAAAACCCTTTGTCAAAGGGAAAATTTATGGTGGGGATGGCACCCATAATATTTCATTGCAGTAGAAAATAATTCTCAATGAGGAGCTACAAATATCACTTTCAAAGTGACTCACCTTGTTAGGAGTGACTAATACTTTGTAAGAAGTATCCACAATCCAATTACATAGTATGTTGTTAAAAGATTTTATCCCACTATTACAATGTTCACCTTGTTAAGGATTTTACATTCAAGTCTTGTCAAAGACTACCTTGCTTAAAGGATTTTATACACTTGCTAAAATTATTAGGAATAAAATAAGATAAAAGTGACCTATAATTTTCACTCCTGAATGTTGATCAAATCCCTTATGCCATGTACTTGGACATGCAATTTCTTTGTGACTTATGAACAACTATCTTATTCATCGCAACTCAAACTCTTCAACAATTCTTCATAATATTAGCTCTTTCCATTCATGTTCTTCATAAGAACTAAGTCCTTATAACCTTTTGTTATCTCTAAGCATAAAATGTAATTAGGGTTTCGATTTCCCTCCAAACATATTTTATAATCTATAATTGATTTACACAAACTCATAATATTGGCTATGTTGGCTGGATATTTATCTTTCTATCATCCCAAGGTAGAATATATCTTTATTTCCATTAGTCAACACTTGCCTTGACTTCATGTAAAGATTTGTTCATGCATCCCTATGAATCATTCCATTTGACTCTTTGACCAATATAACATGTTTTACTTATTGTCTAGATTCAGTTTCTCACTCATGATCATTCTCCAATTACTCAAAATTGGATATGTTTTACCTGTATCGTGTACTAACCAATTGGTGCTATACAACCTTATACCTTCTACCAATAGTATCTATGTTCACTACTCACTACATTGTTCATTGCTTACTATTTTTTTGACCACTCAAAAGATTTTTTGCCTTTACTCAAACTTGTATGTTTGTTTCTTAACCCATTCACCTCATCTATTGCCTTTACAAATTACTTTCACTTATGGGTATATCTTCTCACTTGTTGTATATAGTTGTTCACAGATTGGTGTAACTTCTTATAGTTGTGAAAAATTATCTCACATATGCACTAGTTTTCTAAAAATGACAACCATGACTTCCAAAATCAACATCAATGACTTCATTACAATTCTTCAATCAACAAAGGTTGATCTGTAACTCATGTTGTTCTTGTCCCAAGCTAATTTTGTCTTAGGAATTTAATTTTGAAAATAAGGTGACCCCATCGAATTACTTTATTTTTTATCCTGAAAACTAGTATAAAAGGAATCTTTGACACCTTATTTTCCCATCCACTAGCCATCAAGAAGTAACTTCAAGCTATCAAGCTTGATGATTTCAAATATTTTTCAAGCATTCACGATGATTTTAAAGATTCAAGGATCTTGTATGAGCATTTCCTTTCAAGATCCAAGTTTTGTTGGTCATCAGGGGAGGTGATCTACATTGCGTCATTCTTCTTCTTCTTCTTTGATGCACATTTACGTCCATGGCTCCATAATTTGGTTTTGGTAGATCCATTATGTTTGTGGATATTTCCTACATCCTTTATTGAAGACTCAACATTAATAATAATCAACAAGGGTTTCATCAAGTGAAGTGAATATTTATATTTTTCTTGTTTCCTTACATGCTTTACATTTCATTTCTATTGAAGGTTAATTCCTAGATGGGGGCTTGACCAAGGCGAGCCCCTCCCTTCTAACATTTTTTTCTTGTGTGCATGCATTGTGTATCATGATTATGGATTTGAATCTAGAAAGTATTAATCATAAGCTTTTGGAAAAAATTGGGTCAACTTTTTTTTTTTTATGCTAGGAATATTTTCATCATCCCATAAACCTGCCATTAGATGTCACCCAAATCAACCTATACCCAGAGATCTGAGATTTTTAGGGTTTTCTATTCTTATCATAAGTCTATAATTAGATTCTTAGTCACAGTTTCATATCCCAAGTTTTTAGAGTGAAAAAGCATTTTCCTTTGAATATTTCAAGGTCAATTTTCCACCCTTATTATAGAACTATTTTCATATTTTAACTGGTTTGATTTCATATATATTATTTCTATATTTATCTTACCTTTTTCTATTTAATCAATTGGTTCAATTTACACTCATATTGCACATTTGAAGTTAATTAGCATTGCATAAAAGAGGACTTTCTTGCATACTTCCTTAGTAAAATTTAGGTATATCATTGGCATCCCTTCATATTATTTGGGTTTTGCTAATCTAAATTGAGTTATATTGAGAGTTATTTTTGGAAGCCCCTCTTTCTCTTGTATTGAATGACTTGGTGTGAAAATGTGTTATTAATAAATTCGTCTTATCTAGTTTATATTGTTAAATTCATTGACACCATTTTTACCACTAAGTAATGTTAAGATTTCTAAATAAAATATGTGGAGCAACTTAAAATGTAAGAGGAATAAAACCATATATCACTCCTCACCAAGAAACTACATGCTTTGCAATCTAAAATCAAAGACCTTAAGAACGAAAAGGATAAACCTTCTAAGAAGTATTCACTTGAAGCAATATGTCCTTTTCTTTTTTACTAGGATTTGCACAGGCCTCCATCCCCATAAAATATTTTGGAAATAGGCAAGAGCCTACAACACAACAATAAATTGTGAGCCTCTTATCGAAGAGGTCTTGGGTTTGAATCTACTCGTGCTTAATAAAATAATAATTAATAACAATACATAATAATTAATCTTGGCTTCCACCTCTTACCGATCAAAAAAAAATACAATGGAAATACAAGCCCTTGAGACTGTGTCAAAGAGTTTTGTACTCAACATGGAGTTCATGCATGATGAAATGTATCTCACGAGACTAATTCCTAATAGTTTGGGAGGATAGACTATCGAATGTTTTTAAAGTTACTTAAAGAAATCAAATCCTTTGAAGAGTTGGTCAATGGATTCATCCAATAATTTTTTTACAACATTCAACATGATGTTACTATGATAGACCTTTGTAACACTAAACAAAGAAATGATGAGATATTATCATATTCCTTCAAAGTCAAAGAAAGATATTTGCAAGATACGTAAGGTCAATACCTAAAAATTAAAAGGTCGACATCTTCATCAATAATATAATTTTAGAATTAAGTTTCAAAATTTAATTGCAATGTCCCCTACTTTAGACAAAGTAATTAAGAGCACAATTAAAATTGAAGATGACTTGATTCTAAAAGGGAAAATCAAACACTACAAATACAACAATCAATATTCTTATAATTCTAATAACAACAATTACATATCCAAATTGGGGAACAATAACAAAAATATGATATTTGATGGAGATTTTGAAACTTCAAATGTAAAATCCAAGCAACTAATTCTCAATCTTTCAACATCAAAGACTAATCAAGAATCAAACAAAATGAAATTACGTTGGGAAATTGGCATTAAAATGAATTTCAATCCTTTAGGAGAACTTGTTGAGATAATATTACACAGACTTCTTGAAAACAAGATGAGTACTCTAGCCAAATCAAGAACTTATGAACCACTAGTGAAGCCCAAGTAGTGGAAAATTGTTTATTATTGTGAATACCACTATAACAAGGGAAAATATACTAATTCTTTCTTTAAAATAAAGCATGTGGTGCAATAATTGATTGGTAACAAAGTCATCATTGTTGATCAACACAAAACCAGTAATGATCATATAGATTTCAAAGAACCATTTCCAAAATATGAAAAAGTCGAATCCTCTAAAGTTAACTATAAGTCTTCTCACGATGATATAATGAGTAGAGTTGAGACGTATGAGAAATCCATTATTGGTGTTCCTTAACTTTATAACAATCCAATATTTGATCAAATAAATAAGGAAGAACTAACATTAGATTTAGTCTTGAGTCTTGTATATTAATTAGATGACTAACAACAAATTATATCATCATAATTTAGAATCCAATGCATCTTTGGAAAATAGAAGTGAATCTAAATGTCTATTATATGGAAAATTTACTCATTTGGGACAATCTTATGAATTAGTTTTGTAAGAATCGATTGAGCACAATTTTATCATGTTACCCCAATTGAGCTCATGTGAAACTACATTTGTGAGTACCTATTGTGCATATCATCAAAATAATGAACATAAAACATTAGATTTCATAGAGTTGAATCATAAAATCCAAGATATTGTTAAGGATGGCAGAATTGAAATAGAAAATCTTAATGAATCATCTAAGGAAGTACAAGATACTACTTTAAAGCAAGATATAAATCATGAACCTATTTATAGTGATGGTCCCCATACATTTTATATTTCTTCCACTATCTATTTAACTCATAAAGCTACAAATCTAGCTAAAATCCCCATATTAAACAAAGAGTCTAATGATGATACTTTCCATGCTAACAATGTTTACCCTCAAGGACTACCTCTAAAATAAATTCAAGCTATTCTACATCTCGTTGAAAGTCTCTTTTCTGCTTCAAAGATCATAGATCCCAATATTTCATGTGTTGAAATGTCTACCATGCATATTTCAAATTATCCACTATTACCCCTTCAAGAACACCTCACGCAAATACCAACCTCTTCCTTAAAAGTGGATCCATGTCAAGAGGATAATCCAAAGTGTGAAGAAACAAATATCAATGTTGATCTTGATCGAGATACCATCCATCCTTATTCAATACTTGACCAAAGTACTATTAGGATTAAACCACGGACAAAAATAACAATTACATGCAATTATAACCAATAATAGATCACATAGAAAAGAATACAAGAAACCAAGATCTAACATGGTTCACCCAATCCATGGGCTACGTTCACCAAACAACAAGTCCGATATTATTATGATCTAGTGATTATAACCTGATTATAATCTGTCATCCCTTATAGCTGAATACCATCGCAAGAACCAATTTTGCATCACTACTTATGAAACAATCCCTAACCCTAAGCTCTTTTATACAAGTATTTTTACCGCTTTAGGGTTATAATTAATAATTACATGTCGGCCCAAAATCTCAATAAAATAGGGCCCAATTTTTTTTTTCACAAAACTCCAAAAAATTTATGAAGTATGTAAGTACTTTCCTGATCAGTCACCACAATCTAACAATCTCCCACTTGGGGAATGATCAGGCTCCACACTAAACAACAATCTCCCACTTGGAGACTGATTTTATAGTTATGCCACTACTCCATGAGGCTCCCACTGGATCAAACCACCCTGGACTCTGCTATTCTTTTATTCATGTTCAGTCTAGAAGACCAACTGAAATTGAAGAGGAGTTCAGCTTCTCCCTTGGTACTACCTTTGTCAACATATCTGTTGGATTGTCATTTGTATGTATCCTCTCCATCTTTAACTGTCCATCCTCCAAAACTGACCAAATGAAATGGTACCACAACTGTATGTGTTTGGTCTTTGAATGCAGAGCTGAATTCTTTGCAAGATGAATGGCACTCTGACTATCTATGAACAAATAATTATCCTTCTAAGGATGTCCCAATTCTTCCAAGAAGAACTGAAGCCATATCATCTCCTTGGCTGCCTCTATAGTAGCTAGATACTCTACCTCTGTAGTGGATAAAGCATTAACCTTCTGTAACCTAGAAACCTAGCTCACCACTGCCCCACCAACAATAAAGACATAACTTGTAGTACTCCGCCTAGTATTAATATCCCCTGCCAAATCTGAGTCAACATAGCCCTATAAATCAGTAGTAGAGCCTCCAAAATGTAAACACTTATTGGATGTTCCTCTCATATATCTGAGAATCCATTTGATTGCATTCCAATGTTCAATTCCTGGATGACTCATATACCTGCTAACAACTTCCACTGCATGTGCAATATTTGGCTTGGTACATACCATAGCATACATCAAGCTTCCTACAGCTGAAGCATTGGGTACCTTGGACATCTTATCCTCCTCTTCTTGTGTCTTGGGACATATCTCCTTAGTCAACTTCAAATGACTAGGTAAAGGTGTGCTGACAGCATTAGCATTCTCCATAGAGAAATGGTGCAACACCTTCTCCACATAATCAGCCTAAGATAGCGTCAATGTTTTGTTCTTCCTATCTCTACAAATCTTCATACCAAGGAATTTTTTTTGTTGTCCCCAAATCCTTCATAGCAAATGCATGTGCTAATTGGCGTTTCAGCCCCTTAATGTGATCCATGTTAGACCCAACTACAAGCATATCATCAACATATAAACATAAAATAATGTAGCTGTCATCATCCAACCTCTTAAAATAAACACAATGATCAGAATGACACCTGTTGTATCCTTGCTCATGCATAAAACTATCAAATTTCAAATACCATTGCCAAGGTGCTTGCTTCAAGCCATATAAATTTTTCTTCAATTTGCACACCAAGTTCTCCTTACCTTTGACCTCAAATCCCTATGGCTGAGCCATATATATCTCTTCATCCAAATCACCATGATGGAAGGTTGTTTTAACATCAAGCTGCTCTAAATGCAAATCTTCAATAGCCACAAGACTTAAAACAATATGGATAGAAGTCATCTTAACAACAGGAGAAAATAACTCATTAAAATCAATTCCTTTTTTCTATGTGAATCCTTTCACAACTAACTTGGCTTTAAATGTTTTCTTACCTCCTTCCTCTTCTTTCAACTTGTAAACCCACTTATTATGTAAAGCTCTTTTACCTGTAGGCAACTTGCATAAATCTCATGTATGATTCTTTAGCAAAGAGTTCATTTTATCTTTCATTGCAGACTCCCACTGAATCTCAGTATCCACCTGTACAGCTTCATCATAACATTTAGGTTCACCAGCATCAATAAGTAAAATTGAATACAAAGAGGGAGAGAATCTTTCTAGAGGTCCAATTTTCCTTGTTGATCATCTAACATTCACTGTTGTGTGTGGTATTTGTTGTTGCAGTTGTTGCACATCATGAGGAATGGTTGGAACATCAGCTTTTGGAGCATCATCTAGCACTACATAATCATCTTCTTTGTTCTCATGTTGCTGCAATAGATCTTTGTACAACATTTTTTCATTGAATATGACATCCCTACTTCTTACAATTCTATGATTTTCAAAATCCCAAAGCCTATAACAAAATTTAGTAATGTCATATCCAACAAATACACATTTCTTTGACTTAGCTTCCAGCTTGGTTCTATTTTCAAAATCTATATGAGCAAAAGCTTCACAACCGAAAGTCTTGAGAAAAGAATAACTCACCTTCTTACCAATCCATGCTTCCTCTAGAATACCATAGCCCAAAGGAGTAGAGAGACCTCTATTAATCAAATATACAACAGTATTGATAGCCTCTGCCCACATGTGTAAGGGCAACCCAACATGCAACCTCATGCTCCTTGAGCACTCCATTATAGTCCTATTCATGTGTTTAGCCACTCCATTTTCCTATGGAGTCCTTGGAATAGTTTGTTGTCTACGAATACCATTAGTGGAGCAATAATCTTCAAATTCATGACTGCAATACTTACCACCATTATCAGATCTGAGACATTTTAATTTCTTACCAGTCTCATTTACAACCAAACATTTCCATTTCTTAAAAGTTTGAAATACAACAAATTTTTGTCTAAGAAAATAAACTCGTACTTTTCTAGTTGTATCATCAATAAATGTAACATAATAATGAGAGCCACCAAGGGAAGATACCTAGGCCGGTCCCCATACATCTGTATGCACAAGCTCTAATTTCTCCTTTTTGTTTTACTTCCCAGTCTTCACAAAACTCACTCTCTTTTGTTTTCCATACATGCAACTTTCATAGAAATCCATATTAACACATTTTAGACCTGGTAAAACTTTCTTTGAATGAAGTACTTTCATACCTTTCTCACTCATGTGCCCAAGTCTATTGTGCCACAGTGCTGTATTGGAATTTACAGCAGCTATTTGTTCTCCCTACTCAACTGTAGCAATTGTTCCTAAACATTCATTTTTCTCTGAAACAATTAAAGTAGAAGGAACAGTATGACCTATACAAAGATATAACATGCCTACTTTCACACCTTTTGCTACTACAAGGGAACCTTTTGAAACCTTCCAATTTTTATCATTAAAAGTAACTACACAACCCTCATCACCAAGTTGTTCTATTGAAATTAAATTCCTACTCAGCCTTGGAACATGTCTTACCTCATGTAGTGAAATGTCCCTTTACTGGTTTTGTATGATATTTCCAACCTCTAATCAGATCTTTAAAATCAAACAGCTAATATCCCAAAGATCCACCAAATTCCTCAAGAAACCCCAAATCGGGTATGCTGAAAATAGTGCTAAAAGCTTCACAACTTCACAAATTATTAATAAATCTGAAAATGGAAATTTTTACAGAACTTTCAGCAGCATAACAGCCTACAAATTGAAATTTCTAGATCCGTATAGCCTTTACACAACAGCTCGAAAATGTAGGACCAAAACTATGCTCATCGGGCTCCCGAAATAGCACAAAATATGCCCGGAAACACCACAAAAACACTAATAGTCTATCTCAGAAGTTTAATCACGTCCCAATATATATATTCAGCTCTATTTTAACATTTAAAAGTTTGATATACAGCAGCAACCCAAACTGATATGAAATACTCAACTGTAAACACCAAACTCATACAAAAACACACCCGAAAACTCACAAATCTGCACTGTTCAGCACAAAGGCAAACTCTATATGAGCATGCACATGGAATGGCTTCAAACTCTCGTCCTTAGCCTTCCTGGAAACCTGCAAAATCCCGTTCTTGGGTCTCCCTGGAAACCTGCAAACTCCCGTTCTTGGGTCTCCTTCTCCACAGGTTTGGCAGCCTCTGAAGAATAACAAAGAATGAGCAAAAATCAAGTTCTGGAATGAGCCCAAAATGCCTCCAAACCCCTTAAAAGAGGGCATAACTGTAACTCACGTCCAAGAGAGGTTAATGAAACTTATTTTAATAATAATTTTCATTTATTAGTCCAACGGTTTCCAAAGATTAACCCCCTTTTTTCGAAACTTCACTTTCTTGGGCCTGCCTGCCTTAGCAAAGATTTTCTTTTTTAATTATTTGAAAAGGGGACATGACAAGTCCTCCCCTCCCAATCATTGCTTGTCCTCAAGCAATGGCTGAACAATAAACCAATCAATCCACCTGGATCCCAAATGTAGTCATGAACTATACTACTACCAATTAACACAGGCTCCTGCAATATCCTCTGCAATATGACCAAGAGGAATCCATAATCAAATTGACAATTATAGCTCAACCAAACTCCGAAATCACCACTACCACAATCAAAAACCCATGAGGCACAAACTCTTAGAACATCAGAACCCAAGTAAAGTGGACAAATCAAACTACCAACACAGTAAATACCATCAACGCATCCCACTGGCCTATTTGGAATGTACAATCCAACTTTGCAACAATGGTGAACCCTCTCGAATGAAACTGTACCAAGTATGGAGAATCCACACACTGTACAACTCCTGCAGTCAACACAACTCTGCAAATCATCGGCCACTATCTCATAACCATAACTCCCATACATTGCTGATGGTGAAAAGACATTACAAGATAAAGAGTAAGAAATGGAATCCAAACCAAATTTGTCTGCCATCAACTCCTCAGCACAAGGATCAAATGCTAACTGATGTACATACCCTGCAATATAATGTTGATAAAAAAAACCAACCTCAGTCAACAGCTCACCATGAAGAAGTGATACAACCCACTGTGACTGATCACCAGCTAAGTCAAGAGATGTCATAGCCAAAGGAGTAGAATCAATAACAACACCTGCTAAAGCATCACTCCAAAACTCCTGCTCTAAGTCATGTATTATCAACCTGTCAATTGCAGGACCTATCACCATGTCATGCCCATCACAACTCTCATCCCGAGGCATCAAACTATCCCATAACTGATGATAAGCACTAGGAACCAAAGTACATCTCTGTATCATCATCTCATCAACATGGTCATCAAAGGTAGATAGATGAGCATACCTCACAGTGTAATGCTGATAGAATGCACCAATCTCAATCAGTGGCTCAGACTGTAATCCAGATGTAACTAACTGCAATCGATCATTAACCAAGTTGGAACTGACTACTACCTCTGAAGACATTGCGAAGGGAGTAGTATTACTAGTAGGAACCATGCCAACTATCAGCTCACCAATGTCACACATGGTATTTGATACAACATCTCTAGTCTTCGTGCCATTAGTACTAGAGGTCACCACCATGTCAGGCCCACCACAAAAATCTACTACAGCACCCAACTCAATTGAACCTGACTCTAGTGGGAATGAACCTGATATGCCAATGTTAGTATCAAGGATGGATGCATCCCCATCTCCACTGTCTCTAACAATCTCGGCCATGGACATCCTCGGATCACCAAACACCACAGCTTGTGACTGTATAGAATTAGGTAAAGACTGTAGTCACTCTAACTCCATGGTCACCTTAGCCAAATGAAACTGTGACTCCTTGAGAGCCAACTGTGTACTCTCAAGAATCTCAGAAGTCACCTCAAGCTGCTCAGTAAGCTCACTCACCTCATCTTCCTTGGCCAACAATGCATCATATGCTGTACTGCCCCACTCCATAAGATAATCTCTGTCGGCTACCAAATACATATAATTTTGTCTCAAAATCCGAATAGCCTCCCATAAAGAGTGGATCTCTGTCAAGGAAAGATAACTTCCTCCCTGCTCATCACTAGTAGGAGAACCCCATCCATAAACTGCTAACAACTGACGAGCAGCATCGAAATGTTGGCAAGTGATAGCAATGTCTTGGTCACTAACTCTCAACTGATTAGACACATGATGGCACTGGCTTGACTGTCTCCTACAAACCTCCTCTGATGCACTGTCTGAAGGAGTGTCCTCAAAGTTACTAGTCTCTAGAGTATTACCATCCATATCCTGTGAATCAAATCTAAAGCTCATATCAACATACGAAGTATCAAAAACATTAGCATTGCTGTCCAACTCCTCTGTACCCAAGGAAACTAAGTCTTCAAAATTGCCCACTGCATCCTCCTGGATGTCATCAATGCCAATATGATCCTGGGACTCATCTATACACACTGCCAAATATGAAATATCATCAACACATTCCAGCAAGTATGGTCGACTGGATATATGAACAAAGCCCAACATTGGTGTATAAAAACTAATACCAACATCAAACAAGATACTGGCACAAGAAAAGACAACACCGTGTAATATGCTAATCAAATCCATGATAGCACCCAAACAAACACTGCTACCAAAAAGTGTTAAAGATCTCCAGTCAACTGAATCCCAAATGCCAATATAACAATCTCGAGTCCATATCCGTAAACTAGAATCAACTGGTAACTCAAGCAAACTCCTCACCTGAGTAATATGACCAATACCAACTAACTCCACATACCTGTCATGATGAGATAATGAAGTCACAATACTATCTTGGTTCACCTTTAGCTGGCTGGACAAATCATGTGAAGTACTACCAGCCTCAACCTCATGTGATGAAGCATCTAACTGTGCCTGGTACTCTTTCTCAGCAAAGTCATGAATGCTCAATGTCTGCTCATCTCTACCAGGTATCTCACCATCATGCACAACAACATCCTCATAATCATCATCTGAACCCACTACACTATAGTCACTACCTGTTGTAACTATACCATCTTGAATACCTGTGGCATCACCCTTTGACGACCTGTAAACAATTGTCTCAATTTGAGTATCAAGTTGACTGTTACTATCAATCTGTGTGATATCCTTTCCCACCACCTCCTGTGGCAGAGTAGAATCTGAGACCTCTACCTGGCTATCAGCTAGTTTCTCAAACTCCTCATGCAAGTTCTTGGGAATTGTGTCATCTGTCCTGTGAGAAAATCTGCCAAATAGAAATCCAGTCAACTTATCCACCTTAGCTGGGTCAGATAACATGTCATTTATACGGTGGTGCTCAACCAACTGTTTAGACATGTCATGGCTTATTTTCATAAGTTTATCTCGAATGTCTAAATAACCATCCTTTCTACTATTTTGACTCTGGCTATCAATTGTCCAAGATCGTTCCCTCTGAGACTTTGTACTATACCTGTCCATTCTGGATAAAGTAGAGTGTAACCCCAATAGGATATAACTTCTTCAAGCACCAAGAACTAACATGAAAATAATTAGAAGTAGCATGCAACCATATATTTGGACATGCAACTGATTAGAAGCAACATGCAACCACCAAATTATGACATGCAAGATCTGGGTAGTTGTCAAAACTGACATGCAAGATCTGGGTAGTTGTCAAAACTGACATGCAAACTTCTACAACCACCAAATTCACCAAGAACTAACATGAAAATGATTAGAAGTAGCATGAAACCATAGATTTGGACATGCAACTGATTAGAAGCAACATGCAACCACCAAATTATGACATGCAAGATCTGGGTAGTTGTCAAAACTGACATGCAAGATCTGGGTACTTGTCAAAACTGAAATGCAAACTTCTACAACCACCAAATTCACCAAGAACTAACATGAAAATGATTAGAAGTAGAATGTAACCATAAATTTTAACATGCATCTGATTAGAAGAAACATGCAACCATAAATGATGACATGCAAAATCTAGGTAGTTGTCAAAACTGACATGCAAGATCTGGGTAGTTGTCAAAACTGACCTGCAACTTCTACAAACCCTCAGGCTAGCAAGATCATGGCTCTGATATCACTAAAATGTCTCTTTACTGATTTTGTATGATATTTCCAACCTCTAATCAGATCTTTAAAATCAAACAGCTAATATCCCAAAGATCCACCAAATTCCTCAAGAAACCCCAAATCGGGTATGTTGAAAATAGTGCTAAAAGCTTCACAACTTCACAAATTATTAATAAATCTGAAAATGGAAATTTTTACAAAACTTTCAGCAGCATAACAGCCTACAAATTGAAATTTCTAGATCCGTATAGCCTTTACACAACAGCTCGAAAATGTAGGACCAAAACTATGCTCATCGGGCTCCCGAAATAGCACAAAATATGCCCGAAAACACCACAAAAACACTAATAGTCTATCTCAGAAGTTTAATCATGTCCCAATATATATATTCAGCTCTATTTTAACATTTAAAAGTCTGATATACAGCAGCAACCCAAACTGATATGAAATACTCAACTGTAAACACCAAACTCATACAAAAACACACCCGAAAACTCACAAATCTGCACTGTTCAACACAAAGGCAAACTCTGTATGAGCATGCACATGGAATGGCTTCAAAATCTCATCCTTAGCCTTCCTGGAAACCTGCAAACTCCCGTTCTTGGGTCTCCCTAGAAACCTGCAAACTCCCGTTCTTGGGTCTCCTTCTCCACAGGTTTAGCAGCCTCTGAAGAATAACAAAGAATGAGCAAAAATCAAGTTCTGGAATGAGCCCAAAATGCCTCCAAACCCCTTAAAAGAGGGCATAACTGTAACTCACGTCCAAGAGAGGTTAATGAAACTTATTTTAATAATAATTTTCATTTATTAGTCCAACGGTTTCCAAAGATTAACCCTCTTTTTCCGAAACTTCACTTTCTTGGGCCTGCCTGCCTTAGCAAAGATATTTTTTTTTAATTATTTGAAAAGGGGACATGACATGTAGTAGCCAATGATTCCCATTCTACAACTTAATTTTTCCCTTTCCAACAATCTAACAAGGTTCATCATCCCCCAAATAAACAAGCCCAAAATCCCCTTGGACATAATCAATGAAATAACCTCTATGAGGTGTAGCATGAAATGAAGCACCAAAATCTAAAACCCATGAATCATCAACACTTTCCAAAGACAAAAGAAAAGCATCCTCTTTGGATTTTTTACTTACCACATTTTCCTCCTTGTCTCCATCTGGTTTATCTCATTCATTTTTCTTTTGATTCCAACAATCTTTCTTTTTGTGCCCTAGTTTCCCACAGTACCAGCAATCATTCAGTCCTCTTGATTGAGACCTCCTCCTCTTTGACTTTCCTCTTATTTTCCCACAATTTCTAAAGTTACTTCCTCTCTCAGTCGTTCTGCCTATTCAAAGCACTTCCTGATGTAGATCCACTTGAGGTTCTCCTACGAGTTTCCTCGCTCAAAACAACACCGATCACATCTTCACATTTTAGGGTACTAGATCCAAGAATAGAATTACTCACAGTCATTACCAAGCCATTCCAACTTTCAAGCAAAAAACACAAAATCAAGAGAGCCCTAATTTCTTCATCAAAATTGATACCCACAGAAGATAACTGACTAGTAATAGTATTAAACTTACTTAAATGATCTACAACAAATCCACCTTCTACCATTTTCATATTAAATAAATGCTTCATGAGAAATACCTTGTTTGAAGTGGAGGGCTTTTCATATGATTTTGTTAGGGTTTGCATCAATTCTTTTGTCGTCTTCACTTTTGTAATATTAAATGCCACTAAAGGTGCCAGGCATAATCGAATGCTTCCAAGTACCTTTTTGTCTAAAAGATCCCATTCATCATTTGACATAGATCTTGATTCTTGGCTTTGCCTTCGAACAACTTCCATAAATCCTTCTGATAAAGATTGTCTTCCATTTGCATATTCCATAACTGGAAGTTCTACCCATTAAACCTGTCAACCCTCATCTTACCCTCGTCTGCCATCGCTCCCACTCAACCGTGAGACTTTCCTGCAGAAGATAATTGAAAAAACAACCTCGCTCTAATACCACTTGTTAGGATTAAACCATGGACATAAATAACAATTACATGCAAATATAACCAATAATAGAAAATAATAGATCACACAGAAAAGAACGCAAGAAACCAAGATTTAACATGGTTCACCCAAACCCTGGGCTACGTCCACCAAACAACAAGTCTGATATTATTATGATATAGTGATTATAACCTGATTACAATTCGTAATCCCTTACAGCTCAATACCGCCGCAAGAACCAATTTTGCATCACTACTTATGAAACAATCCCTAACCCTAAGCTCTTTTATACAAGTATTTTTACCGCTTTAGGGTTATAATTAATAGTTACATGTTGGCCCAAAATCTTGATAAAATAGGGCCCAAATTTATTTTTTCATCGAGCCCCAAAGAATTTATGAAGTATGTACAATACTTTCCTAATCAGTCACCACAATCTAACAAGTACCAAATTCAAAGAACCGTATGACGATCCCTTCATAATCCCTCATTTTTTTCAAGAAGATGCCCTTCCACCCTAAGAGCCACTTATCCCTCCACATTCTACATCTTACCAACTCCCAATAAAAATTAAGATATCCCTTCCACCATCTCTAATAAGTTTATGCAAAATCAAGAGCCAAATATCGTTCCTACACCATCTCCTTGTCAAGATTGGAATATCACACCATATCCTTGTTATACTCCTTTATATCCACCTTAAGAAACTGTCATCCCTCCAAATCACTTGCATTTTTGGAAATAAGAATGATAAAGTAAGTTTTGGGGGGGGGAGGTGAACCAGTACTAAAAAAAATTGCCTTTAAAACATATCACCAACATCCATCTCATAACTTAACATGTAAACTGAAATAACATAACATGCATCACATCCATAGCATCAAATAAATAACATATAACACAGTAAATTGGTTGCCTAGAAACCCTCCAATGAGAAGGTAAAACTAGGGTGGGGATGACACCCAAAAACCTTCACTATTGTAGTTGTAAAGTGTGGCCTAGTATGGCTACAATGTGTTTGATCATAACCTATGGTCTACCCTGTGAATGGTCTACCCTGTTAAAGGCTTACAAAGACTATTAGGTGTCACCTTGTTAGAGGATTTGAACTTAAAATAAAGCAAGCACTCTATTTAGAGATTTACAAAAGTTAGTTAGAACTACTCAGTTAAGAGATTTGCTCTATATCACCTGTTAGAATGATTCAGCACCATGACCCTTCGGTTAACACCTTTCTGCTTGATGTCAGATCTTCTATTTATTGATTAAACCTTGATGCTCTTGACCAAATATGTCTTCTCTATCCTTTCACTTCTATACTCTATTCTTCTCAAACTTATTCTTCAATGCATAGTTTTGTCATAGCCATCTTAGCCAACATGAAGACTCTCTCTACACTTAGCATTTGTCTCTTCACACACATTTACAAACTCTTCAGGATTTGCCTTGTTAAATAAGCATTGGTGGCGATGGATTAGGTAAGAATCAACAGTTATGGTTGATCCATATTGTCACCTTAAGCTTCCCTTATTCTAATTGGTTGCATGTTTAGCATAGGGATTCACAATATACCTTCATACTTATCTCTCATAATCATAAAATATGATTATGTCAGCCTTAAAATGGTTTACATATAAGTTTGTGCCATTATAAACAACTATTCCAAAAACTACTCACTCAACATCCAAAGACTCTGATGCTCGGCCTTCACTATGCTTCTAATATTGTAACTCAGCTTTTGAATAGCTCCACACTCTCTATTTACTAGGCCCCTAAACCACTTGACATGTATAATCTACTCAAAATTTGAGTGACTCAACACTAACTATCCATATTTCTTGACATGTATTGGCCAACAACTTATGTTGGACATGCCTTGATCACTCGGCTCACACTGATTGCTTGGCTCACTTTGATCACTTGGCATCACTATGTGCTCAACTTGCACTGTAATTCTGCTAGATTATGATTGTGTTTTGTCACTACCTTGTCAAAACCAATCTGAGATTAACAATCTTCCCCTTTGAAATGAGTGGCAAAAACACTTTGTCATGGCATATACATTCATACATTATGCATAAGTCAAGCAATATATTCTTCATTACTCGACTCATATACAAAACTTCAAAATTTCAAAATTTTGCAAAATTGTTGTTCTTCGCTCTTTCCATCTTGGTTGCTAAATCAACCTGTCTAAGTGTAATAGCACTAGATATCTTTTCCAGTACCTTGGTGTGAAACTTTCTTTCTGACCATTCTAATAATTTTACATTAGAATCCAGGTCTTCATCCTTTATCTTGTCCACAATAGTGACAAGTTTCTCTATGATAGGCTTATTTACATTTAGTTATGGGAGGCTGAAGGCATCAAAGAATATATCTTTAATGTCATGTAAGACTTAATTTTTTTAATATTCCCTCCTTAATATTTCTTGCCTCTTTTTCCTTTGAAGAACTTCTTGTAGAATACTCATTTCTTCAATAGTGATTGTGTTTAAATCAAACTTTCGGAGTTCAATCACTTCATCTAGATGTACATCCTTAAATGATATAACTTCAACACTCTTGGGTGTGTTGGTACTCGACCTTGATATTTGCAATGGGGTTTCCTACGTACTTAGTAATTGAAGAGTTTGACTGCTAAGAGGAGATGTAGAAACTAGTAATGTGACTAGTGTCTAAATAGCAATCTATTCCTCTAAATTAATGGTTAAATCCAACTCTTCAATTCTGACATCTTCCTTTTGTACTTCACCCTATTGTGGTGATATAGGTACGTGACTTTCTTCCCAACCTTTGTGAACTTCACTTCCATCCTTTGCAATTGTTACCATTACTGATAAACCTAAACTTTGTAGGTTTGGCGCTAATGTATGTACATATTGTGCTTCTACCTCTTTCATCTAGAATACAACTATGGCCATTTTAGATGGTGTCAATTGTGTGACCTCTTATTGTTCTTGGTTTATACTTTGATCTTGTGAAAGATCCTTTGGCTCCTTATCTTTTAAGTGTGTAGATGGTGGGGGCACATTTGATGTGTCTTTTGGTTGGTCCCTTGTAGATACAAGTTTTGCCTTTTGAAATTCATCAGCTCTCACCAATATAGGAATTGTGCATAGCATTATTTCATTGGTAGAGTCCTTTAGGATTTTCTTCAAGCCATCCTCAGTCAAAGGATTCACATTCTGTGTTGAATTATCATAAACATCCTTGATAATAACAACTGAGTCTTGTTGACTCTCTTTGTTTGTGTGGAGGACTAGTACTCGACACTTGTACATCTTGTACATCCTACTACTCATCTTTAGTTGTAGCCTCTTTTGTTGTTTCCTCAGTACCTCCCACACCAACTTCCTTGACTAGGATTTCATCATTTTCTTTCTCTCCTTCCATATTCTTCTCAAGTTCCTGCATTTCTTGCTCACCTTTCTTTGTGATTGCTAGAGTGATTAACCCATAGATTGATTTCCAGATGAATGTACTTTTGTTAACCACATCTTCAACATTCTTCTTCATGATATGAAAAGCTCTGTATTTTGGGGCAAATTTACTTTTATGATTTTCCACAGCCTTAGCAATCTTCCTTTTATCTGATTCTAGAATAACTTGGGCTAATGTTGTTTCCCTAATTTGTCTCTCTATTTGTAAGCTATATTGCCATTTTTACTCAACTCTGTTATATAGAATTTTGGGTAATGAGTTGGAAATTTCTAGAGGAGCTCTCTTAAATGTAGCCATCATGTCATATATGTCCTCCTCTACTTTATTCTTATCAACTTTTTCTAACTTATCAAAATCTACATGTGGGAAACTAGATAAATCTGCATTTGTAGTAATGTTTTCACACAAATTATCAATATCAGAAGAGGGATTGTGGCTTACCACCTCATATTGACTCAAGTCATCTAACTCAGTCTTCTCCTCATCTGAATCCTTCTAAGGTGTGCACTTCTTCCTCAATCTTTTGTAAGTATTCTTAGCAGGCTCACTTGGCTCTATTGTATCAACTGCTCTCTTGCCTTTAGGCTTTGTCACTTCTGTAGCCTTAATGGTGGTTGCCCTTGTGGTTGACCTAGTTATAGGTATAGTTGGCTTCTATTGTGGTTTCTTCATAGGCTTCTATGTTTTCTACATTATCTACTCCTTAGCTTTTCTCTTCTTGGTCTTTCATTTAGGTGCTTCCTCAGCTTCTTCTCCCTCGACACCTTCTATATCTTCACTTTGATCTTCACCTAAGCCTTAAGTTAATTCTAGTGGGGCTTGGCCTAGTTCTTCCTCTTTCTTCTTCTTCTTCCTCTTCACCTCCTTCACCAAATATCTCTTTTAGCTTCTTCACCAATTTGTTCTTCTATCTGAGAACTGTAGTTGTCTTTAAATCAATTGTGACCCTAGATTTGGCTTCCTCATAGTTTCCATATGAGGTTGCACTTTTTCCAATATCTTCTGCTAATAAAGTTGTAATAGTTGGAGAGACTTCATCCACATTGATCTCATATGGCAAGGGTTTCAACCATCTGAACCTGGGTCTTGTTGCTTGCACATATGTGTGGTTTATATCCACTAGGAAACACATGTCATCATAATGTTGTTCCACTAAGGATACAAGAATCCTTAATCTCTACTTCATGGATTTCTTAAAATCCTCAAAATAACTATTCATCGCTGACTCAAAGTTATCTCCAAGATGCTCAATAAATTTTAAAATATGTTGTGTAATTGACCTATTGGTCTTCCAAGTAACTTGACCAAAAGTGGGGAAGGTGTTTTGCACATAAAAGAATATGCAAACAAGTAAAGAACCAAATTTTCATGATGCACTTTTAGCTTTCCTAATGGCCTCCAAGTTTTCTGATAATTTTTCTACTTGTAACTTAGCAAGGTCATAGGAATGGTTTCTCTTTACTATCTTGTAACCCAAATCAACAACCATATATGAAACATTATTTAGTCAGCTAGACTAAAAGAACATGTGAGCTATCACTCTCACTACAAAGGAAATTAAGGGATCTGATATAGTGACAATAGACATCCCTCTCTTATTCCATATGACACCAATTTTTTTCAGTAGTTTCCTTTACATCAGTTCTCATACTCTGAGGTTTATCAAGGGTAGGGTACCTTGATACTTAGTTTATAATCCTCTTAGTGATCTTGATTGGTCCACCTTCCGACCAAATATAGTTATCATGTATGTGGCTCAGAACAACTTGAATCCATTTGTTCTTGAACATTTGAGGAAAATCTAGGGAACGCATTAACCCTTTATGTTCAACAATTTTGTACTCTTCCCTCAAAACTCCATTATCACACAGTTTGTTGTAGGCATCTCTTACTTCTCCAATATTTCTAGTATAACAACATCTAACATCTTGGATCATGAGAACCTTCGATGGTATCATACATAATGCACTAGACGGATCTCCTTTGTAAGCAATTTTAGGAATAGCATGAAACAAGGGTTGCCTAACATCATTACTTATCAATTGAACATTGAAAACCTCTTCCCCCTTTTTCTAATAGTTGTAGAAGAGCTAGCTGCCATTTTGATTACATAGGGTTTATGATAAATAAAATAGCATAACTCAACAATAGCTAAATACCTTTCAAATTTGATGAACAATGTCGAGAATCAATTGAATTCAGTTCACAAACACTGGAATCTTCTTTTGCAATTTGCCTTCATGCTCTTCGTGCACTCTATAAACTCTAGTAAGTGAAAATGAGTAAAAAATTGACTATATAACTCTTCATATTCGAAATTAAATGCTCAATGCTTACACAGTTGCAAGCTCGGCTATCATAGGACTTTCAACATGCTTGGCCAACATAGCAAGCTCAACACTTACTACCACATCTTCTTAACTCAGCTATAACCATTATTCCTTTCCTTACTCTGCAACAATAGTGAAATCTTCTATGCTTTGCACCAACATAGAGAACTAAAAAACTATAGATTTTCTCCAGGTTCTAATCATTACATTGCATCTTAACTCATGCATATATGATCTTTTCAGATCTTAGATTCTTGAAACTGGTGTATAATATAACTTTTCAAATATCAGTCTCACTCATACCTTTTATTGCCTAGTTGTGGATGATGTGATCACCTGATCCATTAGATAGAGTGACCTCATCTGAGCTTGATGTAATGCATCCTTGCTTCTTCTTCCATGGCTTGTTCATCTGCACCTTTACCTTCTCAACATTGACCTTTTCTTTGCCTTTACTGGTTTCATTACTCAGCATTGGTGACCTACTTGGACAATTTCTATTGATATGACCAATCTTAAGACAACTAAAGCATGTAGTTTCACACAACCATCTATTGTAATTTCCTTTGAAATGTGTTCTAATGCAATTCTTAGGAACATGTCCATATTCTTGACAATAGTGACAATTGTACCTTATGTTGTAATTCCAATCATAGGAGTTTCCATTTTGTTGTACCTTTGTCTACTTGTTTGATGTCCACTTGGCCTTAGATTTGCATTCGCGTGCTTTGTGTCCATACTTCGAACAATTGTAATAGCATCCTTAAAATATTTGAGTGCTTATGGTCTTGGTCTTTCATTCATTTTCCTGATGTCCTTGTTTGTTGTAGTTGCAGCAGTGTCCTCTGTAATTCTGCTTGGGGTTCTAGTTGACAGTTTTGCTCCTGCAAACATTTTTTGTATGACCTAATTTTCCACAATTATGAAAAGTAGGTTTGTAGTTCTTACCTTTGTTATTCCTTTTCTCACCACTTTTATATGATTCTTCTTTCTTAGTATTGGTGTATCCCAATCCAACAGTATCATTGTTAGGTCTTGGAGATTTCATCAATTTCTCAAAGTGTTTGATGGCTTCACTTGGTTTGTTGAATCTTTCAATGAATTCCTTCTCTGCTCTTAGTTCATTTCTCAGTTGATCATTCTATAACTTTAGGGTTGTGATCTCAATGTCCTTTCTATTCAATTCATGGTTTGCAAGCATTGATTGATTCATTGTATCTAATTGCATGTTAGCAAGCTTTTGCACATATGATATCTTCTCTTCAACTCTATTGGTCAGTATTCTTTTGTTATCTTTAATCATGATTTTGTCTTCCTTAGCTTTCTTTTTCTATTCAATCACCTCACATAGCAATATTTATTGGACTTCTTGTTCTATCTTAAGATTTCTAACCCCTTTAGTTAGGGCATTGTTCTTTTCCATCAGATCTATAATTGCTGCATCAAATTCACTTGAGTTTCCATCCTCAAATGATCCAATAGTGTCTTCTTCTTTATATTGAGTGTCATTGTGTTGAATAGCCAATTCCTTTCTTCTCTATAATGAACATTGCAATTCATCTCTTGCCTCCTTGAGTTGATGTAGGGCAAGTTGTATTTTAATCTTTTGGTTCTTAATAGTCTTTCCAAACTTGTAGACTTCCATCTTCAAGATCTTACCTCCAAAGCTATAAAAATTTCCTTTCTAGAGAACCAAGCTCTGATACCGATGGGAAAGTAAGTTCTAAGAGGGTGACCAGGGGGGGTGAATCAACACTAAAAACTTTTTCCTTTAAAACATACCACTTGTTGAAGTTGATGAAAGATCAATCCTACAGCTCCTAAGAATCCCCTACATGCAAACACCTATCACAAAAGAGAGAAGCAAAAAGCTATGGAGGCGAGAATCTCTAGATCCATAGATGAGACATTCTTGATGAGAAAAAAGAGAAATTGCTATAATCAAAAGTGAATGAATAAAATTACAAAGAGATCAATCCTTATAAAAGGAGATCAAAACCCTAATAGGGTAAAACCTAGGTTGCATGATAATAATTAATAAAAATAATTATTATTATATGCCTAAACTTTAGCTTAAGTAAACTAGAGATAATAAATGACTTAATAATTAAATCAAAATGATTTAATTAATAAGGCAATATCTTATTACTCTAACACCCCCCTTTAAGATAAACTTGGGAGTAGCTAAAAACCTAGAAACTACTGTTGAAAGCAAATTGGGTCGCGACAACAAGGCCTGATGAGGTATCTAAGCTCAACCAAATCTATATAAAGAGGAGACATGGAGAAAACCACATGGGAAAAACCCTACTCCAAAAAGAGATGGAAAGAATGTTCCAGAAGATAGGAACAAAAGATGATCACGAAGAACACCACTGAAGCATGAAGCTGTAAATACTGCCTAACTGTTGATCTGAAGAACCTCCAATGTATAGAACATGACTAGGTAGAGAAGACTAAGTCTAAAGAGTTGATCAATCAAAGATGGAAGGTATCTTCATGACCTCCAAAAATAGGAATGAAAGAATGTTTATATGGTATATGATCCATCTCTCCGAAATGCATAGGTATCCAACCACTGTAATTGCCTAATACATAGGATCAAATACTGAATACACATCTCACTCCATCAAACCAAGAAAGAAATAGAACCAAAATAACCCCCTTTTAATGCTAAGAGGTAAGACATGAACACTAAAATTAAATGCAATATCTCATGCAGAAAGAAGAACAAGGAACATTGAGAGTGCAAAAGAAGTACAAACACCTATATTGTCACGTGTCATTGACACATCATGAGGCTAATGTCATGGAAGGAACACTCACTTGAAAAAGGAAGATGGTGAATATGGCCAACATAAAACCCCCCAAGGCACTTTATAATGTAGTGTGAGTACAACAAAACACAAAGATGTCCAAGATCCCAAAATGCAATAGAGCGACACTTTATCTCAGTGTGTTTGTAAAAATACTACAAAAGGATGTCAATAGAGATCAAAAGAGACATAAGGTTGATATAATAGATAGTACAACCTATGAAAAATCATTTAAAACAACAAAATTGATCCTTAGACCTAAAACAACCAAGATATCCATCAAAATGCATAAAAGTAAAAAAAATTGAATGGGATGTTCTTAGAGTAGAATGTGGAAAATAAAATGTCTCAAAATATGTCTCTCGGAGTGCAAAAAAAGAACATCTAACTTTGACAACCAAAAAATGCCACCAAATAGAATTAAAAATAAAATATAAACTACACCATCACAACGAGCTCAAAATCAACTTTCAAGTGCTTCTTTCAGATCGAAAAATGAGGTCTAGATGAGCAAGTTATGGCCAAAAAACCACATTTAGGTAAAAAAAGTGTTGGAAAAGCAAAAAGAATTACCACCTCAGGATTTGTGTCAAAATATCTCAAAAAGAGCACGCACCAATACCAAATTGTCTCAAGAAGTGTGTTAGTTCCTTGCCAATCTATCTCCATTTACATGCCCAAAAAACCATGATTTGTGTGCGAAAGGAATCTCAATTGTTTGTGCCAAAAACCACAAAACCACCACCTCGGGAAATGTGACAAAAATCTTAATTTTTAAACCAAAAATCTCAATTTACATGCCAAAATTTAGAAAATTATCACCTTAGGAAATGTGCAAAACCTCAAATTTAGAACCAAAAAATCTTGATTTGTGTGAAAAATTAGAAAATTGACACCTCAAGAAATGTGCCCAATCTGGAAGCAATATTCTTAGCCTCAAATTCCAACTGTCTCCAAATTGGACAAATTTTAAATGAAAATAGGAATTTTTGGGTGCTTTGAGCTCAACGATGATGTCCATTTGGGCTCAAAGTGCACTGAAAAATGGTGACCCCCAGATTCAATACAAAAAAAAAATCTTAAAAATGAAACCCTTTGAAAGAAAAAACACAGATTTGAAAGCCAAGCCAAACTTCTCATAAAAAAACAGGGGCATGAAGATTTGGAGCTCTGATACCATGTTGAAGTTGTTGAAAGATCAATAATCACCTACATGCAAACACCTCTCACAGAAGAGAGAAGCAAAAAGCTATTGAGGCTGGAATTGCTAGATCCATAGATGAGACATTCTTGATGAGCAAAAAGAGAAATTGCTATAATCAAAAGTGAATGAATAAAATTACAAAGAGATCAATCCTTATAAAAGGAGTTCAAAACCCTAACAAGTTAAAACCTAGGTTGCATGATAATAATTAATAAAATAATTAATTGTTATATGCCTAAAGTTTAGCTTAAGTAAACTAGAGATAATAAGTGACTTAATAATTAAATCAAAACGATTTAATTAATAAGGCAATATCTGATTACTCTAACATTACTAAGATCCATCTCATAACTTAACATGTAAACTAAAATAACATAGCATGCATCACATCCATAGCATCAAATAAATAACACATAACGCAGTAAATTGGTTACCTAGAAACCCTCCAATGAAAAGGTAAAACTGGGGTGGGGATGACACCCAAAAATCTTCACTATTGCAGTATACCTTGTGAAAGGTTTGTCCTATTAAAGGCTTACAAAGACTGTTAGGTCTCACCTTGTTAGAGGATTTGAACTTACAATAAAGAAAGCATTTAAGAGATTTACAAAAGTCTATTAGGACTACTTAGTTAAGAGATTTGTTATGTATCACCTATTAGAATGATTTAGCACCATGATCCTTCGGTTAGCACCTTTCTGCTTGATGTCAGATCTTCTCTTTATTGATTAAACCTTGATCCTCCTGATCAAATATGTCTTATCTATCCTTTCACTTCTATACTCTATTCTTCTCAAGTTGATTCTTTAATGCATAGCTCTATTATAGCCATCTCACCTACCATGAATGCTCTCTCTTCACTTATCATTTGTCTCTTCACACACACTTACAAACTCTTTAGGGTTTTCCTTGTTAAATAAGCATTGGTGGGGATGGGTTAGGTAAGAATCAATGGTTGTGGTTGACCCATGTTGCTACCTTAAGCTTCCCTTATTCTAATTAGTTGCACAATATACCTTCATACTTATCTCCCATTATTGTAAAATATGATTATGTCGACCCAAAATGATTTACATATAAGTTTGTGGCATTACAAACAACTATGCCAAAAACTATTCACTTAGCATCGAAAGACTCTGATGCTCAGCCTTCACTGTGCTTCGAATATTGTAACACGACTTCTAAATAGCTTGACACTCTCTATTTTCTTCGCACCTAAATCACTCAGCATGTATAGTTTTCTTGGCACTTGAGTGACTTGACACTAATTATCCATAATGCTCAACATGTATTGGCAGACAACTTATGCTCGACATGCCTTGATCACTCGGCTCACACTGATTGCTTGGCTCACTCTGATCACTCGACATGCACTAGGTGCTTTGTCTACACTATAATTCTACTAGATTATGACTAAGTGTTTTGTCATTGCCTTGTCAAAACCAATATGAGATTAACATTCATAACATTAAATCCCCTCAATCTTCAGTTGATCCTATCAACACAACTCTTATCAAAGCTACTCATGAGAGTATTGACAAAAAGACAAATCATAAAGGTGGGAGTCTTGGCCATATAACTCACTATAAATACGTAGATATCCTTGTCACACTTTATCATATTCTATTTGCACTAAGCATCAACATTTTATATCCTCCAAATCCATCTTTGATCCCTATGTCCCAAAGATAAAACCTTCATATCTTCCATCCATATTAGGTCCTTATATTCCTTCATCTGTCATGCCTCTAATTCCTAGCTTATTATCCACTTACCCCATTATACCTCAAGATCAAAAAGACATTCATAATTAGAAAACCAAGCACCCATCCATGTGAACCTTCCATATCAATCTCATTCATCCATAATTCTCAAGACCTCTGGAGATAATTTGTATGTGTAACTAAGAAATTGGAAATCCAAGAATCCACTTACATATGAAGATCACCATGCTCCATCTAGTTGATATGTGAATACAAAGCAAAAATAGTTATAAAAGAGACCACAAAGGTTCAAAAAGAAAATGAATAAATAAACGAAAATGTGGATTCCTAAATTCCCCATTGAAGAAGCGTATTCCAAAATATACAAAAGCTAAGTAGACTTTGAATTCTTTATTAAAGGAATTGAACACAAAAGAAAAATTAGAGTTGGAACCCAAACTTCCCAAAGCTTCTACTCCATCTTCTTCCATACATATTTCATCCCCTCTTACATCAGATCTTCAAACCAATTTATCCATTTTTCCTCTATCATTCTGCTACCCTTAAAGGTTTGTGTTTTATGTTGATTTTGTCATCCTTTCCACCTTTCCCAACAAAAGCCTTTTAATATCCTATCCACTATCCAATACCTACTAACCATCATTCCATTCCTCCTATCCAATCCATAACATAAGTCCCTAGCCACCATCTACCTTATCTTCCATGTCATCCCCTTTCCATCATCATATCAACATCTTTGAGCATCTTTTAGTGGCCTTGGCCCATGATAACATATCCTTCCAAATGAGCATCATCCAAAGAGCACAAGGCTTGATTTCACTCCAAGAAAAAAAAAATACAAACAAAAAAATTATAAAGGAAAAAGGGAAAAAAGTGCGTTAGTAAAACCTAGTAAACATGCACCTTGGTAGCAGAAGTAAAGACAAATAAAATTTTCCTATGGCAAAAACCACTTCTTTTGGTGCCTTGGAAAAGTACCATGATGAAAATATGACAAACATATGTCATGCATAATCCTTCCTCTTGTACTCTCTCTCAAAGGCAAGTTCCATCCATCATATCCTTCATAATCCAACTATCTTATTTGCATATGTATCTCCTCTTTCACCTTCATTATGGCAAGGTTGAACCTATCCACGAGCATCATACAATATCATAACATCCATAATTCTTTCCATAAACTTATTCATTTATTTTGATCCATGCTACCCTACCATAATCTTGCTTATCCCATATTAATCCTCACTGTCTTTGAGTGTCCTCACCATAATCCCAAACTATCCACTGGAAGCCTCCAACACAATTATCTTGATCATTTCATATTATCCTTTTCCTCTGTGAATTAACCCCTTGACTCTGATTAAAATGAAGAACATAACATTCAAAATTGGTTCTCAGAAGCATCTTGACATGTATGCTCTTTTGGACCTCGTTGCTTTCATAACATCAAGTCATTATCTTATATCTTATCTAGCACAACATTATGAGCTTACATTGTTATATCCCTTTTCCACACCCTATGTAAAATTAAGGAGACTATCCTTGAGGGTTTCCTTTACCCCTTCCATATGTCATTTCCTATTCACCTTTGCTCTATCAACTTGCATATCCATCTGTTATGCCTTATACCTTGCTAGACATTGGGGGCAACCAATGTAATTTGTAACGAGAACTAGTAATCTCTCAAAATTTTAAAAGTGGAAAATGTTCTTGAAGAAATCCAAATACATCTTAAAATCTAGGAAATTCCCCAAAAATATAAAAATTCCAAAATCTTAGGTTCATTCGTGTATATATCATCTACATAGATTTTGCATTTGCATTTATTATCGTCCCTTGTATATATCAGTCTTTTTTTTTCATTTTTATCAATATCGACCAACTTTGCATCCTATTGTCACAACTTAGAGTCTGTCCACATCTTGTCCTTAGGATATTCATATCTTGTAGGGGAATATTACTAGTCATCATGTGTAGTTAGTTCGTAGTCACACAAAGAGGCAACCTCTACTTAGTAACAATCATCTTTCTAAGTGGAGAAAAACATAGTACCTATCAAACTTTAGGTGTCATATCACTAAACACCAATTTTTCTTAGCACCCCACACAATCAAGCAATAGTTTTTATCCCTACTCATCAAAAAAACAATTATCACAAAATAAAAGTAGTCAAACACAATCAACCAAAGATGTTTTTCAAACATTGCCCATCACAAACAAACTCATGTTGATATTGACAATCATGTCTTTTGAATCCCTTGAGGATGTCTTTGGACTATAGAAACAAGGAAGGGAGCATGGACATTTCTTTTGTTGTTGTTTTTTAATATCATTTTTTTCTTATCATATCTTTTGAGTGACTCAAAGATGTTTACAAAATAGAGGAACAAGCACACGGGGCATAATATTTTTCTTTAATTGTTTCTTATGGGAATTGCACCAATGATCTTTGAATGCCAACTATTTATGTGTGTCTCTACATAAGTGACTTCATATATCTCATAAGCATTGAATTGTGTAAAATTATCACATAAGTGCTTCGATTATGATGTGACATACATACCTCAACTTCAATTATTTATCCACCAAGGTGAGGTTGGCCCTCTTTGCTTGTTTGTTTTCATCAAGCAATTTTCTGGTATTGTGTAGATCAATAAAACCTACCCAAGGATATGAACAATAAGGGGTCATTGTAGGCACATAAAAAAGCTAGTCCAATGACATGATTGCATGAGTCATTGTGGACAACATAACCATTACACAAGAACATAAAAAACTCTCATCTATTTTCTTTCTTGCAACTAACATTGGCAATTAACAACTCTATGATGAGAAAAATAGTAGAAAAATGTCAAAAAAATGACACCCATGAAGTTTTGCATATCATTCTAGAGTCATTTAGATGTTACATCTCATCTAACATGATCAAAATAACCTCAAGGAGGGAAATATGTCATTTGAGATCCTTGCATTTATCATTAAGATTGATCATTATCTTTGCAATATCATTTTTGGGAGTTCAATCAAAATCAATTCTACATTATCAATCTTCTTTGTCAAATCAACATCAATCCAAAAAAATCATTCATAATCAACCAATTTTTTCTATCACAATTCAATCTTACTCCCAAGGGGGTATCATAATCAAAATATCCTTACATCTAGATCAAACTCAAATCTTGTCATCAAACTTTTCTCAAAATATCCCCAAATCAATCAAATCACTCATCAATCAAGTTAAAAATCACTTGATCAAATCTAGAAAAAATTTCAACTGAATCAGAGATCATATCAAATCACATCACTAGAGGCACATCGGCTTCATCAAGATTCATATTAATTTGATGGTCTCAGATCAAAACCATTGTAAGCATGTGACTTCCTAAAATTCATATCAAGTCACTTATTTTTATAAACAGATAAAAATAAGTGACTTGGGAAGGTAATCAATTTTGTCCAGTCTCATATCAAATTGGCCATGTTGAATTTTATCATTGATCTCCTATCAAACATCACATCAAATATAGATTCATATCAAACATCAATAATCGATCATTACATCAGTCCTAAGATCAAGGGAAACCTTAGCTATTCTTTGAATCAACATGATATTTACACATCAATTGAAAGAGGGACAAATGCAATCATTTAAAATTGGTGTAGAAAACTAATTTCACTAATTCATAATCATGATCAAATCAAGCTAATCCTAACCATGATTGTGTCATTGAACTAGATTAATTTAATTGCATAATTTATCAATCATCAATCATCAATGATCTTTAATCCAAATCCTTAATTAGTTAATTCTCCTAATCCATTTAACCAAATTCACAAGAAAAATTCCCATGGTAAGGAAATTAATTAGCTTGATTTAATTAATTATCCCATCATATACTCAACACACAGAAGGGGTAAACAACCTGAATTCAACCAACGAGCTTCGAGCAAAAAGATCACTCAAGGTCTTAATATTAACCATCCATTATGAATACATCTCAACTATCCAATTTGAATTCAAAGATTTCCCTCCAAAAGGAAATTTATATAATCAACCTTCATGGAGTCAAATATCATTTACATCACTTACCTAGCCACATATTGTAATTTTTCATCAAGATCAATTCTCTTATATTCATAGCATTTTTACGACAATCGCCATCTAATTATTGCACTCATACTTATATCTTTTGTTATTGCATTAAATGTACTGTTGGTCTGATTTTTCACGTTGCAAAAATTATGGAAAAATTTAGTGAAAAATCATATGAGTCTTTAAATCTTGCAAATTAGGGTTTTGTTCCTTGTATTTTTCAAACCCTTAGATTGCCCTAGTTTTAAAAAACCCTCAAAATATTTTCAGAAAAATGTTTTTAATGGTATATCTTTTCACCTAAGGAAGGGCTTGCGTAAGCATGAATTCATTATAATTTTGTTTAAACCTTATGTGGTCGTGCTTGGCTTGACCATTCTATTAGGGAATACCTTTGATGACACAAAGTTTTTATAATCGTTGATCTTGTTTAGATCAATGGGTATCGCATGCCTGCAATTTCGAGATGCAAGGTTTTTAAATAATGCTGGCATGCGACTTGGTGACACCTAGCCCTTACCTTTCTAAAATTCCAGTGAACCGTAAAAGGAGTCATAAGTTGTCAGAAACTTTTGCAGGTTTGTTAGTACTTTTCGTGCATGTTCTAGATTTTTTGCGATATCATTGGTTGAGTTACCAATAGAGATATGCCTTTATCACCAAGAAGCATCAACCATTGATTTCCTTTGAATCAAGGGCTAGCGCTTTCCTACAAGAAGGAGATGCTTGTCAGATAAATAATGCGGGGAAGCAAAAATTGGACAAGTGGCACAGTCTGACAAGATGGGCTTGCCATTCTCAAGGATGATGCTGAGATGTTTTACGTGGCAAGTGTTAGACGAATTGGAATGAATGGAGATATTTTATTCGTCACTTCAGCCAGTGTGGTATTTGAAACACATGATTTTATAACTGTTGATCTGTCAAGGATCAAAGGCCAATGCATGCCCACAATTTGAAGCTACACGAGAGATAAATAATGCGGGCAAGCTGTTTTTGGACATGTGGCAAGGTGGGGTTGATAAATTTTAACAGTATGTTGCGGTGTGCCACGCTGTAAAATGATCGCTGACGTGTACTGCCAAGCGTGCCACTGAAGAAGTTTGTTTGCCAAATGGAAGTGAAGCCTCATTAGTTGCAGATCTTTCAAAGATCGAGGGTTAGTGCAATCTCGCATTATGAAGATGCTATAGATTTAAGGATGCAGGTATGCACCTTTGTGATGCGTGTCACAGTGGGGCCGAACTATAGAAGAATGTTGGGTCACACCATGTGATCTACCACTCGTGCTTAACTGGAAACACTTATGATGTGAGCGCAGAAAGTTTCAAAAATTAATGCAATAGTCAAGTGAATCAGAGCACATGGATTCAAAGCAGTCATTGCATTGGCCCAAGTGGATGGTGCGAGCATAAAATGCAGGATTTGTTTCACATCATTGATCTTGTCTTGATCAACAAAGGGCACTTTCCCGCATAAAGAACTTGAGTAAGGTTTAAACAAAGCGGGAATGCGCCATGCCAACATGTGTCCATGGTAACGTCACTTTTCCCATCTTGTAAGGTTTGCAGATTCCTAGCATTACCACCGTTGATCTTTTGAAGATTAACGACTAGCACAAGCCCGCAATTTGAAGATGCTCATCAGATAAGAAAAGCAGGAATGTGCCAACTTGACACATGGAAAGGATGACGTTGAGCACCTACTCGCTCAGAAGAAAATATGGGACTCGTTGGCATGGAAGTTGTTAGAAGCCCAGCTCTCCAAAAGGGTTTCCTATTGGTCAGTATAACTGACTGGACTTTCTTTAAATATGAATTGATCTGATCATTGATCTTGTCTTGATCAATGAGCAGCGCTTCCCCGCAATTCTAAGGTGCAAGAAATTTAAGAAATGCAGGTAAGCGCTATTGTGACACGTAGCCTTATTTTTTAAAACCATAAAGCTTGTTGCTTTTTAAATCAGAGTCGTCCGATCTGGTGAAAATCTATAGATAGGATTCAAACTTGGTTGCAGTTTGGAGGTAACGGTTACTGAGAGTAAATATGATTCAGATTTCATGCGTGCGATTTCAATGTACGAAAAGAATCCACGATCTCACCATTAATGAATCACCAAAGCGCAGAAAGAACATCAGGGCATACAAAATTCTCAGAGCTAGGGCACAAAAATTTTAGCTAAGCGATCCAGTAAAATTGTAGAAGAAATCACACAATGTAGAAGTGTGAATTCTAGCGAGTAAGTACTCTATGACCTTTTTAAAATTTTGATTATCTAGTTGTTATAAAATTTCTAGGGTTTTATTCAAAATGCCACCCCGAAAAGAATTCACCAAGAAAATGGATTATTTGAAATGTTCTGTGCACGATGATTTTCTTGAACAATTCCCCTTATCGGTACATGAAATAACTAAGGGGAGGGAACTCATTCCAAAACATCTGAGAGTAGCTGTAGTAGAAGGTTTTTATGATAGAGCTAATTGGGTAAGAGATGCCCAGGTTTCCATGGGGCGTTGGAGTTGTTTAGGAAATGGTTTTCAGAGCGAAAACTAGACACTCCTATTAGCAATGTATGGGAGTTCGATATTGGTAAATTAATAGTTCCCACAGTTTTCTTTGGTAGTGATTTATTGATGGATCTAGCAAAGAAATATGATCCAATTACAGGGTGGGTAAAAAACCATGTTGGAGTGAATCTTTTTAGGGTTTGCCCTGAATTAATTAGTGAGGTTTTCAACCTCAATCCTAACTATGTTGTACATGAAACTATTGACATGGATGACCTTCAAGCAAGGTATGATGCACAAAGGATTTACCTGAGAACAGGGTCACTGTAAGAGCATGCTGCTAAAATTGGCACTTTGCCTGTGATTACAGCCAGTACCCCAGAGCCATTGCTAAGAAGGCGTTTCAACCTTAGAGCTCAAGCATTATATTTTTCTCTTTGCAAGATTTTTGGGATGGATGAAGTTGATCAAATCCCAAGCTCTATTGTCCTTATCATGGCTCAAACTCTTCAATTTGGGATGAGCACTATTATGGATTTTGCTACTTTTCTTGCGAAAGAAATTCACAATGGTCTAGTAGGGATAGCAAGGGGAAAAGTGGACAAACCATTCTGTTGGTATTCATTGCTTATGCATTTATGCTTGTACAAGGGATTCACCTTTTTCTCCAAGGGTATGGAGCTGGAAGCAACCAGGGATGGAGAGAGGAATCCAGTACAACTGTAGAGTGTAGATATGACTTCAGAAGCTATAGATGCCAGTTATGTGAGATTTGATGGATACTTTGCATCAAAGCTTTGGTTGCTTTTGAAAGGAGACAGTCCCAGAATTCCACAAGCATTGCTATAATTGGTTAGATCCATGGACCATGCAAAAGGGCTATTGGTTAGTCATAACTAGGGGGATATAATCCCTTACAATGTCTCAACAGTAATAAGAGTATATGGCTTTTTGGGAAAGCCTCATGTTCTACCTTTCCATGTGCCTTTGAAGATAGGGATAACTGAGCTCTTATGGCAGATAGGCACTATATATGAGAGAGAATTGTCTAAGAAGGGTACCTTCTTTCCAATTGTTACTGTAGTGCATGATTTTGTTTTTGTCATGAAAGGGTGGAAATACCTGAATTTGTTTTTAGATAGATATAACATGGCAAAATCTCATGCCATATTTATTGATCCTGAAGGATTCTACGACCTCTTAAGAGAGAGGGTGAAAGCTTCTCGCATGGTACAACAAGTTTATTATCCAGAGGATATAATCAGAAATGTTTTCACTTTGCAAGAACAGGAATTGAGGAAAGAAAAGTGGATAGTATTCAGTAAGACTTTAGAATTCATTAATGCTTTTGACCCCCAGTATGACCCATTGAAAGATAAGAAATACTGGGGAGCTAAAATGCAAGCATTAATGAATAATTTTGCTATAATAATCCAAACCATGAATGAGAAGAAACCCATATATGTTGAGACACATCCAGACAAGGCTGTAGAGGTACAAAGAAGGATAAGTAGCATAAATGTGGTGGCTCTTGGCCAGTATACCTTGCAGAAAAGGGTGGGTTATATAATGGTTCAAAGTGTGCAATAGGCACCCCTTAATCAGAGGCCAAGACCGGGAAGTCCATCTGCAACCAACTCTCCAAAAAGACAGAAATTAGAACAGGGATCTTCTTCTTCTTAGGTACTCCCCAAGCCAGTCCCCAATCCGGATCAATGATGAAGCATCTTTAAGGGAGCAGCTTAGACAAATGGGTGGAGAAGGGGATGTGATTATTACTTCTATAGATTTGGATGTTGGAGAGCCACAAGAACCTCCTACACCTTCCTTGGACCTAACCATTGCCGATTACCAAGGTAAGGAAATTGATTCGATAGTTGCCCAAGCTTCTAAAAGGTTTATTAATGATGAGAATTTTGTAAAGTCTAGGGCTTTTGCTCAATTTTTGTGGAGACTAAACATGGGCAATTTTGAGAAAACCTGTGAGAAAATAAAAGCAGAACAACCAGACAAACCTGATTCAGATATTAAGGAAGAGGTGAAATTAAATTTTTTGAATGATTTTGCCCAGTTTACTCCTAATGTTGGGAGACAAATAGTTAGATAGTCAGGAGTCCTCCTTCTGCCGGAATGGGATATAGCAAATGCCATTGTTTTTGATTCAGTAAGGAAACAAAGGGATGTTCAACTAAGGACTATTGAAGAAATACTACAGGCTGATAGAGGAGTCAAATTTAGTGATGACCAACAAGCCTTTGTTATGTGGTCCATGGAAAAAAGGGAAAATACCAGAATGCATGAGATTCCCACTGCAAAGCATACTGGTGCATTGACAGTGTTCAAGGCTGGTGAGGTGGGTATTAAACAAATAACTGAAATGGCATCAGAGATGCTAAAATTTGGTAGCATAGTGTTTGCCCAAGAGGAAGATAAATTTGCCCAACTCAATGCTAGATTTGAAGAAGTGTTGAAAGCATATAAAGAGAGGGGTATGCAAATACAATCATTAGAAAATAAAGTAACTCAATTGGAGAAGATTCTTGGGAAAAGAAAATTAGGAGAGACTAGTAAACCCAGGATTGCATATCCCCCAAGGCCACCTGTTGAGCCTTTTAAATCAACACCAATTATTGAGATACCTGATACTCTAGAAAGGCCTCAGTTCTATACTACAAATGATTTTGAAGAGGAGAAGAATAAGTTATATGCAATGCATGTAGAACTTAATAATCAATATGAGGAAAATTTGAGGCAAGGTATCATGTATTTAATAGATAAGATAGAATGGCCCACATTTTTTGATCAATTAGCAAGGATCTTAGCAATCAGGGATGAATTGAAGCAAAATGAAGGTATATTCAAACCCATTGTATAGAAGTGGACAGAGAGAAGCTCAGATATCACTGCTATGTGTATATCTATTATTCAGCTAACATATCATTAGATAGAAGGAATTTTTGATTTACTAAATAATTTGCAAGGTTTTGATGATAAGCAAGATTCTTTCTATAGAAGATTAACTAATTGTTTTTCCAAGTATTTTGCGAAAAAATTTGATTTATTCCCTTGTGCTCTAAAGATAGTTGATAAAATAAAGGAAAAGGAAGAATGGAAGAGGGAGCTAGATGAAGCCTTCTGTGAGAGAATAAATAAGGTTATAAATGAAATGAGCCATTTATTGTGGGAAATGACAAATGAGGAGTTGGTAAAAGTACAGATGTTCTATAACTCCATCAGAAAAGATTTTGTTGATATAGAGGCAAATGCAAATTCTTTAGTAACTGTACAAAGAGAAGTTCTAAATTTTGACTGGTCGGAGGACACTACCAACAATAAGTGGAAGGAATATTTTATGTCTATAGAACAAACAAAAGAAGGTGATGAGGCGAAGGATGATGATAAAGAAGAGAGTACAAAAGTGGAAGCCACTTTTGCCACTGATGATAAAGAAGAGAGTACAAAAGTGGAAGCCACTTTTGCCACTGATGATAAAGACAAAGAGGATCCTCAAGTAGCAGGAGATGACTCATCACTGTCACATTTGATGGCCACCTATCCTGAAGAACTAGAATGTTAAAGAAATCCGATCATAATATTTTTGTCTTTCCAAAGGGAATAACAAAAGCGGACCCACAAAGGAATGTTCGGTGTACCAGTCTTTCTGTTATTCGTAGTTTTGTCTTGTTGTGATGGGTGTATGTAAAACTTTTGAAGGACACCTGTCAATCACATCTGCCCTTTGCTTGTTGCAACTCATGCCTATATAAATGAGTTTTCAAGGCAATGTGATGGTCCGAAACTGGTAGAATTTTTGTGTTTCTCAAGAAAAGTACATTTAGTCGGTCCAATAGTATACAGGTGTATTTGAGTTTGCTTCTAATTGTACTCTTTGATAACATATTGAAATGACAGGAAAAGCAATCTATTATGGGCTTTTCAATTGATTCCTATTGGTCATTGTATTAGTCATGTAAAAGGATAATACAAAAGGGTATTTGCACTATATTTGTGTCATCAATTCTTGTCTCCATTTTATGTGTTTATTTGCTTTGAAGTCATTTAAATAAGGTTTAAATTGATTTAATGCAATCTGGATGGGTTGTATACTGAGTTCATTGTTGCTTTTAATTCAAGGAATTATAGAAATGCTTCAGTAAATCAATAGGGTTTATGAATTTATGAAAAGGATAATTCATAAAAATGGGAAGGGGTGATTACAATTGATTAATTCATTTACAAGTTATTTGAATTAGATCTCCTGCCAATAGTTAGTTTTTTGCTCAATGGATAAGGCACTGGTCACATAAGTCAGAAGTGAACAAGGATGAATTTTGCTGTTGCATATCAAACCAATTATAAAATCAAAATCATTTTTCGTTCCATTTTGTTCAAAGTTATAAATGCTGGTCACTACTCGTTTATATCTATTCTTTGAGTCTTAGGTAGCTGCTATTTCTAGGAATATTTGTAAATCCTAGGAGAATTATGACTAGATCTGCTAATCAGGGATGCATACAAGTTTGAGAACATTAAAGGAAGTGAAGTAAACTGCTCATGTGTTAGTGGGTAATAGATGAGAATCATAATGAAACTAAAAGAATCTCTACACAACAGTTTGCATTAGAATCATCCCTAGGTATACCCGCTTTGGTTTAGCAGAGCTAAAGGAGTAGGAAACCATTCTTTGGTTTTGTTGAAGTTGGGTCATAGTGGTTTATTCATGTAATTGCTATTAGGATTTGGCTAATCCTTAGATTGTATGAGTATTTTCACTGTGATATTGAGCATTTCGTTGTTCAATAGTTTGAAACATCAACATGTACATCAATTCCTCATTCTAGCTTATCAAATTCTCTTCAATTGCACTCATGTAGATGCATTTTTATGAAACTTTCCTTTTCATGTGTGATATTCACTAATCTAATTTGCATCATTTTGAGGCTACTAATATTAAATAATAATCACCGTGACTAGGAAGCAATATGCCTCTCTCTACTATTTTTGTTTGATTTTACTAGCCAATGAAATTAATTGTTTATTTATTGTGTCGTGTTTCTACATAGGTGCACAATATTGACACACATGCATAAAAACTAAACCAATTCAACCATACAATACAAACAAAAGTTTTAGCTCTAGAACCGTAGTCTAGTAAACTATCCAAATTAGAAATAGTCTTAGCATAGTCCTATAAGCTATCTAAACTCTAAATAAAGTCTTAGCATAAGGCCACCCAGAGCCATAAACAATGCTAATAGAGAAACCAAAGGGAAATTAATCCTAACAATTATTCTTAATTTGCAACCAACTAGCACAAGAACATTAGACTAGTTGTTAGCAAGGAACTTAAAGTTCCTTGTAGCTTCCTTCATCCCCATTGTCATTCCCTAAGATCTTTTTTTGCATTAGGTAAAGATAGGTGGTGGAATTGTGCATGACTCTCGGGCTAAATTGAGAGACATTCCCCAACTTTTTATCATATCTATGACTTTGACTTTAACCTTTTCGTGCTCTTTTATAGTGGCTATATATTTGTCACTTTTACAGGTTCCTACTGTCCTAGGTGTTACAAGCTAGGGTTGTCATTGTACCAAAAGATCAACCTACTAATGCTTGATATAACCACTAGACTTATAGAACACAAGAGGCAATTAAGCCATGTCACAAATCTTGAAGGGGAACACTGGTAGCTAGTCCAACAATCCACTCCTTAGTGTTACTTGAGGAGATTCGAACCTGTGACCAAGCTCTGATACTACTTATTACAATTTAGGGTTGTTCAATCAAAAGATCAACCTGTCAATGCCCAATACAACCACTAGACTTATAAAACACATCAAGTGGTTAAGCCATGCCACAAATCCCGATGGGGAATGTTGGCAGTTAGTCCAACACTATGTTTGTTCATTTCTTCTTCCTCCATCATCATTTTATGGGTTAGGTCAATCAATCCTATTTTTATACTTTCAAAAATATGGGTGGAGTTGTCCTTAATAAATTTATCCAATGTGTTCATCTCTGCCTCCTTTACCCCTATTTATTAGCCCCTCAGTCTTCCCTTCCTCTTTATCATTCTTCTCACTTCCTCACTCCTCATCCTCCTCAGTATCATACTCAACCAAAGTTTTCATTTTTCTTTTCTCTATGGAACAAGCTGTGAATCTATGGGACCACTTCGGACTGCTTTCATTTTCACTAGTCTCTTCCATCTCTTCCTCCTCCTCTTCGTTGATAATCTCCTTGATGTTTAATTTGATTTCTAGCTAAGGGGGAAGATTTTTCCTCTTTTTTCTTATAATGCTAGGAATTGAGGCCTCATCCTTAGGATTACAAAGCTCATTTCCAACCATTAGGTGCATGTCAGTTTATCCTACCCTTGTCGATGAGACTGCAATTTTACATTTACTCTTTCTCATAGGACCTCAACACCACAAACCGCATTAATACATATGAAAAATAATTCATATACTATAATTACATAGATTAAATTAAATTTTAATTTATAAAATTATATAATTAATTATAATATTATTGAATAATAAAAATACAATTTTTTTTTTTTAAATTTTAAAATTTGAAATTACTATTTTAATTTTTTAATTCATGAATACTGATTAGAATACCAATTTTATAAAAAAAAAATATAATAAATTGCCATCTACCCTTGGTTTACTGGTGAAGTTGAATGACTCACAAAGAGCCCACCAGGGATCAAGTCTTGCTGAGTGCAAGGCTCGAAGACATCATAAGAAATGAGGCCGAAATCGTGGGCTCATATCTGGTACCTAAAACTTGCTTGTGGATGACCTCCATAAAAAACAAGAGATGCAATGCGTCAAAGTTCCTACCAATAATTGGAAAAGAAGGAAAATAGAGATTTACAGTTAGAAAGGAAGAATACGAAGAGAGAGCTAAAAGAGAGAATGGTATGCTATTCAAACTACCAAAATATCTAGTAAGTTAGAGAGGTAGTATTAGTTTTACAATTTGTAAAATAGTATAAAAAAATAAGAGCAAGATTGTAAAAATAGTAGCTAGTAAAACATAGTGTAAATTTAAAGAAATAACATTTTACAATTGACAAAAATAAACATCAATGTAAAACTAATAAATATATTTAAAATAAGATATATAAAACATTTAATTCTATATTTGAACTTGCTAATAAAAGTAGATTGTGATAATTAATATTGATTATACATTCTTTTTGAGGTGGAAGATACAAATAATTATTTTTTTAAAAATCTAATCAACTTGTCACAAATGTAAAAAAGATAAAGTTGTAATTAATGCATGATAGAGTTGTAAAATATTTATATTTTTGTTAAAGAAAATTGAATTTTCTTCCAACCAAAAATAGTATAGTCCAATAGAATAAATGAAAAGTGTGATTTATAAAATAATAAAAAATTAGAAAAAAATATAAACATTTTTTCCAACAATCTTTTAAATTCTAATTGAATTAATAAAAAATTAAATTGAATGAAAGCAATAGTATCTCGCACAAAAAAACAAAGTAGCTAAAAAGATTTGGTGTGACTATATAATGATTTTTTAGAATTATATATATGTTTTTTGGTGTAGTTCACGAATACTAATTAGATTATAGAGACATCTGGAAGATCGTCGCGGTCTTGCCAAAACCTCAGGTTCCGGCACAATTCGGTGGTTCCAAACGCTGTTGAAGACATTCCTATTTTTTGGGAATTTATGTGTTTGCCTGTTATTCTTTCATCATCTCTTTGCCTGTACATATATTCAAATAAGAAAGCATTCAGCCAAAGGGGGACCACTTTGCGGAAAAGATCATTTACAGGTTTCTAATAGCAACTAAACCCTAATCAATATCAGGGTTTCGCGATTGCCGGGGTTTAGTTGATCATGGGATCTCTGAATGACTCTATCGGCAACGCCGATGTGAGGTATGATAACGGAAAGGATTTAATGAGATACAAGATTAAAACGGAAAATGCTGTAAATAACGGAGGCAATGACAATTCAAAGAGGAGAAGAGTGTGCCCCCTGCCTCTTGAAGTTGGCACTCGTGCCCAATGCAGATGGAGGGATTCCAAGCTCCACCCTGTCAAGGTTATTGAACGTCGGAGGATTCCATTTGGCGGACCTAACGATTACGAATATTATGTTCACTACACTGAGTGTGAGTTCTTTAACTACCTCCATATTTGCATGTATATTTGATTGTAGATTTCTTACGTTTAGGTTTTTCAATTTCCAGGGGTTTAATTGGTATTAACTAGATTTTATACACAGTCAATCCATAATACATACCCGATGTCCACACCGGGGCTGCTTAAGATTAATTTCTGCTTAAATTTTTTTAATTATAAGGAAATGATAATTTAGAATCAAGCAAATGATGATTTAGAATCTTTGGCTATTATCGGAGCAGCTGTTGCTTAAAATTTGAAAATAAGGTTTAAAATTTGAAATAAGCAATGGAAAAAAGGGGCCTAAAAATAAGCAGAAGAAAGCACACGTCTTGACTGTGTTTTTTAATCACTTTTTTATTTGAATCTAATTTTTCCTTAATATATTTTCTCGCAAGAAATACCATTAACAAGTTGATGTTAAATAATATTTAAGAAGACTGCTTAAAAATAAGCAGCAAATGTTCCATGCATGGTGCCATCAGCTCCACAAATTATGTCTCAAAAAATTTAGCAGCTGTTGCAAGCTAGCAGAAATAAGCTAGGCAGCAGCATGGGAACCTGCTCCTAGAGTTAAATGCCTCTGAGAGAAGTATGAATACTTTATGTATGTGAAGTTCGAGCTTTTTGTACAGATATATAGATGGATGCAAATTCCGAACTACTAAATTGATGTCTTGTCGGACTGGGGTCTATAAACCCACCTTCCATACAGAGAAACAAATAAAGCTGCACCTTGACTTTATGAACAATATCATCGATAAATTAATAATATTTGCAAATAGATGCTTATGCAAAAGGTTGCATATAACGATTGACGAACCATTATTATGTTTTCATGGTTGAGGGTCAAATTGAAAACCATGAACCACGCAGGCAATTCAGAATATGCACACACAAATCGAAACAAATATGAATTCTCCAGCATTCTTAAGTTTTTATTTTTAATTCTGCTAAAATCATAAACAGATAACAACTTGCTGCAGTTAAATCATAATCCAGCTTTCTTATTAGAATTGTAAACTGTAATGACAATATGACCTTTGCAGGTCTTTGTTTAATTTGGATACACAATTACATGATATAAATCTACACACACATATATTTATGTATGTATAGAATGACTATACATACATACATATATGTACGCGCACATGTAATTCTAATTTTTGGTTGATTAAACTTTGGTTTGGAATCTCATCCTCTGTTGGAATGTTCAAGTTATTCATTATGAAATGTTTACACATGCATGTTTGATAATGTAGACATAAGAAGATAAGAGGAAAATAGATGTAAGGTTAGAGAAAGCCTTCATACAACATATAATGTTTCAACTTTCAAATGCATTTGTGGACTTATCATCATTTTTCAGGCTTTGTTTTAAGCATATTTAATGTGAATATGTGGTTAGGCATAAGAATTGATGGACACAATATTTTTGATTGTATTTTGAAAATGAATCAGTCATCCCATCAACAAGAGCTTGGCGTTTGAATGTGTGTATAAATGCTCCTTGCATATAAATACTTCTCTCTTATATTTCAATGCATAGTCAAAGAATATTAAATATTTTAGGCAATATTGTGTGTTAAACAATTGACATAAAAATACTATGGCTGCAGTTAATAGAAGGCTTGACGAGTGGGTGAAGATTGAGCAACTTGAACTTGAGTCTGTAGAGGCTGACGCAGATGAAAAAACTGAGGACAAAGTATGTTAGTTGCTAGATGCATCTGAAGTTTAGTTGATATGGACTGGTTTCTCAAGCACCCAGCACAAGTTTCTATATTATTTATTTATCATCGTGGGTTTTCTTTTCAATTTAGAGGGTCCTTATGTAATTCTATTTGGTTAAAATGAATATTCGTTTTTGCTTCTTTTTAACAGGGTGGAAACTTGAAGATGACTCGTCATCAAAAACGTAAAATTGATGAAACACATGTTGAAGAGGTACGAATGAGTGATATACGTATTTATAATTAAATAGCAACTTAAGGTTCATTTGGAGATTAATTTGAGAAATTCTTTCATATTCTTGGATTGGAAGAATTGTATTTTATAATATTCAAGTGAAGTGCAGAATTCTTTATTGCTAGAACACGAGATTTATGCTTTAATTTCATGTTTTTGCTCATTCTAGAAGGCGTGGAGTGCTTTGCTGAACTAATAAAATTAATTGGTATTAGGAAACATAAATCCTGGTTGTATTGCATTGAGCTCATGAAATTCAAAGTTATTTTCTCGTCTATGGTCTTGAAACATATCTGATTGGCCTGATAATAAAGGGTTGACAATTCACCATTTTCAGCATGAATTTGTTTGCTTTGATGACAAAGCCATAGAATTGGCATTCTGTCATTGTGAGAGAGAAAGACTTTGGAATAGGCTTACAATGAGCAATATTACAATATTTTTTGCCATTGCATTTTGAGAGTACGCATTCAATCTGTTTTTATTTGATCTGAATTGTGTGCTCGTCTTTTTTTATATGTGTTTGGAGTTTAGATATATTGCATTGTTCTTTTGATGATATTATAGTAGATCCCATAGTTCAAAATATCATTCTCTACCACTTATTGGCGAGGCAAAAAAAAGTTTTCTTGGCAAATATTAGAGAGAAATCGGTAACTTCTCGGGAAAATATCGGGAATTTTAAAAATGACTTAAATTTAATAAGAAATGCATTTTTTTTTTGCAAAATTCAATAAGTAGATGCATCTAATGAGTCAGTAAATGAGTAAACAAACCATACAATTTGATCAAGATATATATAAATGCAATAAGTGACAAAATCACATCCTCCTGTGGAATGACGATGTAGTTAGAGACTCTGAACTCTGAAGCAAACTACAAATACCAAATTGTCTTTGTAAAAAGATAAGCAAATACAAATGTCAAATACAATATGAAACTAGTCTACATCTTCCTCTTCCCACATCCAATAGTTCTAGTAAAAACTATGGGAGAGGGAGGGGGTCTAGCGACTGTAGCCCTAGCAGTCCTATGTGATGTAGATGGTGTTGGTGCTGGTGCGGGCGCTAGCGTTGGGAATGCCTCCTCATCATTTGAATCCTCACTGCTACTATCGTCACTATTAGTGTCCTCACTCTCATTGCCCTCCTCTTGAATGTGTTGTGAGGTTTTCACACCATTGCCCCAAAATTTTGGGGACCCCCCTTTTTTTGATCGCCTCGGCAAATTTTTGGATTGTCCAACAATTTTGATTTTTCGAGAATTTTGAGCCTTGGACACTTTCAGGCCAATGGGAGAGACTTAACTTATTTTCACCCGATTTTTTTAACTTGATTTTCTAGAGCCACCATTTCCATCCTTAGGCTGAACAAATTTCAAAGTTAATTCCAACTTGGCAGGGTAAAATTGTGAATTTCGTACTTAGACATTTTCTTTTGAAAATTTGGATATAATTGTATAAATTTGGATAATTTTCAAAAAATGAAATTTTTGTTAAATTTGGTCTTTTGAATTATCTTAATTATTTTTTGGTGAAGAAAATTATTTTTTGTGATGGTGAAGCCAAATTGCAATATCGATTTTTAGGCCCTAGAGAAATAATTTTATTTGTGTTAAAATGCTAAAATTGCTTAGCAAAATCGATTAGAATTAAAATAGTAAATCGATTAGAATTAAATTTGCAAAATTTGGCTTTAAATGGATTAAATTACCTTGAAAACTTTTTTGCCATTTAATGAAATTGATAATTTAATATTGAAAAAATGGCTTTTGATTAGCCAAAATCCGATTTTAATGACGTATTAATTACTAAATCCTCATTAAATGGAAACATTTAACATCTCCAAGGCATTGTTTAATTTCTTTTTGCAAATTGAAACTAATTGGCAATTTAAAAAAGCAATTTTCATTTTGGCAAAATTAATATTTAGCTAACTATTTAATTGTGGGTCATAATTTTGCATTAATTATTATTATTTTTTTCTTCCAGGGTCCAAGTCGGCTAGCTTGGGGGGAGTAAGAAAGTTGGGTATAAGAGGAGGCCTCTCTCCCATTTCCTCCTCACTTCTCACTTCTCCTTCTTAGGGTGTTGGCGATTTTGCAAGAGCAGATCTGCACTCTTCTTGCTTGATGAAATTTGTGGAAGGCCGAATTTTGTGGGAGCCGAATTTTTTGGGAGTCGAATTTTGTGGGAGATAAAATTCTGATTTTTGCAAGAAGTTGCGATTTTTGCCCTAGGTTGGGTAATTTTATTTGGAGGTGAATTACATGATAAATTTTTGATTTGCAAGTGGATTTGAAGTTCTTGAGGTCTAGTCCTAATTCCGAAAAGTCGCTGTACGATTATTGGTTAAGGTGAATTTTAATCATTTAGAGTTGAAAGGGATCCTTAAACTGACATCCTTCTTTCGTTTTAGTCTAAGGATTGCTTCCCGTGGTTCTACTTGCCTTTTGGTCCACCACTCTACCATCTCGTAATAGAGTGACGAGTATGGAGGATGTTAGTGCAAGCAAGAATCCCAAGCGGACAAACATTAAGAAAGACAAAGAGAATATGATGCCCAAAACACCCTTCTTCTCGAAAATGAAGTGAATAACCGACACCAATATCGATGTAGTGGACATGTTTCAGATGAAGGACAGACTAAAGGAAGGACAATCCCCCCTGGCTATTGGTAAAGCTAATTTCAAATCATTTAGAGTTGAAAAGGGTTTTTAAGCGGATTTCTCTCTTTCGTTCTAGTCTAAGGATTGCCTTTCTTGGTTCTGCTACTCTAATTGTCCACCACTTTACCATCTCGTAATAGGGTTACGAGATGGAGGATGTTTACAAACACTAAGAAAGACAAAGAGGATATTCTTCTTGAAAATGAGGCGAATAACCGATACTAATGGCGGTACAATATAAGGATATACAAAAGGCAGTTGCACATCACAACCCAGGCATCGACACTTCCATTACGACCATGATGGGTGACAACGGAGCAGCCCTTGATTTTGAAGACATCAGAGAAGAGTATATCAATGAGATAAGACTTGGATCGAGATTGGATGAGCTAGAAAAGGTTGCCATCAAGAAGAAACATCTAAGCACCCTTTCCTCTCTCAATGCTCTTATTGGATTTGAGAAAGAATATGAGAAGGATCATGAAAAGATGCTACAAGCAGCAAGCAGTGTGGTGAAGTGAGTGGAACTTAGGGCGAAGCACACACCTTGTCCTCCTATGGAAGAAGTTAACGAAAGGCTAGCTAAGTTGATCGCCTTAGCTAAGAAAATGAAAGAAAAGGGAAGATTTATATTAGAAGATCATTTGATGTAAGCCCAAGTGGCAATTTCCCTTTCTTCTAGAATAGGACAAGTGTCTATTTCTGATTGGCCACCATTTTGGTGCCTTCTCATTGGTTGCCACTTTTTGCACTTTTTTCATTGGTCCATTGATGAGGTGGTAGCTTCTCATTGGCCGATGGGGTGGCAACCCTAATTAGGGTTTTGAGGATCTAATCTGGATCGTTGATCTTGTTTTGATCTCCACCGTCTGTTGTATTTTTGGCCCCTAGATAAGGCCATTTGCTCTCATTTGTAAAGTGTTGGAGAAATTGTTGCTAAGATAATACCAAAATTGCTCTCTTCTTCATTGTTGTGACTTGCATGGTGATTAAGAACATTGGGTATTATTGCATGTTTTCTACTTCCACATAGTTAGATTTCTTTTCAAGTTGTTGAAGCAAATTTCATTTCAAGTTGTTTAAGTGAGAGTAAAGTAGATGGATAGTTGCATGGTAGCATTAGTAGGTGTTTGATAGGGATCACTACTAGACCACTAGCATCCTAGCGGCTTGTTGGGAAGCCTTGTGTGGCAAACTAGTTTATTATTCCTTTGAATCATTGCACCTGTGGAAGTGAGGCCGCTGGTCAGCTTTCATTAGGTTCAATCCCAGTCCATTTGCTAGTCTTCCATCCATAGTAGTAAGAGTAGGATAGCAAGAAATTTAGGACTTAGAATTTAGGAGAAGAAAGTTAGAAAAACACCAGTCGAAAGAACCCTCCACCCTCCACCACCATCACTTTCCATCAACATCATTAGGTTTGATCCCAATCCATTTGCTAGTCTTCCATCCATAGGAGTAAGAGTAGGATAGCAAGAAATTTAGGACTTAGAATTTAGGAGAAGAAAGTTAGAAAAACACCAGTCGAAAGAACCCTCCACCCTCCACCACCATCACTTTCCATCAACATCATTTAGCTTTCACAAACCCATCACCATCACCATCACCATCATTAGACCAAAGTCCAAGTCATCCTTGAATGAATAGCGGAAGGCCACCTACGTGATTACAAACAAATCACATCGATAAAACTGAGCGAGTATCCACAAGAGTAAGGAACATTGGAGTTATTCTCATATCCCATGAGCAATAACTTTTCAAGAGAGGAATTGTATGTTTGATACTCCGTATCAAATGTTCAATTGCTAATATGTTATGTAAGTGATACAAAACTCGCATCAACAGAATGTTGTCCAATCCCAGTGCAAAACCCTCCTCCATAGCTTGCCTCTCCAAATTATATATGTCATTCTTTGTGAACAATGGAGGCTGCTCTTGTGCTAGCCAATCACCAAAAAGATCTATGTCATCCAGATCAAGTGGCTTAACTAGTGATGACTCTACCTTTCTTATGCACAACCTAAGGTTATATTGTACAAAGACAAGGTCATTTAGGTGTTTTTGTGCCAACTTGTTCCTCTTCTTTGTCTGAATGGATTTGAATAAGTGCCAATTACATTCACAATTGGATGAGCTACATGATTGACATACGATGTGAAGGGCAAGTTTTTACAGATTTGGGACATTTCCACCCCAATTTCATCACCAAGCATCTGCAAGATAAATGTTAAAGAGTTAGAAAGAAAGGTGAGGACAAATTTTTGTAGCTAAGTATTTATTTACTTATCATGCATGTGAAAGACTCCAAATTCTAAATATTGTACCTGGGGTTTGATTGTGTCTACCTCTCATTGCCATTTTTGAGGAGAATAACTTGCCCGTTGCATTTTGATACACTTCCATCTCGGCCTTAATGAGGTCTCTCACTGCAATGTTAGGTACCATCCTCTGCATGCATTCATTGAACCCCTCCATGACCTCTCCATTGTGATCCTCGTACGATGGAGAGAAGCAGAAATGAGGGTTGAGGAAATACCCTGCTGCATGAATGGATTGGTGGAGCTGATTGCTCCACCTTCTATCAAAAATATCTCATATGGGCTGAAATTTTAGGATGTTCCCCTTGTATTGATTTCTTACAGCCAAAGACGACCTCATAAAGGGACCCCATTGTGGTTTGGTCCACATCTACCAAGCGGAAAACTTCAACCAAGGGCTTCACCACGTATAATTGAAATGTAGAAAACCATTATTAATTGGAGAATAGGGTTATAAATCAATAATGAAAGACTTGATTAATGAATACAAAAAAAGTAAACATTCAAATTTTGAAGTTTCCAAGTTACTTCCACAATTTTTGTAGCTAGATTAAAAAAGTGGCTATCAAAGACAATGCTTGCAATGCTTTGGCGAGCTTCTTTGAATAACTTGACTCTAGCCATGGTGGACTCACAAACATCTTTTTCAAAGGATTCAGTTAAAGAAAAACACTTTGCAACATTAAAAAAATTGTCATGTGACCGCGGGTCTAATCAAGTCCTTGTCATGGGTGAAGTCTCTCATCAAGTGAAGGACCCAAAGGGTGATTGTAGATATATTTTTTTATCTTCCTTTCTTCCTCTACAACTGGTTTCACTTTATGCCCTCAACTGTTGCTTCTTCATCAAGGTTGAGTGGGATACCTAGTCACAACCCACATCATTTCATTATGATCATTGGCTTAGCATCATCCAAAGTCCAAACTAATAATGGAGAGTAGAAAATAATAAATAATTCTAATAGAGACATACCTTGCAATTCGGAAATGGTTGACCTCATGGCCAATGTAGCCCTTTCCCTTCTCAACTTTTTCTCTTCTTGGGCATTGAGCATGGCAAGCATTTTTAAAAAAATTTCTTCAGTGGTCTCATCACAAACCCTTGTGCCATGCTTTTTTATACCAGCAAGGTGGTACTTCAAATGAGATATGCCTCCACGAATTTATTTTTCACATTTTATACATATCACAGTATTATACTTGATTCCTTCGAAGCCATATTTCAATGTCTTGTCTCTAGCCCGTTTAGGGCACGTGCCTACAAATCCAGATGGACATGCAGCTATGGAACCATTGTCATATGCTGCAACTGAGCCAGTTGTAGAAGAAACCATATTTGCCAATTAATGTAAATCAACCTGCACATACAAAAAACAAATTGAAGCCAAAAATTTAGATATTTAATAAACATATTTAGGAACAAACTAATTAGATTATAAGTTTTAACACAAGCTGAAACTTGAAAGAAAAAATAACAATGTGTTAGGTTATGAAATTAATTAGAAAATTATGATCTTTTTGGGTAAATTGCAAATGTATGGTGTTTGATATTAGACATTACACTCTAAATTGTGTTAGAGAACATTGCAAATGGTATTCAAGAGATTCAATCATTATATGCAACTAAGGCAACACAAACCAATTTTTAACTCAAGAAAAATAATTTAGAATACTTATTTGTTAATCCGGGTTTGCTTGAAAAGATCTTCCATTTAGCTTCAAATCCACTTGTAATCGCTCTACAAGGCTTTTGAACACTATTTCTCTCCTCCACAACCCTTCTCTCTTTCAAGTACTCTAGAATGCAAAAAATTGAAGTAACTATTGCTGCTATGCTTCCTGGTTTTCACTTGTGTGTGCACGAGAAGACATCAAGTTATTGTGAGAAGTTGGCCTTTTCTTGTTGATATAGCACCAACTTCTCGACTGGGATTTTGGTGCAAAAACCTTGAATTTTCTTGCTAGTTTTCTGCTATATCGGCCTCTTATTAGTGTGATTTTGAACAATGGTTGATCCAATCACATTGTGGGTTCCAAATACATGTGAGTTCTACTTCCCATTAATGTGTACTCTCAAAAGTAAACTTGTGGACTCTTGGCAAAATGATTGTGTTAGGTTGAGTCATACCATAACTCGTATTTGATTGTGTTTCTATTTGTAATATGCTCCACCATGTTCTATTATAAGAAAGTCATAGTTACTATTCAGTTTCTTTTATTGTCATATTTTTTTCGAGTAGTAAACGGATGCCTTGTCGAGTGATCTATAAGTGTGAAAATGATTCAGGAGCATCTTGGGTGTCTTGCATCACCCAAAATACTTCTATTTCCAATTTTCCTGTTTTTGTGTTTTTAATAAGTGCTATTCCTATACAAAGTTGCTATTTGTGGGAGCTTGCTAGTTTTAGTAAGTTTGTATTACATGCTCAGATTGTTCTAATCTCATATACGGAGGTTCATCTTTGACATATTGACTTGCTGGATGAGTTTTATTGTCATATCATATGTATTGGTGCAGTTATTGTAGATTTTCGGTATGAATTTTGGCTATCCAAACTTTAGGTTCAGCGATGAAGGCCTAAATGGCTTCAAAACGAGGTGAAACCTCAATTGATGGACGCTTGCGCAATGAACCAAATTAGATTGATAGCTGAGGATTCTGGAATGGGGTTATAATAGCCCATTGGTCAACGGTTTGTTAGTTATGGTCTCCAGAAGTGGACCCGTCTAAAAATGTAATTTGTAAATTATCTTGGGCCGATCTTATGTAATAAAGTGTGATGAAATGATATAATATTAGGTTGGTTGGCCTCAAGGGTTAGGGCTTCGTGTCTAGATCCTTCTTGGGCAATAAAAGTGCCTATATAAGGAAGGCCCATAGGTTGTCTAGGGCAGTTCAGGGTGATAGTCATAATTTTGTCTTGCAAATTGTTGTAAGGAAGGCGCCCATGTGGGTTTGCATATTGTAATTCCACATTTGCGACGATTAAGAAGCCCATATTTTGTTCTCTCAATTTGTGTAGTTTCTCTGTTTTTGTTGTGTGTTGTGGTATTAAGGGGAGCACCCTTCATCAGAAAAAGAAGACTAAAATGGATGTCAAATGAATATGATCTAGTTGATAATGATGAATACTGTTCAATTTCTTTTATTTGTCATTTTTTTTGAGTAGTAAATGGATGCCTTGTTGAGTGATCAATAAGTGTGAGAAAGAAGACTAAAATGGATGTCAGACAAATATGATCTAGTTGATTATCATGAATGCTAAATGATTGCAAATTGCCTAATTTAAATTTTACTTTAATGAATTAATTGATATCTCAAGTGTGTACAAACGCTTCTTTATATATATCAACCATCTGTACAAAAACTTCCTTTGTTGGTTGAATATCAAATGTGTAGGAAACTACAAAAGTAATAACCATATGTCAGCTTACACTATAATGACTAGCCGATGATTGGGCTAAGTGAAGATAGATCCTGAAATCCTGCCGAAGATGCTGTTGATAGACAATACGAAAGGTGTGTTGTCACATACCGGTAGAACCAACACCAATAAGACTAACTTAGTAGCTGATACATGAAACTCTTAACCAATACAAAAAACTCCTACATATGACATTAATGACAGCTCAAAAATGGAGGGGCAAACAATCTCCCCTTTTGTCATTGATGGCAAGCCAAAAACAAAAACACTATAAACTCTGCTTGAGAGGGAGAGGGACATCCACATGCTGACATTTTTCAAAACCTTTTTCAAAAAACTTTTTGTTGAACCTAAGAAATAAACTTGCCATACAATTATCTCTCCCTTTTGCCATTAATGAAAAGGGGTGGAAGAGAAACATGAACAGTACGGTGGAGTAGCCTCACGTTGAACAGATGCAACTGATTCCTTCAAATGTTGAATTTCTTTAATCCAATTGTCTTTATGTGAATTCCAATCCACAATAGCCTGATTTAGTTGAGAGAGACACAGGCACAGAGCTGAGAGATTCTTCTACATTTGGAAGGGTTCTCTGAACTAAGTTGGATTGCTGCAAAGCAATTTCATAGCAGAACACAATAGAGAAAGACATGGAACAAATAAATCTTGCAGATTGGTAAGAGGAATCAGAATGGTTTCATCTTGATGCTGTAATGCGAAGAATTTCTGCTGTATAATATCAATCTGATTGCTGATAGAACCATCCAGATCGTTCATGATTTTGTAGGAGTGATAAACACTCTTGATTCAATGGAATCCATAGCTTCTTCGATCTTTACAGTAACAATTGGCCATTACGGAGTGTACTGGTAGAGTTCACTACCACTGGATAGAAGTCCTTGACCTTCACCAACTTGTTTCTTCAACTCAGAACATGACACAAGATATTTTTTTTTTCTGTAGATGGTGCAAGAAGGTATTCAACGAATTCAGCAAGATCCTTGACAATCACCACAATTAGTTTACATTGGTCCCTATCAGAACTAGTGGAAGCAACAGAATAGGAGTAAACCAAAGCACTCAATGCTGAAACAATCTCTTTAATAATTTCATTCTTCTCCTCAGGTTCCTTCAGTAACTCTTCGTGAGCAGTTGCTGTGATCATTTGTACAACATAAAGTTTTTGCTTGGTGACACACTGTTAAAATCAATAACCAGCGAAGATGTAACAGGTTGGATAGAAAAAGTTGAAGAAATAAGATTCCGGAGAAACCTGTGTTAACTGGAACCAATATCTGCTTGCTGACATAACTTCAATTTCAGGTTTGTTGGCAGACCAACAATGATGCTTCTCCTATAGAAACCTTTTTGTCGGAATCACTACGCTCAACTTTTCCCTCTTCTACCTTTTCTTCAAATTCCTTATCACAAGCAACATTACCCACATTATCTTAGAGTGCCTCGTTATAATATCCCTAACCGGATATTTGCTGGTTCCTCTTATAAACAAAATAATCAGAACTAAAACCTTGCAGATGTATTCCAGCACAAACGAATTCAATACAATAGCCGACAGATGTTTAATCAACTTCTTCTTAATAATAATATTCAAACTCAGAAATAGTCGAATGGAATACAATATGATGTTTAAACCAGAAGATTCTTCAATAATTAATAACCAGTTCCTTTTAGAATAATATTCAGAATTCTAGGCATATGGAAAATGCATTACAATCTTATAATGTTAAAACCAAAAACTTCCATACAACTCTGCAAATACGTTATTGTATTATACAACAGTAATACAATAACCAGTACACAAAAATCCAATCCTAAATACAGATTTAACAGTCAGATTGGAATGCTAGAATAAGAATCTGTAAGTGCGAATGAAACACCTAAACTGATGTTTCCGTGACAATGGGTTTGCGTCCATTGTCTGCCAGCACGAGGGGCTACGTCCTCAGACTAGTTGAAAGCTGAAGATTTCTAAAAACTCTCACAGAGAGAAAATTGAACTAATCATAAAATCAAGCATGCCCAGCCATGAGTCTCTTTCCCCTTTTAATACACAAATTGAGACTTTCCGACTTCCCTCTAGCCTTTGTCCTATTCCTTGTGACTCTTCAACTTCTTTATGATAAATCGTCATATTCCTCCTCGTCCTCTTGTGACCACATGGAATATTAATTTGACCTTTAATAATAAATCTCCAGCTTACATAGTCAAATTTAATATTGTAAATTTGTTCCTTCTTAATAATTCTAATGTCCCCAAAGAAGGGACATTACAAATCTCCCCTCCTTGAGATTGCTTGCCCTTAAGCAATATGTACAAGGATCCCATACAAATCTGTAGGTAATCCAGTAGCCCAAATTAACGACAAATCCGACCAAACTGTGAAGCACGGTACCACTGTACAAAACACCTGTCAACTGAATTCCCGGATCCCATATTACTCTTCGAAGAAATGTTGGGCTTGTAAACTAATCAATACTGATCATCATCATAATCAGCCTTAAACTGAAAGGGATCACAATAAAATCCTCGTCCAACGATAGATACAATTTGCCAACACCTGGATCTTCAACTCTGTTATGCTGCCTCACTGCTATGATGATATAGAAATATATCCAAGGTCCATGTATAATCTAATAGAATGTGAAGACCTGACCTAAATGGATGATGTAAGAAATGAGCTGCTTAAAAGCTGAAACCACCATCCCACGGATATCAGAATTCACATTGTTGGCATGAACTTGGAGAATTTTCAAGTGCATAGGTGCTATGAATATGAGAGATGTTGAGAATCTAACCACAAAACTCACATAAATACTCCATCGAGAACTATTTAGAGGCTAATGAAGAAAATTCACCCAACTTCTGAATGGGGTGAAATCGGAGAATATGTTGGGGTAGATCAAGTGATAAGCAACAGAAGTTGATTCATCATTCCTATGCTGTGATCCGGATTCATTGGTAGAATCTGAGCCAGGATCCCAAAGTCTGAAATCAAACTCTCCCTCTTCATGACAAACAAGAGATAATCCCTCATTTAATACAAAAAAAGGATTGTTGGATGTCCAATCAGCAACAACTTCAAACAAAGGGTTGTCAACAATTTGAAATTATTCTGAAGTTTTGCTACTTAACCGTTTGGGGCAGCTATCCAAGTCATACATTTGCTGAATGCTCTCAAATTCGTCAATGACTTCGTGGAAGAACTCTTGCCTCATTCTATTCTCATGTTCCCAGGAGTGTTCCATGAGCTTGATTTGATTTTTTGCTTTCTGTAGAGAAGATTGAGTTTCACTCAGTGCCTCCTTAACATACTTAAGTGTCTTGTTAAGATCCTCAATCTCATCCTTTTCCCCATTTGACTGTGCTGCATAAATCTCAACAACCTTAAGAATGTAATACTTGTTAGACAGTAGATATAAGTAATCTAATTTCATAGTCTCGAGGGCTATTTTGAGGTTCTGTAAATCGACCAAAGGCCAGTCACCTTCCCCTTCCCTTGGGATCTTCCTGTAGAGCTCCTCAACCAACTTGTGGGTACTGTCATATTGTACCAAGGATGCCACAACCATATCTTTACTAATCTTTAGTTGATTTTGTAAGGCATGTATTCCATTATCTCCTTGCTGAAATTATTCGTTGTCTTGCAGGGTCATCTTAGGTTGTTCCTCTAAATTCATGTTTTGAGTATCATGAATATATGGTTCATGATGCCAAGGTTCCAAATTGTTATTACCTTGTGTGCAATCTATGTCCTTAATCTGCTTGATGAAGGTCACCTCCAAGTCACCAACGAAGAAACTTGTACCTTGCATAACATCTTCTACGTAATTGTGAGAAGGCTGCAAATCACTAGTAGTTGTCTGCTCTTCTATTTCAAGACCATCCAAATGATAATTTTGGTCTATCGAAATTTCTTCGTCCACCCCTGTGTGTTGTTCGTTTTCAAAGAGATCCTGGACCAACTTTAGATACTTTCTTTTTGCCATATCAGTCATATTTCACTGCCCTAGATAAAAATCCAAGTAGTCATTGAATGATAAATCATTTTGGATTCGGGTAGGAAGTTCTTTGTACTGTCCATAAATGTCGAGTATTTCTGCTCTTATAATGGAGTTTGAATTCTGAGCTAACTGTGCTTGCAATTTCATAGTACCTTTCCTGATTTTGTAATCCAGGCAGTTTGATCTGCTTCTTGAACCTAATAGTATCTACCTAACGACAGTCTAGCAGTGCTAAAACACTTTGTTGGTTCCCAAAACCACAGATTGGAATCCTACAAGCCTTGCCTGCTCGATGCTGGGATATCCAACCGGTTAAGGTCAATTTGACAGGATCGATCAATGTGATCCAAATCCCCTGCGCTTCCGGCTTTGCAAAACCGAGGCGGGTGTACCTGATCTTGGACAACAACCTTAAATCCAAGATGCTTATAGCAGATTGGTTAGAATGCAAATACAACAAAAGCTTTCAAAATGGCAAGAATTATTGAAAACTTTAAGATTGCAAATTACGAATTAAGAATAAAAGTAAATAATTGTATGAATGTTTATTAAATAAGAGTGATTATTATAGATAATTGCAATAAATGAATATATTATTTCCTCAATGGAAAGAAATGAAATAGTTGCTAGCATATGGATTATGAATCAGGAGTAAAAGACCAATGCTTAATTAAATGGGCAATCAGAGTCAATAAGTTGAGACGTACAATTTTACAAAGTTTAATATATTTAAACTATAAACAATTTTAATAATTCAATTGCGACGGATTATATAAACGCAATTTTAAACTAGTCTGAAATGCACTTTAACTTCTGCAGAGACAATTTAGACATAAATACGGAAATAATTAAATATTTCACAATATTTATGTTTATCTAATTTAAAGTGCAATAACGACCCAGTCCACTTATCCGAATATTAAAATATTTATAGACAAAAAAAAAACATTTATAAAGGACAAAACTTATTAATAATTTAAAACTCCAAAATTCAAAATAAATAATAACAATGTCGGAAATAAAATCACAATAAAGACATTCCTTATAGAAGATCCATCTATTGCGAACATATCCAGGTCGCACAAAATCCACCCACTAACTCAAATCCACGGGCTTAGTTCAAAAATTCGCTTCTCCTCCAATTGGAAAATATAATACATTCATAGAGCATAGGATCGATAAATTTTTTAAAAATATGAATAATGAATTGTCTCTTCTCCCCTCTTGATTTTTTACATCTATATTTATAAATGTGAAAGGGTGCGTGGCTGAATAGACACAACCATTCGGCTCCTAATCTTTTCGGAATGATGTAACTCATCATGACTAATAACTGACCAATATTAAGTGTTTGATATAGTTTTATCCAAAGATAATTTGTGGTTTAATTATTCCTGCCCTGTATTCTTCATCGACGTGTATCTATATCTTTTGCGTTCACAACTTGAATGCGAATTTCATACTTTTGAACTTCTTTTTATTATAGAATCGGACGTGATCCCCTGGAGAAGGTAGAAGTTCCATGTCCATGCATATCCCTCCAATACCAGGATCTGAGATACTACTTCTTTTATCGTTTATTCATCATTATCTGCCAGCTTTTGGTTTTTTTTTGTACAGGTTGAACTTTATTTGGTTGAACATCTTTGCCACAAGAAAGTCCTCATATTTCGCACGTACTTAGTCCAGACAGTGCAAGTCATTCATCCGCCATCCATCTGCCACCAATATGCAATAACGTTAGATGCTAATTATCAAATACTAGTTAGTAATAAGCAATTTGAAATCCTTGCTTAGGAGGCTTCTGTTTTTTCCGTTGCTCCAGTGCTGCTAGGAAAGGTTCTCAAATAATTCAACAGCCCACTGTAGAGTATGTTCACTTGCATACGGAAGGCCCTTAATTGTACATATAGGGGTCTCCTTGTGTTCTGGAGGACCCCTTGTGGAAGCATACATTTCCGAGCAAAAAGAAACAAATACCTGCACACTATCTCTGGTACCATATTTGCTTCCATCAGTCATTGGTTTTTGATATGCCACACAGTAAGTATCAAGATATAGTCTTGATGAAGATGTGTCAAGAGCAGAAAGTACACCAGAAATTGAATCAAAGAAGGAAGAATCAAATATATTCTCAGCCTCTGTACTGAACTTCACATTCAATGCACGTACTTGGGCTGCAGGATCGATTTTTCGCAGAGCCTTCGATGCTGAGGCTGTTTTCAGTCTCCCCAAGTCATTTATTTTGTATAAAACCTGATTTGACAAGTTTGGCTTCGATACATTATCCATATCAGATACTGTAATGCCTCCATTCGGGCCGCAACCAATGCCCATTAATACTAGATTTTTCATGACTTCACATCCAATAGTCCCTGCACCTACAACAAGCCACTGTCCGTGACCAAGCTTCTTTTGGAGATCCTTCCCAAATATTGCTACATAAGAATCATAACGGGAATCACAAGCAGACCTTTCTTAAAAACTAGGTGCTACTGATGGAAGGCATTCAATGGCATCTATGTAAAGCCACTGGAAAAAATACTTCTGTCACAGCCTCCTTATTCGATGATGATACTTCTTTTCTTTGATCTTGAAAGCATTATTATACGATCGACAATGGCCAAATCTGTAAACAAAATTCTAGAGTTCCATCACACTTAATGGTACCATCTGACTGTATCTTTTTTCAAAACCTAAAACCAAACTGTCAAAGCCTGTTGTGATGAATGTTTTCTTCCATGTTAGTATATGAGACCAATGTTTGGTTTTTGCAGTCTTAAATTTCCTCAAAGAGCTAGAACCTAATTAAGGAACCTGCTCTATTTTATTGATATTTTGTATCCCTGAATGTCTCAGAAGCTCTAATGTTAAGCCTTACGTTATCCAAGCTTACGAAATTGCAGCCAAGTTTTCTTGTAGTTTTGCTCGTGCTTAAATCTGAATATATCACTGAAGAATCACTGAATAAATTGAAGATTCCAATAACAGAAATTCTGCTCCTCACGTAGGTGCCGCTAATCTCTGTACTACTTGCTCGATATGCCAGAGACCCTATAACTTAGGCCAATATTGTTTGAGTATTGACCCTATAGCATTAATAATCCTCGGCACTATTGCAATGAAACAGCTGTATAGAATATGAATCCCACAACAGCAGCTCATATACCCATTCAAATTTCATGCATAGCTTAAATGAGCAACTGTTCCAGTATTGTATTCATAAAGGCTTCCAACAAGAGATGGGAAAATAAAAATCTGTGACTTCTAAGAAGGTAAATCCTGCTGCAGACTTCTAACTCCTTGCTTCAACGTATTTCTGGAACTGCTGGAAATCCCAAAATGAGGTCCTTAACTATGCTTGCTAGAAGCAGATGTAATAACGTCTGCAACAGCTAACGTACTGCTAATACTTGCTGGTGAATTTGTGAGTAGTTTGGCTTAAATCCAATCGTGTATTTTGGCTTATTCTCCGAAACATTCCAAACATGTGGCACCCTCCTTCACTAAATTACAACAAACCATAGGAAGGCTTTGCAGTCGTTTCCACCATATCGTCAACCAGACGTTACCTGTTGGTCCAGCATCCCCGTAACAACAACAAGTTTATTAATACATCCGGACACGTTTCATCTCTATTTCCAGCTCCTGCAATACACTCGGCAACTCACAAATTTAAATCCTGAATATGTAATGGCACATTCTGTTCTATTCAGCCATTTCGTTTTCCTTCTAATCAAGGTTATTCTTAATTCGCGTGGAGTGCCAGGTGATGTTTGAACAGAGTGGTAGTGTTCTTTTTTGGATTCCCATGGTAACAATTTCTTTGCTCTACACAGCGTTACAGCTGGTGTGCTTCCAATATGGCGCTTGGCAACTGAATTTTGTTCCTATAGTTTAGACATACCATAGCTCCGAACTCTTAGAATCTTACCATCCAAGCTCGACTATACCACCGTCAACATAGCTTCTTCCGGCCAACCCCACTGTTCCCGTCCTCATTAAATGCTTCAGAAGATCCTGATTAAACCTTTGAGCATAGTTGATATTGACACCTTTTTCCCCATCTGTTGGCCAACCAACTTCTCCTATGATTATTGGCAGATTAGGAAAGCCTGACTTCTTTAGGGCCCAAACCAGTGTATCAAGATTTGCACCAAACACATTTGTATACTGCAAGCGGTTATCAACTACAGTCTGACCACCATCAAAGCAAGCAAAATCCACGGGAAAATTCGCATCGGTATATAAACTTAAATATGGATAGATATTAACTGAAATCGGTGGATCATTAGTAGTTAGGAACTGACACATCTGTATCATCAAATCATGAACATCAGGTCTAAAATCTCCCTCTGAAGGAGAATTTCCAGCATATACATCTGCATTAAGGGGTACAGTTGCCTTTGCTTACTTCCCTAGTCCTGCCTTGTTAAGTGCATTCTAGACATTTACCAGTGCTGGAAATGTATATTTTACAAAGGTGCCATTATATGCCGTCAAGAAAGGCTCATTTCCAACTGCAACATACCTGTAGCTTCTATACCTCCCTCTGAGAATTTGACAGTTGGTTCCGATTCCGATAAACTCCCATGCAGTTGGACTCACACCTTTGCATCGATCTTCGAGAATGAACAAACAGCTTTCGTCTTGCAGAAGGATTTTGGGAAAAGATGATAGATGACTGGTGACCTTTCAAGTTGTGAATGACTGCACCCTCTGGGAAAACCTTAATTAAAGATGAAAGAGCCCAACTTAGTGCATACGAAATTCCTGGACCCTCCCTTAGAAATGGTAGCAATTCTGATTCTTCATCTGATTGAGCTGCTGTGGCTGAATACTGTAAGATTTAGACAGAGGAACTCCTTAGCTCAATTTGTCAAATTACATTAATACTGTATATGTATATCTGCAATTAGGTGCCACCTTTAATGTCCTGAGAACAATTTTCGAATATAATTTCTCCGACAAAAGACTAAATGTTTAATAGATACTTAATCCTTCTTCTTACAAATTTGTCTGCTGATAAATTCTGATAAGGATTTATTATCGATTTCCCATAACCATACAGGCTAGCAGAAAACACGGTTCTGTTATAACTTCACAGGCCAGTAGGAAAACCAGCTCTGATACCACAATAATATCCGTAACCGGATATTTGCTGGTTTCTCTTACAAACAAAATAATCAGAACTGAAACCTTGCAGATGTATTCCAACCAACTTCTTCTTAATAATAATATTCAAACTCATAAACAGGCGAATGGAATACAATACGATGTTTAAACCAAAAGATCCTTCAACAATTAATAACCAGTTCCTTTTAGAATAATATTCAGAATTCTAGGCATATAGAAATGCATTACAGACTTATAATGTTAAAACCAAAAACTTCCATACAACTCTGCAAATACGTTATTTTATTATACAACAACAATACAATAACCAGTACACAAAAATCCAATCTTAAATATAAATTTAACAGTCAGATTGGAATGCTAGAATAAGAACCTGTAAGCGCGAATGAAACACCTGAACTGATGTTTCCGTGACAATGGGTTTGCGTCCACTGTCTGCCAGCATGAGGGGCTACATCCTCAGACTAGTTGAAAGCTGAAGCTTTCTGAAAACTCTTAAAGAGAGAAAACTGAATTGAATCATAAAATCAAGTATGCCCAACCATGAGTCTCTTTCCCCTTTTAATACACAAACTGAGACTTTTCGACTCCCCTCTGGCCTTTGTCCTATTCCTTGTGACTCTTCAACTTCTCTCTGATAAATTGTCTTATTCCTCCTCGTCCTCTTGTGACCAGATGGAATATTAATTTGACCTTTAATAATAAATCTCCAGCTTACATAGTCAAATTTAATATTGTAAATTCGTTCCTTTTTAATAATTCTAATGTCCCCAAAGAAGGGACATTACACTCGTCCTCCTTACCATCTTCATCCTCAATAACGACATCATCATCATCATCATTTAAGAGAACAGTAGCCTTGGGTGGTTTTCGTATACTAGTGTTAATGTTTGGCATGGCTTTAGTAGTCTTTACCGAATCTTCATTAACTATTCTCTTGAAATATTTTCAATTAACCTAGAAGATTGTTTCAGAGCAGCACCATGTAGCTTAAGATCGGGAGGATTCTGATCAAGAGTATACACTTCATTATCAATGAACTCAGTAATCTCCGCTATATGACTGAACAAACCATGAAACATAGACAGTTTTGCAAGAGATACAATGGACATATTCAATTTTATTGCAAGGGAGGTTAGATCCATTATAAATGTCTTGTTTCATGCTAACTGCAACATATATCAAACATCGGAAATTTTATCCTCTTCTTAGTTTTGAGATGATGGCTTCGGCCACTACACAAACAAATCCTTTTTAATGCACTCAACTTCATTTATGAGTTCGTCTAATTTGTTCCAGAGATGATGAAACAAAATCTTTGCAGTCTTCAAGGTCTTTATCATGCTCAACATTGAATCTTATAAAAGCATAAATAATTGCTTGTCTTCTTTTATCGGATGCTTGATCATATGAAGTAGACAAGGATGGAGAGGCCTCAATGAGATCAGTCCAGTCATTCAGCAAGAGTAACACAGCGAAGCAACAACAAAGAAGATGAGAGAAATAAGCATGATTTACTTTATTGAACAAGATCAAACTATCGGCAACATGCCGGATTAGTTAGGCCTGCAATCTTTGGTTAGAGACCTTAAAAATCTAATTCTATGGTATTGTAATTACTGAACTCTAATTCCTCTAAGGGGTATGTCGTGTTGCAATATATAGACATCGCGACACACTAGTTGGCCTCCAGAAGGATTACATTTCCCAAGAACAGGAAACATTTTACAACAGATAGGCAGGTCCAAATTTGTAAAGAACTCGACCCATAAGCCGTGTAAGGTCTAGCGATTTGAGATTTAGGCAGGCCCACACATGATCTAAGAAATAGAGTGATGTGCCAAGATCATTGCAATCGTAGATTTTCCATCGTAGGGTTGGAATTTACCGACAGGTCGTAAATAAGCAAGAATACACTACTTGAGAGAAGATGAATCCCAACACGAGCTACATGAGTTGCGATTTTGGGAACATGGTCCAAGATAGGTACATGATAAGATATGATCATGCAAGCCAACACAAACACATGAAGAATCACCAACATGATCTCTCAGATTGGAAATAAGAACAATACTGAACATAACTATTTTGGATTGATGCATGATTGCTCAGAGCCAAAGGTGCTCTTGCATTAGACTTGTGGGGTTACTATGAAAGTGAGTCTCTCATTTGCAACCTCAGAAGAATCAAAATGATCCAACTTAGCTTGAGAAATTCAAGGAGAATCCTCAACTGGTTTGTCCTTCCATTTCACCAAGTACTCCAAATACTCCTTTTCTCTAGAACTCCTAATCTGCTGTCCAAAATCTTCTCTATTTCATCCATTCGCTTCTTAGGATACCCATGTTTCACCTTTGAATCATCTTTAGGCTCATGATACTCACAGAATTTTGCAACATTGAATATAGTTGATATGTCCATGTCTTCAAATAATTTCACTTCAAACACATTCCCACTATCAAACTTCTTTACTATCTTAGAAGGTCCAAATTTCTTCATTTTTAACTTGCTATAAGTCTCAACAAGAAATCTTCCTTTCTTCAAGTGAATCATAACTTCATCTCCCACTGCAAAATCCTTATGTATTCTTGTTCTATCAATTGTCTCCTTATACCTCTTGTTATTATGCTCCAAATGATATTTGACTTCCTTATGTATAGACTTATAAGATTTGCATAACCTTATGCTTCAATGCTTCTCTTCTCCTCATTACCAAGATCCCTTAATTATGCCACTCACTTCGGATACATGCCTGTGACAACTATAAATGGCATTTTTCTTGTGCTCCTATTCACCAAATTGTTATATACAAACTCTACTTGTGCTAAAACTAAGTTCCAATTATTGAGTTTATTTGCAACTAAATGTCTCAACAAGTTCCATAAGCCCCTACTGTTTGTCCACCTGTCTAGGGGTGAAATGAAGAACTAAATTTTAAATCAGTATTCAACTGCATTCAAAGGGTCCTCCAAAAATATCCAACAAATTTATTATGTCTGTTCGAAACTATGCTCTTTGGTAATCCATGCAATCTCACAATCTCCTTAAAGAATAAGTCAGCAACATGCACAATGTCTGATGTCTTCCTACGAGGTATGAAATCTGTCCACCAACACAAATATAGAATCATTACCTCTCCATTTCTTCGGTAAACACAGAACAAAGTCCATACTAATGCCTTCCCAAGGTGTATAAGGTACTGGCAAAGGTGTATACAAATCCGACACTTTGACTAACTTGCTCAACAACTTGACAAACTCTGCAACTTTGAACAAATTTCCGAACATCCTTATGAATTTGTGGCCAAAAGTATATTTCATTGATCAAACATATCGTTTTGTCAATATCGAAATCTCCTGCAAATCCTACACAATGCTTCTTGTTAATCAAGTTATCCCTCATGGATCCTCTAGGTATGCACAATTGAATTCCCTTAAACCACATATCTTTTTGCATGAAATAATCGATCCACTTGCTTTGGTCAATTGCAATCGATTCTTTACAAACTTTCCAAGGTTTTTTGAAATCAAGATTTGTCTCATATGAAGTCTTCAAATCATCAAATGCAAGCACTTCTATTCTCATTTCTATCAGCAACACAAGTACTTTGTTCTCATCATTGTTAGTAAATTTCTTCTACTCAATGCATCAACAACCTTATTTGATTGTCCACTCCTATGCTTCAACACAAAGGTAAATTCTGCAAATGCTCAATCCATTTCATGGGTCTTTGATTCAGTTTACTCTGACTATCCAAATACTGTAATGCCTAATGTTCTACATACTGCTACATATATCTTAAATAAATCCATCTAAAGAAATGCCGAGAGATATCAATTATAAAATAATATAAACTTCATTTAGTACACTCACAAAAAAAATAAAAAAAAAAAAATAAAAAAAATATATATATATATATATATATATATATATATATTATATGTTTTGGTATTGACTAAAGTTATTTATTTTAATTTCTAAGAAATTTGATTATTTATATTTCCAAAACTTATAATTCTAGTAAATTTTTAATTATTTGTAAAAGCATATTTACCTTTTTGAGTTAATTTTGAAATTTTGACATGTAGATGGTAGTCAAATTTAAGCGAAAAGGATAATTGTTAACCTTAACACACTCACGCCATCACACTTCACCCTTTCTGAGTAATGTCTCCATTTCGTCAAAGCTTGAAGTATGGCATAGAGTTCTTCATCACATATTGAATATTTCTTCATAGCATCATTCGATTTCTAATTGTAAAAAGCAATAGGTCTACCATCTTTACTCAATACAACTCCAATTGCATTTCCACTTGTATCATAATCAACTTGAAATTCCTTAGTGAAATCTGGTAAGGCCAAATCCAGTTGCTCAATAACTTTCTGTTTCAATAACTCAAAACTCTTTAAGCTAAAAGTTTTGAATGGATGGAACAGCTATCTCCCTACCATGATCTGCCTCTTCCTCGCCATCCACCATTCTAATTGTTAACATTAGCACACTCATGCCATCACACTCTACCCTTTTTGCCATTGTAGAATGCCTCTCGACATTAAATAACACAAATTCCTTCGGAATCAAGTAATGTCTCCATTTCTTCAAATCTCGAATTATGGCATAGAATTCTTGATCACATCGAATATTTCTTCTTAGCATCATTCAATTTTTAACTGTAAAAAGCAATAGGTATACCTTCTTTACTCAATACAACTCCAATTGCATTCCCACTTGCATTACGATCAACTTGAAATACCTTGGTAAAATCTGGTAAGGCCAAAACTGTTTGCTCAATAACCTTTGGTTTCAATAACTCAAAACTCTTATGTGCTCCATGTGTTTGCTTGAAAGTGTTCTGAGCTCCGCTCATGGTCTTTATGATATGGTTACAAGCTGAACTAAAATTCCTGATAAACTTTTGGTAGAAACTTGCTAATCCATGAAAAGATCTGACTTCTCCAACATTCTCTGGTGTAGGCCATTCTAGAATTGCTTTAACCTTTTCAAGGTCCATCTTTTAACCTTAAGCTGAAATTTCAAATCCAAGATACGCTATCTCTTCTTTCATGGAAGTACATTTCTTAAGGTTAATCAACAACGTTTCCTCTTTCAATCTTTGCAATACTTGTTTTAGATGCAACAAATGCTCATCCCTACTGTTATTGAAGATCAAAATATCACCTAAGTAGACAATGACAAATTTATTTAGGAACTTCTTCAATACCTCATTCATCAGTCTCATAAAAGCATAGTTGGCATAATCGCCGAATAATCGGCGAGTTTCTACTAATTGCCGAGTTTTTGGGACTGGCGAGTTTTTCCCAAATTTAATCGCAAGAAAAAATCGCCGAGTTCTTGGAAAAAATCGCCGACTAATCGCCGAGTTTTTGCAAAAAATCGGCGAGTTTTTCAGAAAAACTCTTTAAATTTTTTTATTTTTTTTCGTTAAAAACAAAAGGCAAAAAGCCTATATATATTATGTAAGATAAAGAGTTACAATATGCTAGTAGAGCTAGGAAGAGGAAAATGTGATTGTAATGATGTTTTTACTTCTAGTTTGACACAAATTATTTACTATTATGCTTCCCGCCATCAGCATTCAGCATGAGAATGTGATTTTGTACCCACTATGCATTTATATATATCTAAACTCCTGCTTCTTTCTTTTGTGTTCTCTATAATGAACTCATTAGATGCATCTTCTCATTGAAATTTGCAAAAAAATGTATTTTGTATTAAATTTTAGCGGCTTTTTTAGGTTCCCGAGTTTTTTTTTTAAATGGCCGAGTTTTTCCCGATTAAACTTTTGGGGGGCTCGGCGAGTTTTTGGATTTGGCGAGTTTTCCAACTATGCATAAAAGTACTAGGTGCAGTGGTAAACCAAAATGCATAAACAACCACTCATTCAACACTTCATTTGTCTGAAAAGCAATTTTCCATTCATCCTTTTTTCTGATCTGATCTAGTGGTATCCACTCTTTAAGTCAATCTTGGTACAATACTTTGCTTTACTTAAACAATCCATTAGATCATCTATCCTTGGTAAAGGAAATCTGTACTTTACTGTATTTTCTTTATAGCTCTCAAATCAGTACACATTCACCACTCTCTATTCTTCTTCGGTGTCAATAGTGCTGGTACTGTACAAGGACTCAAACTTTCTCTGATCAAACCTTTCTGCAATTACTTTTGTACTTGTCTGTTCAATTATGCCTTCTTTGCTGGTGTCATTTGGTATGGTGCCTTGTTCAGTAAACTAGCTCCAGGTATCAGACCGATGCAATGACTAATTCTCCTAAAAGGTTGTAATCCAAGTATATTGTCTGAAATGATATCTTCAAATTCTGTCAATAATTTCTTAATCTTCAGTGGTTCATCTACTATTCCCTTATCAGGTTTCCTAGGAATCCAAGCATAGTACATACTTTCCTTCTTTAAATCATCCATAACTCTCTTCCCTTAACCAAACAAACTCTTATTGTAGTACAATTCTCACTCTTTGAATGTCCTACCAAAAGTAACAATACTTTCTTTATTCAATTAGCTAAATTAGCATACTGATTCAGTCTACCATAATGCATTGCTTGCCTATCATACTGCCATGGTTTACCCAACAAGATATTACAACAATTCATCGACATAGTATCACAAAGAAGTTCATCACCCAATCTTTAGTTTCATAAGACCTTGTTCACTTACTGAAACCTCATGATCATCCTTGATCCAAGCAACCTGATATGGCTTCGGGTGCTTTATTCTTGGCAACTGCAACTTGGTAACTAACACCTCTGATGCTAGGTTATCTAAACTTCCACTATCTATGATTACCTTGCAACTTTGCATCTGGTCTCGAACAAACTCTTTCTCATCATCGGTTCTTCATCAAGTTTCCTCATTACATAAGGCTCTCCTAATCTTCGGATCTACTCATGGAATCAAGTGATTCTTCTTTCACAAGTGCATTACTACTATTGCTACCAAATTTTTTGTTTGAATTTCCACGTGTTCATTTAAATGCTCTATGACCTTCCTCTCCACATTTAAAACAAGTTCCCTTAAACCAAGTCCTATCTTCTCTTTTGTAATTGTATCTGCCTCAACATGAATTTTCTTCTTTCCATTCTGCCTTGCCTTTGTTCTGATCAGAGTGTGATCTTCCTCCTTCTGAATATGATCTTCCTCTAGTTCTCTGAAATCTACCACCTCTTCCTCTCCGTCTTTGTTCATGTCTTTCGTTTAGTTTTTCTTCTTCTTTTAGGGAAAACTTATAAGCTTCTTCAATGCTCTTCATCTTGACCAAACTAATTTCATGTTGAATAGATGTCCTCAAGCCATTTAAGTACCTTGCAATCCTCTCAACTTCATCATCTAGATGCCCTTAAACCAAGTCCTATCTTCTCTTTTGTAATTATATCTGCCTTGATATGAACTTTCTCCTTTCCATTCTGCCTTGCCTTTGTTTTGATCGGAGTGTGATCTTCCTCCTACATATGATCTTCCTCTACTTCTTTGAAATCTACCACCTCTTCCTCTTTGTCTATGTTCATGTCTTTTGTTTAGTTTTTCTTCTACTTTTAGGGAAAACTGATGAGCTTCTTCAATGCCCTCCATCTTGACCAAACTAATTTCATCTTGAATAGATGTCCTCAAGCCATTCATGTACCTTGCAATCCTTTCAACTTCATTATCTAGATGCCTAGATCTGATATCCAACTTATAGAGTTCTTCGGTGTATTCCTTCATAGTAGAATCCTTTTGTTTCAAATTTTGCAACTTACTCAACAAACTGACTTGATAATCACCAGGTAAGAATTTACTCTTCAATTTGATCATCATTTTGGTCCAAGACTTAATCTTTTCCTTTTTCCTGCTCTGTCTATCAGTTTGCAAGCTTTCCCACCATAAAAAGGCATGCCCCTTCAATTTTGTACTAGCAATCTTCACGTTCTTATTTGCAAGAGTGCTTTCATACTCGAAATACTTTTCCATTTCCAAGATCCAATCAAGCAATTCATCGGAATCAAACTTTCCATCATATTCAGGTGGATTGAAATGTGGTTTTGCATTTACCCTGGCCAAGGGTCTCAAGAATCTTTCATCACCTTGCCCAAGGACAAGTTCATTATCTACAATAGCTTCCTTAGCTTCATCTTCAGTCACATCTATAATAGATCTTCCTTTTCTTTGGGCTGTCTCCACAGCTTCAAGTCTAGCTGTAATATGTCTCAACATATCCATCCCAGTAGGATCTGCAACTCTCCTTCCACGAACCATCCTGGTAAACCTTCACAATTACAGGGCAGATCTTCCAGTTTGCAACCACACAACCAAATTTAATTAAGGCTTGTAATAATCTCAGGTTCGATGACCAACTCCACGAGGAACCAAACCAAGCTTTGTTACCACTTGACATAGACAAGGATGGAGGGGCCTTAATGAGATCAGTCCAACAATGCAGCATGAGTAATACAATAAATCAGAAATATGCAAGATCCATTTTATTAAACAAGATCAAACTGTGGCAACATGCCTAGCTAATCAGGCCTGACTGGTTGTAACCTTACAATCTTTGGTTGGAGATTTTGAAATCTAATTCTATGTTATTCTTATTAATTAACTCTAATTTCTCTTAGAGATACATCGTGCTATACTATATAGGCGTGACATACTAGTCAATCACAGAAGGATTACATTTTCCAAGAACATGAAACGTGTTACAGCAGTTAGGGCAGGTCCAAAATCGTAAGGAACTTCATGCATAAGCTGTGTAAGGTCCAACAATCCAAGATTTAGGTCCACACATGATCCAAGAACATAGAATGATGAACCAAGATCTTCACAAGTCGTATATTTGCCATCGCAAGGTCAAAATTCACCAACGGGTTGTAAATAAGAAGGAGCATGCTACCCTAGAGAAGATGAATCACAACATGAGCTACACTAATCAAAATAACATGAGCTACACTAATCAAAATAAGTAGCGACTCTGGGAGCATGATCCAAGATAGGTCTAGGATAAGATATGATCATTGCGCAAGCCAACACAAACACACGCAAAATCGCTAACATGATCTTAGAGATTGGAAATAAGAACAATACTGAACAAAACTATTTTTGGTTGATGCAATTTTGCTCAGAACCCAAGAGGCTCATGCTTGATCATTGTACATACCAGTACTCATAAATTCACTCATTTACAAATGATCATACTGTTAATGTATTAGCTTAGATATAAGATAAACAACAGCAAAGAAGAATAAAAACAATGTACAAAAGACTCAAAAATTTTTAATAATTAGAAAACTCTTCCACTTGAAGGGAAAAACCCAGCCACACCAGCAAAATATCTTTAATTAATCATAAAATATTCAAGAGCATAGTTTTCCACTTGATTGATCTACAATACAGCACACAATCATATAAATAAATTGCACAAGACTCTTCATCTTTCACACAAAGGTCTCTTTGAGTCCCAAAAATAAGACCCTTCATGTTTCCATATATTCAGCACTTCGCATTTACGTACGCATGCCTCTTCTCATGGCATATGGCACAGGTCTTTTTGCATAATATTAACTTAAATATAATCACAAATATGTCTTTCAGCTGAAGATGACCACAACAGTCATAACAAACATATTTCTCTCTCATAAAATCAGAGATAAAGTTCTCTATCACACCTACAAACTTCAACACTCGCTCTTGGCAAGAGAGATCTTTAGTCAGGTATGCACACATAGCTGCAATCAAAGATGATAAATTCGCATAACATATCTCAGCATAACATAAACCACCATAGTTACTTCATAAACACATAGAATGGAATCACGCCCATGACTTTCACCATGCCTGCTCATAGAGGGTAGAATGAAGACTTTTATCTCATAACTTCTTCCAGAGAAGGATATATTTCCACCATGCCTACCCGAAGAGGATGATCCACTGTACCTATTCGTAGAGGATGTAGCGAGGGCTTTCACCTCAAACTTCTCCCCCTCAGACTTCTCCCAAAAAAGAATACATTTTGACCATGCCTTCTCCCAGAGGGTGTCCACCGTACCTACTCACAGAGGCTGGAACAAGGGCTTTCACCTCAAACTTCTCCCAGAGAATGCATGAATAACAGAGATTTTCTCTTAACCAAGACTCCCTCTCAACAAGGACAACTTAATAGTTGAGATTCCCTCTCAGGAGGGATAACTTTAATAATAATGAATCCCTCTCAACAGGGACATCTATAATAATAGAGACCCCCTCTCAGTAGGGACAATTTTGATAACGGTGACTCCCTCACAGCAGGGACAGCTTTAATAATAGAGGCTCCCTCTAAGTAGGGGCAATTTTGATAACAGTGACTCCTCCTGAACGGGGACAACTTTAATAATTGTGACTCCCTCTCAGTAGGGACAATTTTGATAATAGTGACTCCCTCTGAGCTTTAATAACATAGACTCCCTCTCAGCAGGGACAATTTTGATAACAATGACTCCCTCTCAGCAGGGAGTGGCAGGGACAACTTTAATAATAGAGACTCCCTCTCAGCAGGGACAATTTTGATAATAGTGACTCCCTTTGAGTAGAGATAGCTTAATAACAGTGACCCCCTCTCAGCAGGAACAATTTTGACAACAGTGACTCCCTATTAGCAGGGACAGCTTTAACAACAAAGACTCCCTCTCAATCATTTCTTCTCTTGTTGCATCCTGCAACAAAGGGAGATAAACTTATCATTAAAAAGCATACTATTTACAACCAAAGTAAAAAAACATCTCTATGCTGGTGACAATCAACAACGATGTTGATGCGAGTTTTGTATCACTTACATAACATATTAGTAATTGAATATCTGATATGGAGTATCAAACATGCAATTCCCCTCTTGAAAAGTTATTGCTCATGGGATATGAGAATAACTCCAATGTTCCTTACACTTGTGGATACTCACTCAGTTTTATCGATGTGATTCGTTGGTAATCACCTAGGCGGCCTTACGCAAATTGTTGAGGACGACTTGGACTTTGGTGGGATGATGGAGATGGTGGTTCGGTGTGAATGCTAGATGACGTTGATGGGAAAGTGATGGTGGTGTAGGATGAATGGTTCTTATGACTGGTGTTTTTCTAACTTTCCTCTCCTAAATTCTAAGTCCTAAATTACTTGCTATCCTACTTCTACTCCTATGGATGGAAGACTAGCAAATGGACTGGGATCGAACCTAATGAAAGTTAACCAGCAGCCTCACTTCCACAGGTGCAATGATTTGAAGGAAAAGTAAGCTAGTTTGCCACACAAGGCTTCCAAACAAGCTGCTAGGATGCTAGTGGTTTAGTATTGATCCTTATCAAACATCTGCTACCATATAACTTTCCATCTACTTTATTTCTACTTAGCAACTTGAAATGAAATTTGCTTCAACAACTTGAAAAGAAATTTACTCTAACTATTTGGAAGTAGAAACCATGCAATAATACCAAAGGCCCTTAATCACCATGCAAGTCACAACAATGAGAAAGAAATAGTGAATTTTGGTATTATCTTATGCAACAATTTTCTCCGACCCTTACAAATGAGAGCAAATGGCCTTTTATAGAGGCCAAAATTACAACCGACGGTAGAGATCAAAAGCAAAACCGACGATTCAGATTGAATCCTAGAAACCCTAATTAGGGTTGCCACCCCATCGGCCAATAAGAAGATGCCACCTCGTCAATGGACCAATGAAAAAAGTGGAAAAGTGGCAACCAATGAGAAGGCACCAAAATGGCGGCCAATCAAAAATAGACACTTGTCCTATTCTAGAAGAAAGAGAAATTGCCACTTGGGCTTACATTAAATGATCTTCTAATATGACTCTCCCCTTTTCTTTCGTTCTTTTAGCTAAGGCAATGAACCTAGCTAGTCTTTCGTTGACTTCCTCTATAGGAGGACAAGGTGTGTGCTTTATCTTGAGCTCCGCCGATTTCATCACGCTATTTGCTGCTTGTAGTGTCTTCCCATGATCTTTCTCATATTCCTTTGCGAATCCAATGAAAGCATTTAGGGAGGAAAGGGTGTTCAAATGTTTCTTCTTGATGGCAACCTTTCCTAGCTCATCCAACCTCAATCTGAGTCTTGTCTCATTGATATCCTCTTCTCTGATGTCTTCAAAATCAAGCACCATCCCAACGTCGCTCATCATGGTTGAAATGGAAGTGTCGATGCTTGGGCTGTGCTGTGCAATTGCCTTATGTATCTCTTCGAGTATTCTCAATCTGGTAGTCAAGGCAACAAACCAAGATTCGACCGTACCCAATCCTCTCTCATCAACCAACTTGGCCTTTTGCAAATATGCCTCTGGGAGCCCAATGAACGCATGTAGCCTGGGAATAGCTAAATCTTTGATGGGAAGGAAATCCTTCCACTCTTATTCAAATAATATGAACTTGTTTCTAACAATCACCAATGACCGAATTGTTGAGATGAAGGAAGTCAAGAAATTTCGCCCATTTTGGATTTTATCACGGATCCAATCCCTAACTTCATGTAGCTGAGCTGATATCTCTTCGAGGTTGCTCCCGCTATCTTGAGGAAGGGCTGCCTGGTGCAACTGTTGGATGGGTTGGCAATCTCTCCAATATTTGTTTTCGGCCTCCAACTTTATGATCTTTTCATTTGCCTTCCTCAACCTTTCTCTGATTGAAGCTATACCCTCTTGAATCTCTTCACATTCCATATCATCCGTGCTTCTTCCCAAGTTGTGTTCCACTATCTCATATTCCTGGGTCGCAATTTCATCCATTGCCTTATTGACTATTGGTATAGCAATTTGAACCTTTTGGTGACCATCATTGTTGCTTCTGATTACCTTTGCCATCGTCTTCGCCATTTGTTTCTAGTTCTCACTATCACCCTTTTCTATTAATCCTTCGATGTCTTTTGCCGTTTGGGCAGTTGCTACCTCGCCTCTTGGCATAAGCATTTGCCTTAACCACAGCGGTGCAGTGCATCTCCCCAAATCTGGATTTGGTTCGACTAACAAAGCATCACCAACGGCCTAGGGTGCCTGACTTATTGCCTCGATGTCAATCGGCCCATCTTCTTCTCCACTAGTTACTGCCATATCATCTCCGTGTTGGTTTTTTGAGAGGGGAATATTTGGTGCTTTCACTGTAACCACTTGATTTTGAATCAGAGCTTACTTCCACCGCGGCCCCTTTATCACTTGAATTGACCTCTTGGCGTCTAGCCTCGATTATGCTTACTCTTGATGGGACTATATGTTGTCTCTTGGCCAAAGGTTCCGAATGTTCTTTGCCCTTCTTTACCTCCAAGGCTCTCTTCTTGTCTCTGGTTGTTTCCTGTTGCCAGCTACTTCTTTTGCCTTTTTGTCCGACTGATTCTGCTAGACCTACTTTTCGCTTCATCTTCTCATATGTAAGGGGGATCCTTTGTCTTTGTAACTTCCATAGTCTTTCATTATACCACGACTTAGTATGTAAATCTACTACCCTTGTGACTGCCTCCAAGGAAGGCTCCTGATGGTCATCCCAATCCACTGGATTCAATTTTGTTTCTTCTACTGTATCATAATCTTCTCTCAGCACATTTCCATCATCTTCTAGTTGATCGGGAATATCAAGGCCTCTCCATTTGATATCTCTCATCATGTTCACCAACAATCTTGAAAAAGCTAACTTTCTCACATGAAAGTCATCTTTGATGTTGGCCCAAAAGTCCTCTATAGTGGGGACATGCTTAAATGCATTTCCATGAAATACTTTGATAAGACCATTAGGATCGAATCCTTTCCTTGCCTTCTACCACCCTAGATGATACCACTCCAATTCTTTCTCCGTAGTTGCAAAGGCGGCCCGATTGGGGCAACTATCATTGCCAATTCTGATTGAGAAGGTAATCCCTGTTTTACCTTTATTTCTCATTATTTTATCATAGTGCTCAAGTTGCCTAGCCAATTTCATCAAAACTACCTTGTCGGAAGGGTATCTTGGAAGCCTCTTGGGACAAACTATACTCCCTGCTACTCTAATGTAGGTGAATTGTGGAAATTGGATGAACCAATTTCCAAACTTCTTTATCTTCGCCTCTACTTCTGATGAAAGTCTCTTAGCAGGTGTCCCTTGTAGCACCCTTATTGTCTTCATCGCAAAGGTGTCACAAAATATCTTGTAATCTTTGTTGTTGTGCAAATGGAGCTGTGTATAGCATTCATGCACCAAATATTGCCCCGACACCTTGCCAACTTCTCCTAAAGCCTTAAGTCCCAAACTCTTGTACAATCTAGCAATTAGGTAAAACAGATAGGATCCCATGTAGAATTGCTTTTGGTTTTGGACGGTTCTGAGTTGCAATTCTAGGTTCTCACTTATGATTCTAGCCCAATCAAATCTTCTTTTCCCGTTTTTAATTTCATCCATGAAGTACATCCAGTTTTCAAATTGTGTACCTTGAGCTAGGCCCATGATCCGACTGAGAAGTACAATGAGATCTCTATATTTTGATTTGAAGTCCGACACTGTAAACTTTGATGATCTAGTCACGCCTTTCTTTCCCTTGTGTAGCCAATTCTACTTAAGAAGTGTGAAATAGGCCTCCTGGTTATCCTGAAATGATTTAGTTGCTTGATCCATCATCACAACTGTCATGTTCTTGTACTGGGGAATGTTAAATGTTTCTTCACTTGCTTGTCCACCAATATTGGCCAGCACCCTCTTCCCTTCGCCAAAGATGATGGATTTATTGATCAAATCGAACCGGGATGCGCATTCCATAACTAATTCCAGATAGGGCAATTTAGGAGGAAAAGCCGCTGTGTGTACAATTCCACTTTTGTATATCTTCTTTGCCAAGGGGGATTGTCCTTCTTTTAGTCTGTCCTTGACTTGTATCATGTTTACTGTACCAACATTGGTATCGGTTATTCGCTTCATTTTCGAGAAGAAAGTTGTTTTGGGCATTATATTCTCTGTCTTTCTTAGTATTTGTTCCCTTAGGATTTTTGCTTGCACTACCATCCTCCATCTCATCGCCTTATTACAGGATGGAAAAGTGGTGGAAAATGAGAGAGACAATATCTAGACAAGAACGAAAGAAGGGAGTTAGCTTAAGGACCCCTTTCAACTCTAAATGATTAAAAGTCACCTCTACCAATAGCCAGATCTTCTTTTCGAATCTCGGATCAGATTTTGAGAATTTCAAATCCCATGAAAATCAGAATTTTACTTCTTTGGAATTGTCCACCTTTGGCCTCAAAAAAAAATCAGACTCTCACCTTGTATCTCCTCTCCAAACTGAAATTGCCTAGGTCTGATGTAAAAAAGGGTGCAGCTCTAATGGAGAAAATCAGACCCCAAACAAGAATTTTTTAGGGCAAGAAAATCGAAAAGTGCAGATAAGCCTCTGAAAATCGCCAAGAATGAAGAAAATTCTGCCCTTGGAGTAAAAATCGTCCAACAATGGAGAAAACTGCCCTCAAATCAGTTCACCAAACACACAAAATCTGCTCTCCAAAAAAAATTGCTCAAGCATGGTAGAAAAGGAATGAAGAATGAGGGAGAGAGGGGAAAAAGTTTCCTCGTATACCCAAATTGTTCATCCTCCCAAGCTGGCCGACTGGGACCCTGGGAGCAAAAAAATAAAATAAATTAGTGCGCAAGACATGGGCCCCAATTAAATGCTAAGCACGAAATTAACTTTTCCAAAATGAAAATTGCTTTTTTAAATTGCCAATTAGTTCCAAATTGGAAAAATAAATTAAATAATGCCTTGGAAGTGTTAAATATTCCCATTTAATGAGGATTTAATAATTAATATGTCATTAAAACCGGATTTTGGCTAACCAAAAGCCATTTTTCAATATTAAATTACCAATTTCATTAAAGGCTTAAAATATATTCAAGGCAATTTTAATCCGTTAAAGCCAATTTTTGCAATTTTTATCCAAATAGATTTTGCTATGCCATTTAAATTTTTTTTGACAAAAATAAAATTATTTCTAGAGTCTAAAATCGATTTTGCAATTTGACTTCATCTCCACAAAATTAATTTTTTCACCAAAGAAAAATTTAAGATTTTCCATAACTCAAATCTAACAAAATTTCATTTTTTGAAAATTTTCTAAGTTCACATAGTTATATCCAAATTTTCAAAAGAAATCGATTAAGTACAAGTTTACAATTTTATTCTGCCAAGCATTGTTCTTTGAAATTTGTCCGGCCTAAGGGTGAAATTGGTTGTTTTGGAAAATCAAGTTGAAATCGGGTGAAAATAAACCTAGCCCTCTCCTTGTTTGGCCTGAAGGTGTCTAAGACTCAAACTCTCAAAAATCAAAATTGTTGGACAATCCAAAAATTTGCCAAGGCGATTAAGAAAAAGGGGGTCCCCAAAATTTTGGGGCGATGGTGTGAAAACTTCACAACAAACGGTTGTAGCCATCTCTGCTACAATTGTCGGCGTCTCTTGATACATCCATAAATACTTATCTGACCATGCATACAGATATATACACAAAAGAGATTCTGATATGTGTCTATAGCCAATGTAAATGACTAAAAACACATGAATAATAAAAGCACAACAATACTTATGTTCAAGTTTTGGCGATAAGTACACAAAATGTGCAAAATTGTATTCTCCAAGGTAGATTCTCCCGGTTACAGAATACCATCCAATGCTACTTCCTTTATCCACGGTAGTTACACACTTCAAATTGTATTCTCCATGCAATCACCTTGAACAAGGCCGTTATGCTGATTTGTATTCCTCACGTGAGAAAGAAATTGCTTGGCAAAGACAGTGATAACTCAACAAGCTTGATGCGCTTGACACATGTTTGCACATAATAAAGCTCCGGCAAATCATATTCGTTGAGTCAACAATAAAAGCCAAATGGAAATCTTTAGAGAAACGCTCGTATCTAAATGACACGGGACCAATCGATGAACGAACCTGCTAATAATTCCTTGAATGCTTTGATCTTTGTTGTGAGGTTTCCACACCATTGCCCCCAAATTTTTGGGGACCTCATTTTTTGATCGCCTTGGCAATAGTTTTTGAAGTTGTCCAAAAGTTTTTTTTTGAGTTTTGAAAATTTTGAGCCTAGGACGCCTTCAGGCCAGTGGGAGAAACGTAGCTTATTTTCACTTGCTTTTTTTTAACTTGATTTTCCAGAGCCACCAATTCTATCCTTAGGCCGAACAAATTTCGAAGTTAATTCCAACTTGGCAGGATAAAATTGTAAATTTTGTACTTAGACGTTTTCTTTTGAAAATTTGGATATAATTGTGTAAATTTGAATAATTTTCAAAAAATGATTTTTTTTTTGTTAAATCTGGTCTTTTGGAAAATCTTCAATTTTTCTTGGTGAAGAGAGATTAATTTTGTGATTATTTATTTGTGTTAAAATACTAAAATTGCTTAGCTAAATTGATTAGAATTAAAATTGCAAAATTTGGCTTTAAATGGATTAAAATTGCCTTGAAAACTTTTTAGTCTTTAATGAAATCAGTAATTAATACTGAAAAAATGGCTTTTGGCTAGCCAAAATCCAATTTTAATGACGTATTAATTACTAAATCTTCATAAAATGGAAATATTTAACACCTCTAAGGCATTATTTACTTTCGTTTGCAATTATTGGTCCAATTGGCAATCTAAAAGGTTAATTTTCATCATGGCAAAGTTAATTTTGGTTAAGCATTGATTGTTGGGCCAGATTTGGAATTAATTTATGTTTTTTCTTTCTCCGAGGGTCTAAGTCGGCCAGCTTGGGAAGGCTTGTGGAGTTGGGTATAAGAGGACCTCCTTCCTCTTCTTTCCTCACTTCTCATTTTCAACTCTCCTTTGTTTGGCGACTTTTTGGCAAAGGCAGATTTCTCCATTGTTGGGCGAATTTTCTTCTTGGAGTAGCTCTTTGGTGTTGGGCGATTCTCCTTTCAAGGCAATTTTTCTCCATTTTTTGGTGATTTTGGTCTTGAGGGCAGATTTCCCTTCCATTGGAGATTTTTCTTAAGGGCAGATTTGGCCCTCGTCTTTGGCGATTTTTGGTGGCAAGGCAGATTTTTCATGGTGTTGGCAATTTTTTGCAAATTCTGATTTTTACAAGTAGTTGCGATTTTTTTCTCCTAGGTTGGGCAATTTTATTTGGAGGTGAATTACACGGTAAAATTCTGATTTGGAAGGGATTTGAAGTTCTTGAGGTCTGATCCTAAATTCTAAAAAGTCATTATCCGGCCATTGGTTAAGGTGAATTTTAATCATTTAGAGTTGAAAGGGGTCCTTAAGCTGACATCTTTCTTTCGTTCTAGTCTAAGGATTTCTTCCCTTGGTTCTACTAGCTTTCTGTTCCACCACTCTACCATCCCGTAATATGGTGACGAGATGGAGGATGTTAATGCAAGTAAGAATCCCAAGCGAACAAACACTAAGAAAGACAAAGAGGATCTGATGCCCAAAACACATTTCTTCTCGAAAATGAAGTGAATAACTAACACCAATATCGATACAGTGGACATGATACGGATGAAGGACAGACTAAAGGAAGGACAATCCCCCTTGGCAATCAAGATATACAGAAGCGGAATTGTACACGCAGCAGCTTTTCCTCCTACATTGCCGTGTCCAGAATTGATTATGGAATGTGCATCCAGATTTGATTTAAATAATAAATCCATCATTTTTGATGAAGGGAAGAGAGTGTTGGCCAACATCGGGGAACAAGCAATTGAAGAAGCATTCAACATTCCCCAGTACAAAAGCATGACAATTGTGATGATAGATCAGGCAACCAAATCATTTCAAGATAACCAAGAGGCCTATTTCATGCATCTAAAACAAAATTGGATTCACAAGGGAAAGAAGGGAGTTAATAGATCATCGAGGTTCACAATGGCAGATTTCAAACCAGAATATGGCGATCTCGTTGTTCTTCTCAGCCGGATCATGGGCCTAGCTCAAGGTATGCAATTCGAAAATTGGATGTACTTCTTCATTGATGAAATTGAAAAGGGAAAAAGAGGATTTGATTGGGCTAGGATCATAAGCGAGAACTTAGAATTGCAACTTAGAACCGTACAAAACCAAAGGCAATTCTACACGGGATCCTATCTGTTTTACTTAATTGCTAGATTGTATAAGAGTCCAGGACTTAAGGCCTTAGGAGAAATTGGTAGTGGGTTGGGGCAATATTTGGTGCATGAATGCTATCCGTAGCTCCATTTGCACAACAACAAGGATTACAAGATATTTTGTGATGCCTTCGCCATGAAGATAGTAAAGGTATTACAAGGGACACCTGCTAAGAGACTTTCACGAGAAGCAGAAGCAAGAATTAGGAAGTATGGGAGTTGGTTCATCCAATTTCCACAATTTACATGCATTAGAGTGGCAGGAAGTACAGTTTGTCCCAAGAGACTTCCAAGGTACCCACTCGACAAGGTAGTTTAAATGGAATTAGCTAGGCAACTTGAGCACTATGATAGAGCAATGAGAAACGAAGGAAAAACAGGCGTTACTTTCTCAATCATAATTGGCAATGATAGTTGCCCCAATCGGGCCTCCTTTGTAGCTGCGTAGAAAGAATTGGAATGGTATCATCTAGGATGGCACAGAGCAAGGCAAGGGTTTGATCCTAATGGTCTTATCAAGGTATCTCATGGAAACGAATTTAAACATGTTCCCACCATAGAGGACTTTTGGGCCAATGCCAAAGATGACTTTCTTTCTCAAGATTGTCGGTGAACATGATGAGAGATATCAAATGGAGAGGTCTTGATATTCTCGATCAACTGGAGGATGATGGAAATGTGTTGAGAGAAGATTATGATACAGTAGAAGGAACAGAACTAAATCCAGTGGATTGGGATGACCATCAGGGTCCTTCCTTGGAGGCAGTCTCAAGGGCAGTAGATTTACATACTGAGTCGTGGTATAATGAAAGACTAAGGAAGCTACAAAGACAAAGGATTCCCCTTACCTATGAGATGATGAAGCCAAAAGAGGGACAGACAGAATCAGTCAGGTAGAGGAATGAAGGAAGTAGCCGGCAATAGGATACGGTTAGAAATGGCAAGAAGAGAGCTTTGGAGGTTGAAAAGGGCAAAGAACATTAGGAACCTCCAATCAAGAGACAACACGTAGTGCTGTCAAGAGAAAGTATAATTGAGGCGAGAAGCCTAGAGGTCAATTCAAGTGATAAAGGGGCCACGGTAGAGGTGAGCTCTGATTCAGAATCAAGTGGTTACAGTGAGAGTATCGAGTACTCCCCTCTCTCGGAGAACCAACAAGGAGATGGTATGGCAGTTACTAGTGGAGAAGAGGATGGACCGATTGATATTGAAGAGATAAGCCAGGCGCTCAAGGCCGTTGGTGATGCATTGTTAGTCGAACCGAATCCAGATTTGGGAGATGCACTGCACCACTATGGTTAAGGCAAATGCTTATGCCAAGAGGCGAGGTGGTAACTGCCCATATAGTTGAAGACATCCAAGGATTAATAGAAAAAGGTGATAGTGAGAACCAAAAACAAATGGCAAAGACGGTGGCAAAGGTAATTATGAGCGACAATGATGGTCATCGAAAGGTTCAGATTGCTATACCAACAGTCAATAAGGTAGTGGGTGAAATTGCGGCCCAGGAATATGAGATAGTAGAACACAACTTGGGAATAAATGCGGATGATATGGAATGTGAGGAGATCCAGGAAGGTATAGCATCAATCAGAGGAAGGTTGAGGAAGGCAAATGAAAGAATAGTAAAGTTGGAGGCCGAGAACAAATATTGGAGAGATTGCCAGCCCATCCAATAGCTGCACCAGGTAGCCTTTCCTCAAGACAGCGGGAGCAATTCAAAAGAGATATCAGCTCAACTACATGAAGTCAGGGATTGGATCCATGATACAATCCAAGATGGGCGAAATTTCTTGCCTTCATCTCGACATTCCAGTCATTAGTGACTGTTAGAGACAAGTTCAAATTATTCGAAGAGGAGTGGAAAGGTTTCCTTCCTATCAAAGATTTGGCTATTCCTAGGCTACAGGTGTTCATTGGGCTACCAGAAGCATATTTGGAGAGGGCCAAGTTGGTTGATGAGAGAGGATTGAGTACATTTGAATCTTGGTTTGTTGCATTGACTACCAGATTTAGAACACTTGAAGAAATACATAATGAGATTGCACGGCACAGCCCAGGTGTCGACAATTCCATTTCAACCATGATGAGCGACGTTGGAATGACACTTGATTTTGAGAATATCACAGAAGAGGATATCAATGAGACAGATTTTGGATCGAGGTTGGATGAGTTAGGAAAGGTTGCTATCAAAAAAAAGCATTTGGGCACCCTTTCCTCTCTCAATGCTTTTATTGGATTTGCGAAAGAATATGAGAAGGATCATGAAAAGATACTACAAGCAGCAAGCAGTGTGGTGAAGTTAGTAGAACTCAGGGCGAAGCACACACCTTGTCCTCCTATGGAAGAAGTTAACCAAAGGCTAGCTAAGTTCATTGTCTTAGCTAAGAAAATGAAAGAAAAGGGAAGACTTATATTAGAAGATCATTTGATGTAAGCCCAAGTGGCAATTTCTCTTTCTTTTAGAATAAGACAAGTGTCTGTTTTTGATTGGCCATCATTTTGGTGCCTTCTCATTGGTTGCCACTTTTAGACTTTTTTCATTGGTCCATTGACGAGGTGGTGGCTTCTCATTGGCTGATGGGGTGGCAACCCTAATTAGGGTTTGAGGATCCAATCTGGATCGTTGATCTTGTTTTGATCTCCACCGTCCGTTGTATTTTTGGCCCCTATATAAGGCCATTTGCTCTCATTTGTAAAGTGTTGGAGAAATTTTTGCTAAGATAATGCCAAAATTCGCTATTTCTTTCTCATTGTTGTGACTTGCATGGTGGTTAAGAGCCTTTGGCGTTATTGCATGTTTTCTACTTCCAAATAGAGTTAAATTTCTTTTCAAGTTGTTAAAGTTGGTTGCATTTCAAGTTGTTTAAGCAAGAGTAAAGTAGACGGATAGCTGTATGGTAGCATTAGTAAATGTTTGATAGGGATCAATACTAGGGCACTAGCATCCTAACGGTTGGTTGGGAAGCCTTGTGTGGTAAACTAGTTCATTTTCCTTTGAATCATTGCATCTGTGGACGTGGGGCCGCTGGTTAGCCTTCATTAGATTCGATCCCCGTCCATTTGCCAACTTTCTATTCATAGGAGTAGGAGTAGAGTAGTGAGTAGCTGAGTAGTCGAAGTTTAGAGAGGGAAGTTAGAGAAGCAAGTCAAGTATCAGAACACACCCATTCACCCTCCACCACCATTGCCTTCCCATCAACATCATCATTGGCAGACACATCCTCCATCATCACCACCATCAACATTATCTGCCACCCACATATTTCACAAACCGAACCACCATCTCCTTCATCCCACCAAAGTCCAAGTCATCCTCAACAATTTGCATAAGGCCGCCTACGTGATTACTAGCGAATCACATCGATAAAACTTAGCGAGTATCCACAAGAGTAAGGAACATTGGAGTTATTCTCATATCCCATGAGCAATAACTTTTCAAGAGAGGAATTGTATGCTTGATACACCGTATCAGATGTCCAATTACTAATATGTTATGTAAGTGATACAAAACTCGCATCAACAATCTTTCATGTGGTCATATCAAAACGATAATTATGGTGGAGAATTTTCGAATGTTATGTCAGCACTAATAGATGGCACCTATCTTGCATATGAGCTCACAAATACTCCTCCTTTGTTGGCACAAACACCAAATACAGGAAAATTCTGCTGATTCCCATGCACAGACTTAGTTTCTGTCTACAGCTCCTCCAGTTGTGATGATTGGAAAATAAGGGATTTCTTTTAGCAGAGGATACAGTCATTTCCAACATCTCGAATAACCACAGAAGAGATAGCACTTCCAAGTGGTGAGCAACAGAGTCTCCAATGCATCCAAAGCTTTCAATTTCTGACTCCTTCGATGCATAGCTGCGGCCTTCGTAGAGCATGTAAAAAGACTCCTTTGACTCTTTCAACGCAAACTTACACTTCTCTCTTCATCGCCATGACCATTGCCCATGATCTTCTTTCTGAGACTCCTGTCCAGTGTGAACTACTACCCAATATTCTCTTGGGTCAGTGAGCTGCAAGTGTACATATTTCCAATCTTATGCATTCTGTTAAAGACAGAGCACCCTTAAATCCCATTATACTCTATTATGTAGCAAACAATACATCTGTTTCAGAATTCAACAATAAAAGAAGCATGTGAACAGCCTATTATGTATTGCCCGAGCACTCTGGTCATAACAGACAAAAGAAGGTTAAGACGGAATATTTCAGACAGAAATACACTCCACGATGAAAAGAAGTCCAATAAGTTATGTTGATACTACCAAATAAAATGTCTGCAACCTATTATAAACATCAAGAGTAATTGGAGGGTAAAACAAAAATGTATCTGATCATAGTGACGATACTAAAGATGACGACAGACATGAACACTATCATGTTAAAAACTTTCTATCACTTTACCATAATCCAAGATTAAAACTCCAGATCCCAATCTCCCCGACTTGAAAAATTCTGTGGCAATCTGGGTCTCCATCTGATATAGTAGGTGATCATTGGAAGCGATTGATAAAAAATGACAAAACGAATTTAAACTCATAAATATGAGACAATCGATAATAATATAACACGACAGTGAATGGTTCTCAGCATGGAAGGATGCATAATGCCAAGCTATTATATGCCATGATAAATAGATGGTGGCCAGTGGTAATGCTACAAATTGGAGCACTGAAGGTGAATAGCCACAGGCAAAATCTTGAAGGTATGAACAAGTGCATTCACCAGCAATCACAAGAACACCAATCATCGTAAATGATGTCTTTCAACGGACACAAAGCCTTAAAAGCTCAATGGAGTCTCCTCCAGAAAGAAAATCTCCTACGGGCTCTTGATTGAAATTGCAACAAGGATCTAAAATTTTCTCTACGTCAAAAATTGTGAAAATTCTAACTTCAAATTAACAAGTCAAAGAACTCCCTTCCAGAATACTGTATCTGCCTCGAGAAGACTGAACATGAGACAAAATGGAGAAACAACTCTTTATGAAAGGCATACAGAACTAAATTCAGACCATTGTCACATACAGGTCTAAAACAGATCAGAAAAGATAAAATATGCTGTCATATAAATAGACTGCATAAGACTCTTCATCTTTCACACGAAGGTCTCTCTGAGTCCCAAAAACTAGACCTTTCATATTTCCAAATATTCAACACTTCACATTTACATATGCACGCCTCTTTGCATGGCATATTCCACATGTCTTTTTGCATAATATTAACTTAAATATAATCACATATATGTCTTTCAGCTGAAGATGACCCTAATGGTCATAACAAACATATTTCTATCTCATAAAATCAGAGATAAAGTTCTCTATCGCAGCTACAAACTTCAACGCATACAGCATACCACTATCTAGAGGGTGAGTACCAAAATCATCTTCTGAAACTTGCTCTACTCGCTTTACTTTTGAATTCAGTTTATCTTGGAACTGATTGGTATCATTGTTAGCAGATTCATTTGAGGGCTCATTTCCAGAATCTACATTGTAGGGCAAGTCCGCTGAAACTGATACTTTAGCCTTCTTTGCCGTAGCAAACACAAAATGATGGATTCTTTTCTTCTTACAAGAGCAACTTTCATCATTATCAGGTGGAAGAGATGCAATAGTAACACTGAAAGGGTTACCAAAAATACTTCTAGTGTTCCTACGAAGAAGCTTGTCTTGTTCAGATTTTCATATATCAAGATCATCTCTCATTTTTCCCAAAAGGTTCTTGAGCTTCTTTTTTGCATCTGTTGTCACCTTTTTCTCACTTATTCATGATAATATTTCTTCTGCAGTACCAAATGTTTCCTTTGAGAAATTAGGGGGACCACAACACGTGCATGACTCTCAACTTGTTCAACAGATAACTCATATCCCAAATAATGTGATAATTGTTTCCTGGGTTGAACAACCTGCATAATGCAGTGACCGTTGGTGACAATAAAGCAATATCCTTATACTTCTTAATCATAGTTGGAGGAATCTTGTCTCTTTGATGCATTTTTCGTTGCATGACGGAAAAGAAAGTAGTGAAATCATCATCCATCCTCTTCATCCTTTCTTTACTGAATAGCCTCTTATAGATTTGTTGCGCAGCATGTTCCTTTTCAGACCAAACCACCATACCCACTCCAGGAATAGTATTTGGAAAATAGAAAATCAAGTAAATTGCAAGAGAGACATACCAAAAAGATACATTCTTTCTGCTGGTTTTAATGGCTTTCAAATTTTCAATAAATTGATCGTTTAAAAGAGTGCAAAGATCATAGTCTGTACCTTCACTGTATTAAATGCTACTCCAATTGTGGTTGCTGACACATAATTCATTCAGTTTGTGTACTATACTTTGTATCCTATGGCTTCAGCAACATATCTCATGGCTAGGTCTTTGATGGTACTGGTCTTGAGTGACCTTCTGTTAAGGGTTGCAGTAGTTAAAAAATTTGCTCACCTGCCTTGAAACTCTTAGGTTTGGGTACTTTGCTAATATTACTGAGACCGACAACGCATTTCATTATTTTCTTTGAAATTAAGTGCCAGCCATCTTCTAGCCAACCAAATACATCATGGAAACTGCTAATTGCTATCCTTACCCATGATTCATTTAGAAATTGGGAAAAGCATTGAACACATGCAACTTCTTTTCTTCCAAAATCCTGAAATAAGTTTTGCTCTTCTGCCATTCATGCACAAATTCTTTGCCCATAAATCTGTAATTTCGTAGGTGCTGAGCTTCTCCAACTTACATAATAGATGAATGCAGACGTCTTCATTTGGAAGGACTCCTTGACGAATCCTTGACAAACAGCTAGACATACCATTCTCAGTGGAAATGCTAGGACATGGCTAAAACACAGGACGAGGTTACTGAGACTCCTGAATAGACATAGGTGTAAGGTTACCACCTATTGTCCTCAATAGACATAGGTGTAAGGTTACCACCTATTGGCATTGATAATTTAGAAACTATCAAGCTCAACTTCGAAACTTGCAAAGGAAAAACATAGTAACCCTAGCTCAACTGCCCTTGCACGACAACTCTTTTAAGCTTGTTCTTCGCAGTGTGTGAAATGAATCGTAAAAATGTATATTTAACTTCGATATTAGTGGAAATAAATGCAAGCAGTGCATTTAATGCACGGCATGTCCACATTGGTACCTTTATCGAAAATGTTTTCTTCTTGAATAATGCCTTTTGCATAATACTTTTCACTTCGTAGCTGTGGGAGATGGATATAACAATCCCCCCCCTGTCACCGACAACCAAAAGGCTGTTTAGATTTCGGTAGTGATCTCAGTGTTGGTGTCAGTATTACTGACATCTTTCTTGACCAAAATCTTCTGCGTTTCTTCTCTGACTTCTTCTTTATTAACAATCTTTGCTATTCTTTCCTTCTCGTATCCATATATCACAATTCTTGCAATGTGCCCAATTTCATTACAGTTGTGGCATCTGTTGCTTGATTTTCTCTGTCTTGACCTGTACTGGTTAGACTTGTGACCATAGAGAAATCATGTAAAATAATATCCAGAAAATTTCTTAATATCTGTTAGAGGTTTTCTACATTGATTTGTTGAATGACTAAAAGGATTGCAATTAAAACATCTACCAGTAAAAGTTCTAGGATTAGCATTAATTCTATTTCTACAATCTAACACTTTATGACCAAATCTATTGTATTTGTATCAATGACCTTTGAAAGAATGAAAATTCATACTTGAGGGTTTATCACAGTCTTACCTTTTTAACCAAAGACTCAAGGACATGATCTTTCCTACTTAGAGGAACTGATTTCTTCCACAAGGATGGGGGAATGTGAACATTCTCCGGTTTTGCACTAAGCCTTTCTTATCTTTAGGTGATCTCCGGGCATTCAGAATCTCATCCAGTTTCTCAGAGCTAGACTTTACCTTTTTACTATCATTATAGATCTCAACCTGGTTAGGCTTTAGTGACATGATATCTTGTTCAAGCTTTTGATTTTCATGGGCTTTTCGCTTAGTCAAATTGTTTAGGAGTTTCTTGGCTTGATCACTTTCTTCAAGTTTCGATTTCAGATCAGTGATGGTTTCATTTGCTAACTTGAGCTCATTACTAAATTTCTTGTGTCTTGATTAAAATCACCGGATTTGTTCCTTCAACTTTCCGATACAATCATTTGCCAATTGAAGATTTTCCGATGAAATTTTTTTCATCTTCCGCTGATTCCAGATCTCTGAATACTAACAAGAATTCATTGTCATCCATGTCAGATATAGGTGTCACGGGTTCACTCTCTTGGATCTCTTCAAGTGATTAGTCTCTTCCAAAGGAACTAGCTCTGATACCATTTGTTGAGCCCCTGATATACGAGGAGGGATGGGTGAATCAGCGTATCCTTAAAATATTCGAAGCAGCTAATTATTTTACCTTAAAACCTATTTTATGCTTGGGCACAATAACAACAGAAAATAAAAGTCACAACGCATACACCCGTATTTTTATCCTGGAAGCCCAAGATGGGGAAAACCACATGAGAGGGTTATCCCTCAAGTATTATGTAAGTGGCTATATAATACAAAAAGGTGGCTCACTGCCAGAGTACAAAAGTAGTATAGATACAATTTACAAAGATGAAGTGAAGAACATGCATCAACAAGTCCATAGATTGCAATTCGTTGTGAATATCAATCTTCTTCTTTTATCAGTACAACAATACAGTCTCATCGATCGCATAAACCAAACTTCACATACATACATTATCATCACCAATGTTATCAAGTACATACAGACACTTCTTTGTTTATACCAACCATTGGTATGAAAATTTCCTCTGTCGGTTCAATGCCAAATGTGTAGAGAAACACAAAAATATTAACCATTTGTCAGCTGACACTATAATGGTAACCATTTGTCAGCTGACACTATAATGGCTAGCTGATGATCAGGCTATGTGAAGATAGATCCTCAAATCCTGCCGAAGATATTGTCAATAGAAATACAAAAAGTGTGCTATCGGAGATCGTAGAACCAACATCAATAAGACTAACTCAATAGCTGATACATGAAACTCTTTACCGGTACCAAGAATTCCAATAGATGACATCAATGACAACTCAAATTGGAGGGGTTAACAACTACAACTTAATTAGTTTAACAAAAGGTTAAGAGGCATGCAATGAAAAGTTATGGGTCTTTCAACATGAGAAAGGTTCATTTGAGAGGAGATACTGAGGAAGGAAGAAGAGAGGAGAGAAGGATTAATGGAAGAAGAAAGAAGAAATTAAGAAAGTGACTCATTCAAGGGCAGCTATGATGAAGGAGAAGAAAATAAGGAAGTGACTCATTCAAGGGCAGCTATGATGAAGGTTTGAGACTCTTTTAGAGGGTTGTATTCATGAAAGGTTGTGACTCATTCAAAGGGTAGAGATGATGAGGGTATGAGTCTCAAAACATTGCAATTATGAAAGGTTGTGACTTTCTCAAAGGGCATCAATGATGAAGGGTTGTGTTTCTCAAAAGATGGTAATTTATGAAATGTTTTGACTCTCTAGAAGAGCAGAAATGATGAAGGGTTATGACTCTATGGAAGGGTGGTAATGTGAAAGGTTTTGATCATGCAAAGGGGCAGATGTGATGAAGAGGTGTGTCCCTCTCTCACAATGGAAGATAATTTATAACTCTTAAATGGCAGGAATGGAGGTTCGCAATTCAAGCTTAATGAAAGGCGGTGACCCTTTCCCGGATGAAGTATAAACGAGATCATTCCAATCATTGAAGGGTCACTTAGTAATCTTCGCAGTGATCTTCACTCATGAATCCATCAAAATAAATCCTTGATTCATCCATCTATCATTAAATCCTCAAGAAATTCAGCAAATAATCAATCAGCAAGATCAAACAAATAGTTATCAAATCCACATCAATCAGCACTTTGTCTTATGATCCAGAAAACAAGCAATTTAGCAATGTTAGCAGCATCATTCAATAATCACTCATCAATTATCAAATCAACAAGAAGTCAGTCAGCATTCACTAATATATCAAAAGATCGATCAAGGACAATTCTGATATAATGAAATTGATCTAAAGAGTATTCTGATACAAAGGAATCAGATTCAGATATACAAAAGCCTATAGGCAGAAATTCTGATTAAGAGTGGTATGCATTAAAGGGTATAATTATGCTTGGTGTATGAGAGTTTTCAATTTGGTTGATATGGTTATTCATCTTTAAACTTGATGTATAGGGTAATTTGGATGATATGATTATGCATTTATTTTGCTGTCATATATGATTTGAGTTGAAGGAAGCAAGATAGGGATGGAATTGGTCATTGTTGGACATTCCTGCTGCCTGTAGAATGCCCTAAGGGATGGAATTGGTCATAGTTGGACATTCCTGCTGCCTGTAGAATACCCTAAGGGATGGAATTGGTCATAGTTGGACATTCCTGCTGCTTGTAGGAAAGGGCAAGTTGCCATCATGTGAATGTTATGTTATGTCAAGCTTAGTTGGGTTGTTTAGTTTAGTGGTACCCTCTCGAAGTTGTTGCTTTTTAAAGCAATATATTAATATGTAGTATAATGGTCATGTTAACCTTTTTTAAGTTAGTCAAATTTAGTCAATTTTTAGTAACTATTTATTCTTATAGTTGTTTAGTTAGAATAGTAACTTTCTATTTTGTCTTTAGTTCTTGATAATTTTAGTACCAAGATGAATTTATTGCTGGCTCTAGGATAGTAATAATACTTATATTTAACTCCACTGACTACTTATCGTAATATGATCATAATATATGTGTGTGTGTGTGTGTGTGTGTACATATATACATACATACATAGATACACACACACACACACATATACACAGTATATGTATATGTATATAGATATGTGTGCATCCGTGTATCACAGTTACAAGACTTAGAGTCAGCTTAAACTTCGCAAGTTGATATTTTAATTTGTCTTGGTCTTGGCCTCAACACCTAAACTCATTTGGCAAAGACTTTGACAAATTGGAAAATTTAAGAACTCAGAGATTAAAGACACAACGATGTCAAGTAGAAGTCAATTTGATTACACACACAAGTATATATTGTTTACATAAGTATAAAATCAAATTTTATTTGAAGGAAAACATGCATAGATATATAAATATTACAAAACCCATGGAATACTAAATCGATGACATCAAAGCAAATATCAAGACTCTAATTATAAGTGAATGACTTAGAAGAGGTTGCATTTCTCATCCCAACATCACAAAAAGTCATGTGTAGGCATCTATGATGGGCCTTGAATGATGTTGTAGACATGATATTTGTTTGTGTCTAAATGACTGGTGTATACAGTCAAATGAGGAATTTATTATTAAATTTTTCTTGAAGCCTTTAAGACTAAATGCTTTGTTGACAAGCTCATTAACATAGAGGAATGGTTAAATAAAAAATAAATGGTTATTGTTCTATTTTGACCTTAGCTAGTATATTACTAGATGGTATTCTTGTTTGAGTCACTATGGGAGGTATGATTGATTCATTTTGCATTATGACAATGACATATTTTGCCATCTATGGTGTAACATGTATTTAGAGTATAAAGACAGTAGCCTGCCAACTTTGCCTATGGCTGTCTTTGCATGTTAAACAACTTGTCTAATGTATGAAACAAGATAATCCTTGATTGTGGTTTTGATTGTGGAGATGCAGAGCTTTGCAAAAAAGATATGCATGTTATAGGTTTTTATGATCATGATTTATGATTGGCTTATTACTATTTATTGTGTGGTGGGGATTTTGGGATAACATCAAAATGGGGTTGAGGCGTTACCGGGTTCCGGAGCACTCGCCCACCACTAAGCTCAAATGAAGACCTTTAAAATCACATTTATTTTCATGGTACACACTATTTTCATGTTTGGTGAAGTCCTAGAAGTGCGTTCATTAACCAAACAAGTAGTGCAATTTTGTAGTTGGGTCTTGCCAAGATTCGATGAATCTAGTGTGTTTCTAGACTCGGCGCATTTAGGAAAGACTCTGAGGTCTGAGTCTCCCAGACAAAACCAACTTAGCTCACCTCAGACTTGTTGATTTTGGCAAGTACATGCAAGTTTCATTACTCTGGTATATCTCTGTGTATAGATATATAGATATGCATGCAGATATATACACACATGTATAAATGTGTATATATGGATGTGTACACACACACATAACATATACATATATATGTATATGGATATATATGGATAACATAGACAAACACACATACATATAATACACACAGACACATTATAGAAATGAGACTCAGACTCAAACATAGACTTGGAAAGGGGGAACCGACTTGGGACTTGAGACTTGACAAAACTTTGCAAGACTCAGCACATGCATGCACAGACACATACACATATAAAATCTCTATTTCCTAATAAGTACACCAATTAGGGGGACTATATAGGATGTATATTAATTATAGATAGCTTGGGGTATATGCATTGATACATAGATACATACATATACACTTGTAATTCATTCTAGATAGCTTGGAGTGCATGGACACCTAGATAGTTTTGTTCATATCTTGTTGTTGAAACTGCCATAGTAAACATGTATACAAAATAGGGATCAGACAAGGTACATGAACTGTGTGACATAATCCTTCGAAGAGGGATGTCATCTCATGGAATGCGATGGTTGCGTGGTATGCACGAAATACATTCATTGATAAAGCTTTAGAAACTTTCGAACAAATGCAATCTCTAGGTGTAAAGCCAGATTCAACAACCCTTCACGGTTTCTCACCAAGACTTGGACGAGCTGGAGTCCTGAGCCCCTAGGATTTGGCCAAGTTCACTTGGCTAGGAACTTGCCAAGTCTTGGCGGTTTCTAGCGAGTTTGGGAGCTATGATACATATACAATGTATACATATATACATATAATTGTATAATTTGTACGTACATATACAAATGGTGGAGATTAAATTGCAAGATCAATTGTTTAGAAAAATTAAGAGAGGGTGAGACCTATAATGCACAAGGATTGATGAGGTGGAGGGATAAGGTGAAGCTGTAAATGAATGGAGGAAATAGGTGGAAAAATTAAATAAATAATTTGAATTTATTTAGATTTTTTTCTATTAAATACAAGTCTTAATACAGCCATAGAGAGTTTACTACAAAAACTCATGGCATAGTATATCAGAACCAAGAGAGTTACTAACCGGCCACTGAAAAACTAGAGTTATTCAGCAATTACATAAACAAAATACAGTAGCATGTGACTAATAACTCATCATCCTTATACTTTTATAATCATCAATCACTTTCTGCTGCTCCATCTATCCAAGGAGTCCACCCCATTGTTCCTTCCATTCAGATTTGTCTCTTTTCCTTGTGTACTGCTGCTCTGATGAACTCAATGATACTCAACCCTGGGGGGACCACATTGTTAGGTATAGGGGCTACTGCAGGTACCCGTTCACTGCCCTGTGCTCTTGCTGCATTCTTTCTTCAGTAATCTGTCTCAGCCACAAAGTTGGCAAGACCAATTTCATAATGCATTCTTTCATCTGTTTTCCTTGTCCAAGTACCCATTAGCTATTTCCCAAGTGAAAACACGTGTATTACCATCTCTCAGTAAGCTTTCAAACTTGTCTTTAGCCGACCTCATTGTCACTGTTACCCGCCAATCGACATCATAGGTGATAAGCCTCCTCAGAGACTTAGTAAGAAACCTTTTCTTCCACTAAAAATGTCATTATTCCGAATTTTCCATAAAAGCCAAAGAATTTCACACAAAATAATAGACTGAAAAGTGTTCGTATCTTTCTTGAGCATTTAAACAGTCATTAAGGATTTCCCAGCTACAAACATTGCCATCAACAGGGATGCCAAATATATTCCAACCTCCTTTGCAAATAGACATTCAAAAAAATGCATGTCAGTATCGGGGAGTCTGCAAACAGAGAAAATGCTGGTGGCTCCCCAAGAAGTATGAGTAGGGAGCTTAAGAAGCAGCAACTGCCCTTTGGCTCAATAGGTCGATCTCACAGAGCACTAAAAGTAGTATGCCAGGAGGGAGGGTCTCAGTTAAGCTTGCAGGAAGAATTCAAATGCGACAGATTGCCATCATTATCAGTAGGACAGGAGTAAATGGTTCTAGCTTTCATGTTAGAGAGGAGGGAGCTATCAAACCAACAATAAAGGCTAATGCAGGAAGCATTCGCTAATTAAATAATTCTTGCAACCTTTTTTAATTATGGAGGACCAAAAGATGAACTGATAGCACACTCGCACGCCCCCATACAGATGCACACATGCGCACACACACACAAGATCCTTAAAAGAGGATCTATGGTTGATTTTTGGATTTCTTGCAAATATTTCTTTAGAAACAAAAAGGGCAGACTTTGGTATTTGCAAGTTTGATAAACATGTTGAAATCTGTGTTTGAGTGTTGCTTGCTATAATTGGCTGGAAATTAGGAAATGATCTTCTTGAAAGGCTAGGGTTGATTGCTACAATTGACTGGCCTATATGTTTCACGTCCATTGTTTCAAATTCAAAGTAATGGGCTCCTCTATGTCAAATAAGTGCCTTTTCTTACAAATTAAAACTGTGAAATGCAATAAGTACAAATGAAAAGTTTTGAGGATCAATTTGTACCACATTATTACTGAATAGATATTTAAATTATAGAAATATGGGGTGTTGGATGATTTCTTTGTAACAGAAACGTAATATGGAACAGGTTTTTTCTATCTCGATTCCCAGGGTCAGGGTCATGAGGATTTTGATCCTGCTAGCCTTCGAGAGCATGAGGAGTTTACAAAAGTGAAGAATATTGCAAAGATTGAGCTCGGGAGGTATGAGATTGAGACGTGGTACTTTTCACCCTTCCCTCCTGAATACAATCATTGTGATAAACTATTCTTCTGCGAATTTTGTCTCAACTTTATGAAGCGGAAAGAGCAGCTTCAAAGACATATGGTAAGTAGCTTACTTTTGCTTCCAAAGAGATTCTTTAGCTGCTTTTGCATATTTCTTGGTAACATTTGGAATTTGATATTTTTTGATTATATTTCTTCAACAGTATTTCAGAAGCTTTCTTGGTCGAGTTTGGTTTTTGGGATCTGATTGTCATATTAATGCAATACTTGTCTTTAACTATTCATACATTTTGAATAAGTTTTTCTGTTTTTCTGTTATCGTGAATTGGGAATGTAGTCACTCCAATTTATATTCCTTTTATGAAACAACATCTGAATCTTTTTGTAAAATAAATCATCTGATTGACTTATTTAATAAAATGGCTTTTTATATACTTCTGCTTTGAACCACATTAAACTTTTTACTGTATTTCATCTCGTAGTGTTTCCTTTGATGTTATACAAGTGCATAATAACTTATGCTTGCTTTTAAGAATTGAGTTCTGCTTTGAGAGAAAACTTATGGAGGTATGTATAAACATGACTAATTTAGGTAGCATAAATTAGAGACTTTGGAATGATATCTGGAGAAAAACATTAAGTGGAACACGAAAAGCATAAATTTTCTTTTCAAGAAATACCTAAATAAGATGTATATCTCATGTTCATAATGCATTGGCCCTCTTTTATGATTGTTTTCATGTATTTCTGAAATGTAACCAAGTGAAGTTTTGTATGATGGTAGGACTGGAAAAGGGGGTTGGTTACTGGAATTAGTAAGATAAGGATATGTATTTGTAGGTAAGAAACAATGATTGCTTACTTCCAAGTTTACAAAGAATACAACAAAAGCAGTATTCTGACCTCTCTAGTAATGCATAGAAAACTTAGATGTCTTAACTACATTTATATACACCTAAGAAAATGCTATGTTCATTTCCTCGACAACTAACTAAAGAGCTGGGTTTTTGACATATACTTGTTTTGTTTATAAAATATACTAACCAAAAAAAAATGGTGTTATTGATTTCAAAGGTTAAAGAAATTGGAAAAGTTTGGATCTAGACTCTGGCACAAAAAGTTGTAGGTGTCTATAGTTTGGTTGTGGCACTAAAAATGTAGATTAGTAGTATTGTCCATTTTAAAAAATAGAGTGTGTTTCAAATGCGAAGAAACATAGAGTGACACAATTCTGGAACAATTGCGGTGGCGTGTGGATTGTGGCAGTGGTATTAAAAGTGCCATTGCGCCTGTTGATTGTATGACCATTAGAGTTCAAGGGGCATTGTGTAGTGTTTTGCAGATGCCCCATGGTGATCATAGATCTAAAATTTGATGCTTTTGTGATAAGAATATTAACTCAAACTTATCGATTGGAGACGCAAATTTGTTGGGATAGTGTTGGAATTTGCCTCAATCAGGCCCCTTTATAGTTTATTTCAACTCTACTCTAGTCAATAGAAGCTAGGATGTGTATGAGCATAGGGTCGGTGTTGAACAAGCTGAATAACTGGGGGGGGGGGGGGGTAAATCTGTTATTCCCACACTTAAAAAAAATTCTCAATTGTTGTTCGATACTTAACAACCATCAACCAATACTTATGATCTTTTGATTAAAACATAGTGAGTGCCATAAGAAAGATAGGCATAAAAGCATAGGAACATCGACACAAGTAACGAAAACCCAGTTTGGGAAAAACCACAGAGAAGCTAACTCTTACAAAAGTAAAATCCCCTGTAGGGTGACATCGATTAACATTGTTTTGTACAAAAGGTTAACTGTTTGAAATGCTCATTGCAACAAAGAGAGGTAGTGCCAGTAGGCTTATTGCTAGGGTGGCTACACCCCATAAATACAATAAGGCTCACTATTGATAGGCTCATAGCCGGTATAGCAAGGATGAAAGTAGAACTGACAATGAGTATAGTTGTTGAGCCTCTACATTCATAGTTTGCCAGTGCTTGGAACTCCTTGAATCAACTATAGGATTAAGTTCACTCCTGCATCACATATACAAGTTTTACATTCTATACATATGTTGCCATACTCGTAATCATACACTTCCACTTTGACTTCAATTACAACTTCTTGCACACTAGATACAAAAAGTCTTCTTTATTTATATCACTATCTGAGTATACAAATGTCAACTTCATAATAAAACGTGTGATATTATCGGTGCACCAATTATGATATTACATTTAATTTCAAGCACTAGACCTAAATCTAGAATTACATAACCACCACGTTACATCATGAACTATAGGAATTTAGAATTACATAACCACCATGTTATATTATGAACTAAAGGTCACAATTAAGAATTACAATGTTTGTCACAAATGCCGATGCCGCTAGAATGCCACAACCAAGACAAAAATTATGGGAACCTAAGATCTTCGAATCAACCATGAACCCAGGTACTACAACGTGTTGTGGCCAAAGCACCAAAATATATCTGATGATTTGTACATTTTCCTTGATATCAAAGACATCTAAGTGAAAACTTCATTGCCGCAACAATCACAAGGAACCAATCAAGTATCAACAAGTATACTAGTCAATGGAACTCGGTACTTTTGAATCAAAAGTTCCTGGAATTATGAGATATTTGCATTTGTGTTATTCTTGTACAACAAAAACTTCTATTAAAATTGCCTTCACTAATTGTCCCCAAAATGTACCACAAACTCCAAATCTTCTCTATAACCAACCGATGCCATGAGAGAGCCGGTACGATTTCAATGGTTTAGGCATGGATAGGCCCTCAAACTACTATCATCCTCCAAATGTACCCAAAATTTAATGGTTTCAAATCCCATTTCTTCTTTCTAAAGTGGTCTACTATGAGATAGGTCTAATGGAGACCTAATTGAATTAGCCCCCTATAATTCACTTTTTCACTCCTTATTTGAAAATCTCCAAACACAGCTACAATCAAATCACAAATTTTGACACCCTTTTTGGGAGTACTACAAGATTTCAAGGTTTTAGGTTTGGATCCCCACTTTGATGCAGTCAACCCTTATTGTTGCAGAATTGACCTAATAGGCGTAATTGGATCAATTACAAAGAAACTCCAAATAATCTACTCGAATCTCTTCAAAGTAACACTTGGAAAAATTCTGCCACACCTTATGAACAACTATTCCACACTTACATCATACCTATCCATGTCCCTTTGCATTCTATATGCAATTTTGTCTCATTTCAATGACCACTCACATTGAGATGCCCGACTAGGGCTTGAGTGTTCTCCTAACTCCACTTAGATTCCTTCATGAATCCTTTTGAGCCTTAGTGTACATCCCCTCTACTAGCGTTTCCCCAATGGTTGTTAAATTCTAATGGTGGAAACTCAATATTGATCAAACCTTGGCAAACCAAGGGTTTCTGATCCATTCTTACAAAATTCAAGTTATCTCCCTTCAAACTTCACAAATCTTCATTTACCAACTTTGAGGAAGGTAACTCACTAATCTATGTATTCCAAAAGATCTGAGACTTTAATGAATCCGTACAACATAATGGAAAACAATTGAACACCGAAATTTACAGGGAAAATGACGAGTTTCTTCTCATTCATGTACAAATCTTCAACAACTGTCTTTTGATCGACCTAAAGGTCTTCAAATAGGCATCATTTAACTTCCCCAACCAATTTTTGGTTTCCCATGACCGTTGGAGGAAGTTTATCGCTGTTTTTCAAAAGTCGCTAATGTTGTCACAATGTAGTCAAGCGACATTGTTGACAACTTTTACATCAAAATGAAACTTCTGCATTTTTGTGTCCTTTGACTTCCAATTCACCACAAATTGGTCCTAGATGACTCAAAACATCCTAAGAACCTATCTATACAATTCCTATACCTTTGTGGACCCATTAACTGTTAAGGTTGTAGAATCTGGACTGATAACATATTTATGGAAGAGCATGGAATAACAAATTGTGGAATTAAAACATATCGAGGTTGGGAATGATATGGTAGCCATATATGGAAAGTTTAGAGGTATTGAGATGGCACATGAACAGTTTGAAGAAACATCGCTATCCCAGCCTATGGCTCCCTATCGAGAATATATGAAATTATTTGATAGAATTACTAAAGCATATAGTCACAGATATATCATTGAGAGATCATCAGATTAATATTATAAGATTATATAACCATGTAAGGAACAGTAACTCTATCTCTGCCGAAGCCAGACAAGTGCAAGTATTTATAATCAATGTTTGGGATATGGTTTCTGTAAGCAACATATCAGAGCTTCATCATAATACAGAAGTTAATAATTCATATTAAGTATTCCAAAAATGTTTCTAAGCATTGTGTGAAGAAGATTCTGTGTCTATTGCAGGTATTAGAAGACACAGCACAGTTTCAAAATACATACGAAAATACAAGTACAGCAATAATGAAAAGGAAGAAATATGCACAGCCTGATACAGAGGAACAGTACATGATTATATATGTTGAGACCAAAGCAAAGAATATAAGTTGCATTATGACAGTGGAATGCTTGAAAAGGTTCAGCAAACTTATTGGAGATGGTCTGATATGCACAGAGCGCTTAGGTTCTATGATTCATCATGCACGTTTACAGTCAAAAGACCTAAGATCATGAACAGATTGTTTTCATACAGAGAATGCATAACCTTAAGAGCATAGCTCTACTTGATCCTAATGATACTTGGCAAAGGTAGCAAAGGATACCGTGACCACAGTCTGAAATGAAGAGCAATACAATATGGATGTCAAACAGTAGATACTTAATGAAATTGATCAGGGTTCTTGAACCAGCAATGGAAATCTATGGTTATCTGATTCATCGAACGATCAGTCTATGATGTGTATTAAGGGTGATTGCCCGAGATGTTATTGGGCATCAAAAGATTGAAAATGGACTCTATATAATCAAGCGCTTGGATTGGTCTCCCCATCGCAGCAGGAATGTTTTACATCATGCAAAGACGACAAATGAATAAGCAAGCCATTAATTGAAGCATGTTTGTTCTCCTTAGCATTAGCGATTTCCACGGGGCTTTTTTTTATTTTTTCGTATCAATTATTATCTATATATTTTACTGGCAACACTCTATATTTGTGGCAGGTATGTAGAATGCGTGGGCAAAGCCTGAGCATGGACACGAGAGGAGTGTCTTTGCAGATGAATGACAAATTAGAAGGAAAGCGGTAGGAAGCCTCGAGTGACAAACAAGCCAAGTTTGACACATACATACCTTCAAAGTTCACCCCGTCTGTGTATTCTTGCACTCAAATGTCTAGAAGTATAGACTTGGAAAGCTTGCCATCATCCGGAAGAAGCTACGGTGTGCAATGAAGCCTATGTGGATATAGAGCTTGAACAATTCAGTTTCCTCTAACATTATTAAATTTGAATTGGCCATCATATAATGAGTGGAAAACATGAAAAACCGATCATTATTAAATCAAAATTATATGATTGGTTATTTGTTACAAAAGGGTACAATGGTTAATAATGCCCCTTCATCCTTTATAAATATGAGATGAAAAATTAAAAGATAGACAATTCATATTCATATGCAATTTATACAAATTTTACATATTCAATATACATGCGCATTTGAGATATTATATTCTTTCATTGGCAAATGAATGAATTTTTGATCTAAGCTTGTGAATTCTGGATTATGGAGTAAATATATTTATATGCGATTCTAGAGTCAAATTGCAGTGGATGGATTGTCCATAAGGCGATTCTGGAGTCAAATCGCAGTGGATGGATTGTCCGTAAGGATTGTCTCTAGTGCAATTTTATTTCCGGCATGATCAGTAAGAAATATTTATTTTATTTTATTTGCATGAAGCTTTAGAGTTGAAATATTATATAGTCTCATCCTTTATAAATATTATTTTTATTTTATAAATAATTTATATGATAGATAAGTGGATATGATCAATTATAGCATTTTAAAATCGAACATAAGAGATGTTGAGAAATATTTAATTGTTTCCGAATCTATGTCTAGTCTATCTCTGAACCACAGGAGTTAAAATACATTCTGCACTATTATAAAATTGTGTCCATATATTTGATCTGTCACATCTTGATTACTAAATTGTTTATAATTGACGTGTGTTGAATTTTATAAATTTGTATGTTTTAAACTTATAATACTGACTCTATCGCCTTTCGGCAGTGGTCTTTATATTTTTCATAATTCAGAATCCATATGCTGGCAATTGTTTCATATCTTTCCTTTGAAGAATTAATATATTCATTTGGTGCATTAATCTATACATATTTTGGTTTTAAAAACATTCATATATTCATTTATTATTCTCAATTCATAATTTGCGAATTTAAAGTGTTCTACAATTCTTGCCATTTAGGAAACTTTCATTTAAAGTTCTAATCAATCTGCTATAAGCATCTTGGATCTAAGTATTTTGTCTAGGATCAGGTATACTGCCTTGGCCTTGTAGAGTCAGATGCGTAGGGAACTTGGACTACACTGTTCACTTTCGTCAAGTTGGCCATAACTGTTAGATATTCCAACATCGACTTGGTAAGACTCGTAGGATTCCAATTTGTGGTTTTGGGAACCAACAAGACTGATCCAGCCAATATGGGTTTTTAGTGCCGCTCTCAGGACTGCGTTGGGCCTCTTCCATGTTACGGTTGCCATCTCCTCCAGCTCTGTGTCTTTTGATTTGTTGATCCTTAATGACCTCCCCTGCTTCTTGAGTTTTGAGCTCTTCACTTGTTGGCCCCATTGTGGGGGTGCTAGTGTGGTCGACTACGCTCTTGCCCGACCTTTTTTATACCTTTAGTTAGTCGCTTCACCGTTACCTACCTCCCTTTGGCTGACCACTCCATCCTCAGCGTCGTTGTCCGCTTTGCCCCCCTTGCCCTCACCCTCACCCTCCTTGCTCCACCCCCTACCTTTTGTAATGTCCCCTTTTTCTAGGACATTATAATTCGGTGTTGCCGGCTCACTTTGCCTTGGTTTCGAGGGCGAAAAAGTTCTTTACGGGGTTCAGTTCGAGATTTGGCCTAAACATTTCTAGTTTCAAACCCATCAGAGTAGTTTGGGCAGGTTGTTCGGATACTTACTATTTTTAGTAAGTAAACAGACCTTAGAATTCTTGGTATCTTAGTGTTGGTTTGGAAGTGTCTCGCCGAGAGCTTTTCAACGAGCTATTGCACATGCTTGTTCGAGTTCATTTGGTCATTTATTTGGATGCCTGATGATTATATGGTTTACATGACTAAGTGACTTTTAAAGTTCATTTAACTTGTCACTTTATTTAAAAGGGTACCATCTTCACTTAAGTGACTAAAGGACAAAAAGGTGCTTTATCCCACATTGCTTAAAAGAACGTGCATCACATTGGGAAAAGTGATAAAGGTACAACAGGCTCCACATGGGAAGTTATGAAGATTATAATATTTAAAACAAATATTAATCTGGAAGCTGGAAACAGTTATTGGTTATCTCTTCGAGGATGCAAACCCTTGAAGAAGCTTTGGAGATTGGATGCAAACCTAGCCTTCTTACAGGTTTTATCTATATTGCCAATCTGACTGTTATTTCTGTTTATAAGATTTGATTTTCTGAATTGTTGCATGTTATTGTATTTCTGATGTATAATATAGTAACGTTATTTGACAACTATTTGTGTTAATTGCTGGTTTAAATATGTCCTGAATATTGGAGGAAATAAACACACTTATCTGGGTTTTCTGGTATGCATATCTGCTGGTTATAAATCGATTAACGTTCCGGAATTTATATTAAATATTGGTTTACTGTTCGGTTTTAAATTTGTTGGTTTAATATCAAGGGTTTTTAGTAAATATCCGGAAAGGGATATTTTAGTGGTATCAGAGCCAAAGGTCTGGCCAGCCTGTGAGGTTCAATAACAGTGGTGTTCTATAACAGACTAGTTAGATTTCTAGAGAAGGGTCTCATTAAATTTCTTTGGGGAGGAGATAAAGCTTTATCTTCTGAATATATTTTACAGATTTTAAATAAACCTCTATGCGGAAGGAAAAGACATGAGATAGAAGATTCAGCAATTGTCAGTATCTTCGATACAGATTGAGGATTCAAATTCAGACTCCTTTAGTAAAAAATTCAATGACTTGCCTAGTGGAGATATGATGTTGCTGTCTGTCATTGATATTGTAGAAAGATATATATATTTCATTGGGTGAACGTTAGTGCAATACTATCTGTCCTGTCAGGTCGAAAAGGAACAAACAACCAAGTGGTGATAGAACTGTCATCAGAGCAATTAGAATATAAATCAAACATTCATTGGAGAATGAATGGTCTGGACGGGTTAATATAGAAGAACATTGGATATGTTGTGGATTCGAATGAACCTATCTGATGTGTTGGTTTAGAAAGAATATTTGGGTGCCATCTTCCAAAGACCATGTAGAGAAATATAAATTTATTGTTCAGAATAGCATTCGAATCGATGTGGACTTCCTTCAGGGTCACATTCAATTGGTTGTGGCATCGTTTTTCCTAATTCCATAGCAGAAGAAATAGATTTCTGGGCAATACAAACCATTGGGTCTAGCAAGGAGACAAAGATTTATTTTGACTGTCAGAGGCTACCGCATCTGAGAAACGTCAAGGAGTTATTATCTGCCGAAGATTTATTTTGAACTGTCAGAGGCTACCGCATCTGAGAAAGGTCAAGGAGTTATTATCTGGTGGCAGTTTGTTCTTTTGTGTTTGTCAGCTCTCTCTTATTTCATACCCAAGCGAATGAAGTGTGGGTGCAGTGGTAAACGTGATTTCCGTTCGAATCATCTAAGAGGAGTAGTTCACCATGTATCCTGGGCATAACGTCTGCTGCAAATCATCTTCCACGACACTTGTTCCATATAGCGGCAGCACCAATGGTATCATTTCATCTGACAAAACTATTGAAAGGAGGGTGATTTAATTCTGAAGTCTAGTCATACTGAAGATTTTGGACTTTATGAAGATTAGCTCTGTAGTGTATATATTTTAGCAAGTGGCTGTTTAATACAAATTATTGACTGAAGGATATCATTCACCATAAAGGGAATAAAGTAACAGGTGACATTTATTGGCAAATATTCCTAAAGGCGGATTATTCGTGGGCATGTGAAAAATATCACCAATATAATCCAGTGTTAATGTTAATGTGGCTGAGACCCAGTGGTCACCATTCAAAACATTATTAGTAGGCATGTGAAAAATATCAATGTGGTGAATTTTTTTTCCTATTGTGCGACTATATTCAGAGTGCAATGTACTCATTCTAAAATAGGAGGAACATAAATTGTTTCTTCAATAAATGGTGTGATATGATTTTATTTTAGTACGAACATCTCCACACAATTCTTGGTTGAAAATCAATTCCAGTTGGACCTGAACAGCATATAGAAGACATTGTGTAAGCACTCTGTACGTTGGAAACAGTCATAGCCATCTGTTGTTTGCAATTTCTGGTTGATAGTTTATCGAAGTTCTGGAAATTATTTGACATTCTATACACTAAGGGCACCATCTGTAACAGATCGAAGTAGGCTGAAAAAGAATTATAAGAGCCTCTTCCTGGACATAGTCTGGAAAATATCAAAGCATGAACTGAAGGTGGTTTCCAGATTTAATATTGGGTGTCACACGCCCATAGAAAAGCATATCATCACCTCAGCGGCAACTAGACTCTTCACTCTCAAGAACATGTGATCTGGAGTTGCATGGTCAAGTCAGTTAAAAAAAAAACCCAGCAAAGGCGTTCTTTGTAGTGTGTCTTCTTAATTCCTGAACTCAGAGGAATAGAATAGATAGACCTTACCCCACAAATGTTGTTCTCAGAACTTTAGAATATAGATGATTGAATTGGCATATCTACCATCCTTATGCAATATTATTGTAGCGAATTCCATTTCGAAATTTGGTTGAAGGACTCAGTTTCCTTATTATTTTAGTAAATTACTGCATAACATATCTGCTAATAGCTATGACAGTAACACAAAAGCAATAACTTGTACAAGGACTGGATCTCATGACAACTGTTTGATAAATTACTACATACCATATCTGCTAATAGCTATGACAGTAACACAAAAGCAATAACTTGTACAAGGACTGGATATCAGTCAACTTGATAGTAGTACTAAAAAAGAAGAGCCACCTTCACATGATAATATGCAAAGTACTAATAACGGCACAAGTATAGTAATAGGTAATTGGGAGACAAAAGTATCTTATGGAGTTGTTTACGCTAGTCCTTCTGATGAGTATATTGATGGCCCAAGTAGAAGAGTTAACCAAACCACCAACGTTGGTAACTCCTCACCTTATTTAGACATGGAAAACATCAACATCTTATTTGGTGACATAGAAATTAACTTGGATAAGTTTTATGGTGACACTAGATTGGAAATTATGTCAAATTTTGAGGACGAGCAAATGGACCATAATGTTGGCAGGATAGAGGATCTAGCACACGTTGAGTTAGAGGACATATCTGAAAACGTTGTCTCCCTAGGTGATGAAAAATCAGAAGATCCTATGGAGAACAGCCCGCTTGTGTTCGAAGGAGATGGTCAAAAACCATTATCACACCTTGACTTATTGGATATGCTTTTGGTCAAAGAGGACAAGCTTGTCCAAGTGTTGACGAGGATGGATGATTCTTCCAAATTGATTGAGGATCTCATGCGGAAGATTGTGATAGAAGAGAGACATGGGAATGTATGTGGTGTCACAAGTCCTCTTTTACATACTATTTTTGAAACTTTGAAAATGATAAAATATGATACTTGCAATTATTAATGGATAGAGATCTAGCCATAAAATTTGGAAAGTACAAGGAGAGTGAGGTAAATGCGCTATGCCTTCAATTGAGCTTAACACATTACTCCATCCACAAAGCTGAAAATCAAACAAGTGGGGTAGCCACTCATGAAAAAGATAACTGGGGTTCAAGGGCACAAGAAATCATGCAAATCATTGAAGGAATTCATAAAGCAGGTAGATGTGAAGGAGAACAATGTAATTCGAACACGTGTTCCCTGTTTGAGACTTTCTATGATGAGAAAAATTCTAGGGATCAGCAAGTTGATGAGTATGGAAATTCTGGAAATCACGCAAATCATTGAAGGAATTCATAAAGCGGGTAGATGTGAAGGAGAATAATGTAATTCGAGCACGTGTTCCCTGTTTGAGACTTTCTATGATGAGAAAAATTCTAGGGATCAGCAAGTTGATGAGTATGGAAATTCTGATTTTTATGACAGCAGCTATACATCTTCACATGAGCACATGGTTAGTGATACAACAAGTGAGGATAATTCAGAGACTTCAATTAATGGTGAACCTTCTTTTTTATGAAGACTTTGACATAAGCGAGGATGCTTATGGGAGCCGGAAGTTCAGATTTATCCTTAGCATACTCTGAGGGATTTTTTAGCTTACTCAAAGATTTATCACCCAACTCTTATGAGATGGCCACGACTTACTTGTTGATTGGTGATTTTCCTTGTTGGTATCTTCCAACTATCAGTGACTTGCCTGTGAATGTTAGTAGTGTATTCGCTGATTCTATTTGGCCATCAAGGGTCCATGAGTTATTTGTAGATGAGTGGGGAGAACATACATTGCCATACGTTCCACATGAGGTGTCTACATTTTTTATCCAGCAGTATATTGAAGACAATGTGAGCGTTCATGATGTTGGTGATTCACCAACCACTCTTTCTTTTATTCAGGATCATGTTGATTGGGTGATTAGGAATCCAGGTGCTAATAGTATCTTACATCTGGAGGATTATGTTGTGTTGTTACACAGTCACAGGATTATGATCCGTGTGTTTCAGCCTTCTGATGCATCAGAGGTCTAGAGATTAGGATTACTTCATTTTCACCAGGGTGATATAGTGGTTGAGAAAGATTGGTTGGATTTGTCATTGTCATCGGTACAAATATTGTAGGAGTGGTACAGTGGTATAGATATCACAGGAGTTGGTCAGTGGTATCTCAAACAACGTACAAGTTCTCACTTGGGATCCAGGGGGAGCATCCCTATGTATTGCCTTTTATCGGGGAGCTAGGAGGAGAGTTTGGTTGTTATCATCTTGGGGTGGATATTGGTAAATTGTCGAGCTCCCATCTTGACTTGACAGTAGAGACTCGCAGGGTCACGCATGGAGTGAGGCATTCTTTCTGACTGAGGGTATTGGTACACAGGGCAGCAACACATGGCAGTTGGTGTCCCTTAACGGTGAGCTTTGAGATATTGGCATTCAGTTATTTGGCACATTGATTCCTATTGCACTGTTTCACCATTCCGAGTTTGGGAAGATGTATGCTGGGGTACATTGGTTGAGGTGTAGAACCTCTTTCTCGAGGTGAGTATGGGATCTTGGCATTTGTTTTCTGCAAGTATGATCATATTGCTTGAGGGCAAGCAATCTTTGAGAAGGGAGGCTTTGTAATGTCCCCTTTTTTTGGGACATTATAATTTGGTGTTGCCGGCTCACTTCGCCTTGGTTTCGGGGGCGAAAAAACCTTACGGGGTTCAGTTTGAGATTTGGCCTAGAGATTTCTAGTTTCAGACCCATCAGAGCAGTTTGGCAGGTTGTCTGGATACTTACTATTTTTAGTAAATAAACAGAGCTCATAATTCTTGGTATCTCAGTGTTGGTTTGGAAGCGTCTCGTTGAGAGCTTTCCAATGAGCTATTGCACGTGCTTATCTGAGTTCATTTGGTTAGTTATTTGGATGCCTGATGATTATATGGTTTACATGACTAAGTGACTTTTAAAGTTCATTTAACTTGTCACTTTATTTAAAAGAGTACTATATACACTTAAGTGACAAAAGGACAAAAAGGTGCTTTATCCCACATTGCTTAAAAGAGTGTGCATCACATTGGGAATAGTGATAAAGGTACAACAGGCTCCACATGGGAGTTACGAAGATTATAATATTTAAAACAAATATTAATTTGGGAGCTGGAAACAATTACTGATTATCTCTTCGAGGACATAAACCCTTGAAGAAGCTTTGCAGGTTGGACACAAACCTAGCCTTCTTACAGGTTTTATCTATATTGCCAATTTGACTGTTATTTCTATTTATAAGATAGGATTTTTTGGATTCTTGCGTGTTATTGTATTGCTGATGTATAATGCAGTAATGTTATTTGGTAACTATTTATGTTAATTGCTGGTTTAAATATGTACTTCTGAATACTGGAGGAAATAAACACACTTTTTTGGGTTTTCTCGTATGCATATCTGCTGGTTATAAATCAATTAACATTTTGGAATATATATCAAATATTGGTTACTGTTTGGTTTTAAATTTGCTGGTTTAATATCAAGGATTTTTAGTAAATATCCAGGAAGGGATATTTCACCTTTACTCTTAGGCCCTCGTGCCACTTGCCACTTCTTTGAGTGCGATTGCTACCTCTTCACTGTCCACCTCAGACGACTTATCCCCCTCACTGCTTTTCGAATTCCTCCCAAGCTTGGTCCTTGTTTGACCTTTTGGCTGTTGGTATTTGGGAGTCCACCCTCCTCTCCATCCCCCATCGCACTTTTCACTCCCCCCAGTTCCGTTAGTTGGAAATCCTGTCCAATGAACTAGTGGTATGATGTTGATTGTAAGTCTTTCCACTGCTCCTTGCGTGCTTCCGTCGTTGCTCATTCCCCCTTCTATACTTAGTTGTACTCCTCATACCACCACCTCCTTCGTTACAAGAAGCGATCGTTTGTAGCTTCGTTGTGTAGATCCCTTTGTGACATGCTCACTCTTGACCCAAAATTCTTTTGGCATACCTTGTTCCCCTGCCACCCTCCCCTTCCCTCCACCCTTGACTGGCACTCTCCATTGTCTTGTACCTCCACTCTTTACGATATCCTTGACTAGCTACCTGTTCATCCTAACCCCCTTCCCACACTGCCATCATTTTGTGCCCTCCATAGTTTGTGAGGCCGTTAGATTCATGAGATGGAGAAGAGTTGCCGATGAAGAGAGATTTCAGGCAAAGCTTTTTAAGCTTGTTATTTTGATTCTGTGCCCCTTTCTTTTGGTGCTCTTCAATAGAGTGTTTTGCATTGGGTTCCTTGATTCATGGTTGAGACGTGATTTATCTGATCTATAAGTTCGGGTTGGTTTTTGACCCCGACAATTAAAGGACCATTAAGATTGGGCATACCTTTGCCAAGCTTTATACCACAGTTCTGAATACTATTCTTTCCAGACAGCTTGACATGAGACAATGTCGGGCTAGAGGGTAGGCTGGGTTCTGCACCGACTTCTAGACTATGGATCACATATTGAAACTGTGGGCTGTCCTTGAGGAAGTTCAGCATCGTGTTGCGAAAGTCAATTGTTGTTTCATAGAATTTTGTAAGGCTTTTGACTCCGTTCCTCAGGGGGCCCTTTTCGAGAGGCTTAGAGACATTGGTATTCTGATATTCTTGTGGCAGCGATTATGAGACTTTATGAGACAATGGTTGGCAGATTTAGGACTGTAGAGGTTTTCTCTGATCAGATTTAGAGCACCATTGGGGTGAAGTAGGGCTGCCCTCTCTCCTCCACGTTATTCATATCTATATTGATGAGCTTGAGGCCTTCCTCAGTGAGGCTTCGCTCCTTGGGGATGGTTGCCACTTACACCAGGTTCTACTTGTGTGTCCCTTCTACTTGAGCTGATGCTGGAGTCACACCCTCCGTGTCTATTTGGGTTCTTTTAGAGTCAGCTCTCACCGGCTTCAGTGCCATACAAATCACCATTTGACTAGAGATAATCAGATTTGCCGCCTTTGCACTTTGTCGGAGACCGGGACTGAGATCCATTTCATCTTCTGGTGCCCCATATACTATGAGATTAGAGGTAGGTTCTACTGTTTATTCAGAGACTGCAGATAAAGTTGATATTAGCTGTTAATTTTATTATTGTTGGATCAAGGAAAAAACCTGGAGTGGATGTAGAATGAGATCACAAAGGGCTGTTATAAAAACATACATGTAAGAAATAATTTCTTTTTGCCAAGGCTGCTTAAAATGATTCATCTTTGGTGCTGAAGATGATGTTATTCTCCTCATAAGAGTTGGACTAGATAGTCTTGGTGGCATTTGTCTTTGGTTGGTATGTATTCTTCTTTATGGTGGCCAGCTTGGTGGTTTATCTTATGGTCTTAGACTCTTAGCATTCAAAATTATAACTTTAGGACTTAAGGTGGCTCTGCGTGTATGTTATGGTATTTCTCTTCTTTAATGATGAGCTGAAACTTTCTTGCCTGATTTGGAAGATATGAATTAGTGCTTGGCTATTGCACGTTTTTCTCCGTCTCCTCTCCTCTGGCAGAATCATTGCCTCCATTAAGTATTATTTGTCTTCCAAAGCTCCTGTATTTTGGAAGGGCTTCAATATCAATTTATTTATTTAACTCTCAATTTCTGCTTCTAGTATTGAGTACTCTTAGGAGATCATGTCTTGTTGCCTCCACCTTTTTATATTTTCTGGAATGGCTTCAATTAGTTTGTTTGTTGATTCAATGAGGTACAATTTATATCTTTGTCTCCCCATTATTCTGCTTCTATCTTTGAGCATCGTTAGTGGATCATGTCTTTCTGTGTACACTTCCTGGACAGCCAAATGCATTGGAAAATATATTGTTTTGATTTTCTAATTGAATAATCAACTTGGAAGTATATTATGAAGTGTCATAAATACTTTTTATGTTGCTGCTTTGAAGATTGGTGCTTGTTCCACTATGTAAACTGGATTTGCTGATTTTTTGAGCATTGTGAATAATTCATAATGTCTCGTGGAGAATCTGTTGTAGCTTTCTACAAATCACAATCAAAATTGAACTTACATTAATGCTTAATATGAGAAAAGTGAATTAATGCAGCCGAAGTACATTGTCATGGGTACCAAATCTACAAATAGGAGTTCCATAAGGCCTGCCAAAACACAAGCATTCTAGGTTGATCCATCTCCAGTAATTATCATGGATAATAAACTGACATCTCTAACAAAATGAGAAAGTAGAAAAGATTTACATAAAATTATAAAATGTGTGCTCAACCAAAAAGCGAGGGAGAAAACACGACTAAATTCCGTAGCTACTAGCAGACAAGGATTGCTCTGATGGATACTACTATGCCTTTAAAAAAAATGGAAGATGTGCACTTGGAAACAACAAAGAAGGAAACTAGTTAAACAACTTTATAAATGTAAAATGCTTAAAAATTAAAATACTAACATTTTGAAGTACAGAAATACAGAAATATGTCATTGGAGCAATGATTAAATATAGTGATATTTGATAATCATAATTGTGAGATGAATGGATAAATTTTAATCTATAATCACGTAAAAGCAGTGGATTAGAATGCCATTATTAAAAATATTATACAAGGTGTACTTGGAGAAATATTTTTTATCAACTGATAAAACTTCAGTGCACACTGCACATAGACATCTTAATCCTTTTTGTTTCTTCAATTCCTATTATTATTTCTGCTGAGTTGCTGATTTGGATGGGGATGCAGAATCAAGTGCGTGGATGCACAATTAAATCATTTGATAGTATGATACTTCACCATTGACATAGTTCACAAATATTCAAATTGAAATAACTAATAGGCTATATCATAATGTTTATGTTTATGATTCCAATGCCATATAGTAAATCATTAGAATTACACAATAAAAAATGATATATTGCACATGTTTTAAGGTGATTTTAGGTCGGTACTGGGCCTTCTTCGCGCGGAGGAGAGTTCGGATGCTCCTGGATTCCCTGGATATGCTTCCTTTGCCCATTTACAGGGCATCCTTCTGCAGTTCCACACCAGAATGCATCCGCTCCACTTCTGGGACAGGATGTGACGCATCGGTTACTGAGCTTCTTTAGAAAATTTTCTGCAAGGATTTTTTTTACAATTTCTGAATTTCTTGGTAATATAAAGTCATAGTGTATTTCTTTAATCATTTCAGCCCTTAGCGACCGATTATCAGTCCTTGAGGGAAGTAACACTATAACTTAATTGTTATACATTAAAAAATATCTATCGGAAATTTCTTAAATCTCAAGGGAAATTTTCTGGAGACACAAACTCTAGAGACACCGAGAAATTTAATCAAAGGTCTCTTGACATTTAAAGATGTTCCCATATGTTTTTCATTTTACATGGATGCATTTTGGGGGAATGAGTTTCAGACGTCAGACTATGAGTTTCCTGGTAGCTACGCTAAATTTAAATGCATAAAAGCTAGAAACAGCGACACACATTCCATTTTCAAATATCTGTTTTTAACAGTCCAGTCGATAAATTCTGATCTTTTCACATCGTTAAATAAATATTGTGAATAGATATCTTTTCTTTCTGCTTAAGATTACACTCAAAATATAATGTATGTTGGTTACACATTTCAGTTTCGATTTTGAAAGTATATTTACATTGCCTTTCTGCCTTTCTCATAGCTTTATTAATCTCACACTGTTTGCGCCTTTTTATTGTGTAGAGAAAATGTGATCTAAAACATCCACCTGGAGATGAAATTTATCGCAGCGGGACTCTCTCCATGTTCGAGGCATGCATTTGCCCTTGATTCAATTTTAAATTTAAGCTAATTATTTTTTAGATCAGAGGCATGATCCATGCAAATTTATTTGGTTTAAGATCAAGTTTATTCCTGATTCAACATTAGTCAACTGGCCACTTTGAAAGATGTGGACACATTTCTTTTATTAGTTGTAGACACAAAGATCTCGTCATAATTTTCTGGGCCTTCCTTTGGTGATTTTGTATAACTGTTTTTCTTTGCCAGGTTGATGGGAAGAAGAACAAGATATATGGGCAGAACCTTTGCTATTTGGCAAAGTTGTTCTTAGATCACAAAACACTTTATTATGATGTTGACTTGTTTCTATTCTATATTCTTTGTGAATGTGACGATCGAGGATGCCATATGGTTGGGTATTTTTCAAAGGTAAGCGCATGAATCATATGTTCTTTTAAGCTAACCATCGTGCCTTGTTTAATTCTATGGATGTCTTCTATTCCACATAATGAAACTATTTGTTTCGCCAGAGTGAAAGAGTCCAAAGATTCATAAATCCTTTTTTTAATCGAATATGCGGCAACTGGATCTGTTCCACTGAAATACTTTGTTTAGTTTGATTGTGGGGAGCCAAAGGTCCCGAATCTTTGTTTTATTCAAATATGTATCGTCAGTCTCATTAAATTGAAGTATTTTGTAACCAGGAAGCTAATTATATTTATATCACGAGATCTGGGCCTGCTTGTCAGGGATTTTCTCAAAATGGTTTTTTAAAATAATAAATAATTGTGGTGGCATCTTCACACTCAATTTTATGTCATGCTATTTTAGAGTCTGGGTAAACATATCAAAGAATAGTTACTAGATATTTATACTCATCCTCCATCTCCAATGAGCTACCATCAAATAAAAAAGTATGCTGCTTCTTTTTCTTTTCAAAGATAGGATTATGACTTTAGTCAGAGGTATTAACTTGCATCCCTACTTCCTTTCAAAAGAGCTCCAAAATTTCAAACCTTGAGCAGATTTAACAATAAGGTCATCAGCATACCAAAGTAGTCTTACCACATAACCTTGCAAACTTATGCCTTCTCCATTGACCTTGTTTAACCACTCTACTAATTTATTATTGTAAAGGCCAAATTAGGGGTTAAAGACAAGGTCAATTGGAGACGGGGAGATTTGGAGGTCATTGGTACTAGTACTAGTACCGGTATGACAATATTTCAAAAGTAGGGGAAGGGGGTACCTGGAGACGGAATTTTTTTTAATAGTTAAAAACTCGCATTATCACAAATATTTCAAAACTCACATAGTTTAATAGTCAAATATTTCAAAACTCACATCATCGCATTACTGTATCTCATAGTCATACTTGTCCGAATATTGCATATGATCATCATCATATCAGATTGATAATCGTTGAGATTATCATTACATATTCAAATTTTAAATTCAAAAGAGTATAGTTCGATGCTAAATTGCCAATATGAAAACAAAAATGAACAAACTAAGTACAGTAAACAAAAACCAGAAATCTATCTAGTACTAGTATGTTGATGGTACTATCATCTACTCCACAAGGTTGTGATTATCCATCTCAAGGTCTTCAGCTATCATGCTCTACAAAAAATCATTTAAATTGTCATTGGTCTTATTTTTGTATTAAAAAATATTAAATGAGGGCTAAAATAGATAAAATAATTTATATTATATTTTACATTTATTTTTATCTGGAGACTTTGGGGAGACCTCAATTTTTGGATTAGGAGACATGGAGACTTCAGGAGATTTTGTCATGAAGTCTCTAACCTTTTTTGAGGTCTCTGGAGACGTGTTTCCATCTTCGAGATGCGTCTTTGTCTCTGAGAGTGTCTCGGTCTCCGAGACGTGTCTTTTAGAGGGGAGACGGTTCTCATCATAGCCATGGTTAAAGGGCAGCCTTGTTAACACCGATGTTAAATCCAAAGCATTCAAACGTGCCCTCCTTAGATCTGATTTTGGCTCTGACATGTTCATACAACTTATAAACAGAAACCCTCTACTCTTTTGGGACCTCAAACTCTTCCAATTTATGCCACAACTCTAAGTCTCAATGTTTGCTGAATTTTTGGCATCAAATTTGAAATTTGGCGAACTCATAAAAAATAAATAAAAAATGTAAAAATTTGCCCAAAAACTCGTACAGAAAGGGAAGTATTATAGGCTTAGAGTCTTTTTTTAGGGTTTTCAGCTAATTTTTATAATAAATGCATTTTTAATGGACTACATCAATCATCTATGGCTAGGGCTGAAACATTTCTAAGGGTGACATTTTTTGGGCATTTGTCTGAACGTTAGCGGCGGATGAGATTACAGCTATGGAAGTTTGAAGTTGTTTGTCTTCAGATCTATCTGCCAAATACTATTGGGATTTCCTGATGACATACGTGACAATGCAAGACTGAAACTATTGTGATTTTGCTTGTTCATCTATTCGGATTTATTAAATTTTATAATATGACTTTCGTTATGTTTTCTTACATTTTCTTATTTTAATATTTTAACTTTATTTTAATTCATGTTACGATTAGTTGAATTTTTTTTTTTTGATCGATAAACAGCCATAGCCTTGATTTACATTTTATTAATGAATGAAAATTTTACAAATCCTCCTTTCAAACAGGCACTGGTAGGAAAGAACGGGGAAGAAAACCTCTAGTTTTGCCTGAGACAGTCCTATATTATACAATTTGCAAAAGGGCATACCCCAGTTTGATAATTACATATTAATGCTTCAGCGTGGGCATGAAACCCTCATCTTAATTACCATTTAACATAATTACATTCTACAACTTCAACAAATGAACCAAGAAAACTTTGGGAAGGATATGGCATATGTGGTAGAATAGATACGAGCCTCCACCACCATTTATTTGGGTGTGCTTTGTCCTGCATCAATAGACACCAACCAAATAACAAAAAACTAGGAGCAAAACTACTAGCCATGTTAGTAGTAAAGATTCCAAAAAAATGAGGGAATAGATGCAATATATCACAAAACTTAGTCGCATTGAAGGATACCAAGAGATATCAATAGAATAACAACGATGCCATAATAACTAAGAACTGAATTCCTAAGAGGGGTCCAACAACATGTTTCCAGTTTTGATGAGTTATCAGGAGTTCCACTGGAGTAAACAGGGGATAGCACAAACTGAAGGTAAATATAAGCCGAATGAGACCATAACAAACATATAGTTGAATTTCTTTTTCAATTTTAATGTATTAAAATAAATTTTATTATGATATAAATTTGATATATTTTAGTCTTCTAACTATAAAATCGTATACTTGTTTATATATATATATATTTCAAACTTTATATATTTATACAAAAATATTATATTTATTTTTGTAAATTGTAAATATTATTATTTTTATTATGTATTTATTATTTACATTTTAATTTATAAACTGAAAAAGAGTAATAATTTGTATGTTTATTTATTATTATAAATCAATTTATTTATTGTATTATTTTGTTTATTATGGTTGTTTTGTAGGTTCGAATTGAAAAGTTCGTTGCATGAAATTCATAAACATATAATAAGAATTAGTATATATTTATATTTTTTTGAGAATTACATAAGGCGAATTTAACATTGATTTTTTTTGGATTTTTTGACTTGTCGAACTTTATCCGAACTTCATTGTTGTCAAACTCGATCTCGAACTTGAACCTTTTGACTTTGCTACAACTTATCTGATTTTCGCTCTGACTTGAGCTTTACCATTTACCAGCTTCTTTATACCCAGTTTAATGTCTTCAATAGAAAATAGCTCAGCTGAATTATTAATTATAGGGGGGTTAATCTCCCCATTTGGACACTTGTATAAAAGCTTCACATATTCCAACCATTGAGTATCTATGATTGATTACACCTGTTTTCTCTTCGGTTGCAGCTCTGTACAAAAACCCTCAGGATTATGTTTCCCTAAAGGGTTTAACTCTTTCCTTTAAGCAGTCACATAACTCTCATTTTTAAATTTTATCAACTGCTTATATTAATTTGTATTTTCTTTGCTTGATTCCCCCTCTTTAAGAGATCTCTTCGCAGCCTTGCATTCTTTGTCATACCAATTTTGTGCTGGAAAAGTGTTTGAGATGCCCTTCATTGGCCCAAAGATCTCATACACCCCCTTAAGGCACTATGAACTAGGGGAATCAATGTGCTGCTGCTCAATTATTAATTCTCCCCATTGTTGTCCTTGGAATCAGCATTGTTTCTAATCACCTGTATCTGCTGTTCAAGAGCAACACAAAATAGCTCTTGATTCTCATGGTACATAAGAATTTTACCATGTTTATGACCTTTTGTACTAGTGCCTTGGATCTGTCCACTTTGCAGTCTTGCATTTACACCATATTTGATAAAAAGAGGCATATAATCAGAGTTAACTCTGTAGGATAGCGTTCAATCCTGAAATCTAGTAATTTGGTAATGGAAGTTTGAGAGCATATCACATAATCCACCATGCTCTGCCTGTTGTATATTTTACAAGTGATGCCATTTGATCATGGCGAATACTTCATGCCATTGCATATAACCATTCCATGGATACTATAAAAATCTAACCATTCCTTTTACTGAAGTTATCTTCACTCTTCTTTAGCCACACGGGATTACTGTCCTGTAGTGTATTGCTGCCCAACTGAATAGATTGATTACTTGCTGTCCTAGCATTAAAATCCCCTTAAAGAAATATCTTTCTTTAAAGTTGCATACGGATCTCCATTGTCTAGATTTCTCTTCTTATAAGTCTTTGAACTTTTACTTGTGAATAGCAAGGAGCCAGCCAAGTAACCACCTCATCGTCCTTAATTTTTAGCCATATAAACTGTTTATTTGGGTCTTCGTGTTTATGATTCTGTTCCCTATTTCTTTTATTAAGATTGTTATCCCTCCGTTTCCTTAAGCTGTTTCCATCTTGTCATTCCAGATAGAGATTTAATTGTATATTTCAAATTCTGGAACTCTGCACCCTTCATACTTATACATCTCTAAAAATAATGTCTTGCCCTTCGACTATGGCCTCAACCCCGGTTTTTGTTTCCACAGATATCCTCTTTAATTTCAATTACCATGTTTAGATGCTCATGGAGCTCCGAATCTATTTTTGGTGTATTGGTCTATCAACAATTTCTGTTTTACCATTCTTCATCCATGCCCACTTTTCTGCATCTCTCACTGATTTTACTCTCCCATTCTTTCCTCCTCTTTCCTTCTTGTGTAAGTATTAAATCTTCATCCAAGTAGATATGAGTATCTTTAAGCAATCCTCTGCTCTTCAAAATTGCATTCTTGCCCTCTATGCTGCCTAAAGTTACTATCACATGTCTCTCTCTATTTACTATCATACTCTTACTAATCCTTTTTGCTTATGTATAATTCTTGCCCATTTCAGCTTGTCCCTGAGGAAATCTTGTGCTAGAATATTTGTTTTTTCACAATCACCATAATCCGTAAATCCTTTGATAATGATGTTTACTACCTTCTCCTGTTTGTCTACCCTTTTATTTGTTTTTTACTGATTTCCTTTTGCTTTTATGTCAGTTCGTTTACCACTTGGGCCCATGATCAGGCCTCTTTTATGTGCTCCTTCAATTCGTTTTCTCTCAATACCATGTCTGCTAATGCTACTTGAAACTATTCTAGTTGTCCTGGACTGGTTGTTTTCATTGGTTCAAGGCTGTATTTTTTTGTTGCTTTCTTGTAATTCATATCTTGCTTCAGGTTGATTAAGTCTCACTATCATCTCTTAATGTTGTTCTGTAGGCTTAATACCTGCTCTTTTAGCCACTTATTTCTCTCTAAGGTTCCAATTAGTTACCGCGATCTCGTGTAACTTGTCACTTTCTTTCTGTCCTTTTGCTTCCAAAACTTTTAAGTCTTTTTTTAATGTCCATAAGGTCACTTACAACTCTGATGACCAAGAAAAGGGGAGGAAGAGGGGCTATAAGTATCTTTACTGTTTGGAGATCCCCCCTCACCTACCTCTTTGTGTACTGCATTATTTTTGATAGGAATCTTTGTCATATCATCTTTAATTCCTGTTTGAATTGCCTAGTCATCCCTTGCATGGTCCCTTGAAGCAACTATCAAGAAGTTGTTTTTAGTTGCTCTTGGGGGGATCATGATAAGCCTTTTCTTTTTTCCGTAGTTTTTTTCTTCTGAACTTGTCTCCGTTTTAAAATCCCCAAATATTGCTTTTCTTTCATGAAAATGAACTTATTGTTTATGTTGCCTGTTCCCACCCGATGAACTTCTGGTAGTAGGGATTGCCTTTCTGGACTATACCATGATTGTACTCTTGTTGATTGAAGACTGCCTGGTGTCCACTATATCAACCCAAGGTTATCTAGGTGAAGATTTTTACCCAGAACTTGACCTCCATTAGACCCTTGGGCACCTGCCTTAAATTGTGTAGTACCAGATCATGTAGTTTGAGCAGAGTTCTAGAGTATCTTAGAAACCCAAGAATCTCAAAACCCTATTTAAAAAAAAAAAAAATCCCAGTTTGATAGTTTTCAGATTTGATAGGTTTGTTAAAATGTCGGTTTGCTGATTGAAATTTGTAAAGAAATTGGGTTTGTAGTTTTAAAGAGATTTATTTTTAAGGAAAGTCTGAAAACAGAAAAAATTGCAGAAGAGAAGACAGAGGGATGAGGGCAGGGCAGATCTGTTCCTGCCAACCGTTGGACCCACAAATTTTAAATAACTGTTATCACGGTTGTCAACTGACACCTGTCTTAACCTATCTTGTCTCCTGCCTCCAGCTCAAAGCTCACAAAACAAAACCCTTGTTGCAGTTCCTGCTACAGAACGCTGTTCAATCTTCACAACCCTTGTCGCCATTCCCACCACAAAACCTTGTTCCTGCTATAGAACTCTTGTTGCTGTTCCTGAAAACCCTCGGAAGCGCAGTCTCAGACAAGATTTGATCCCTTCCGGAGCCTCTAAGACCTTCAAATTTGAGTTCACAGATTATGTACCACCTTTTCTATAACAAAAAATTCAAAATCTTCAAAACTGGACTTGATCTTGTCATGAAACTTTACCGGCAGACGTATGCATCCAAAATGTGCCCCCAGGGGAGTAATTAAGACAATCCATGCCAAAATGAAAAGCTTACTAAAAATAGTAACCTCGCCCAAAGATAACCCTTATTGAAAAACTAGTCAATGTTTTTGGGTGATGCAAGATTGCTCTTAGACCTTGGATGCTCTTGCATCAGTTACGAGTATATATGGTGCAATATTGTAATATGAAAATAAAGGGGAGATACAGATGAAATGAGATAAAGAAGAGTGCAGAGCAGAGAAGGTCTAGACTTTACAGCTGTAACGTGTGTTCTACTTAACCCCTTCTTAAAAAAGTTTATAATCTAAGTAATACAATGAGTGTATATCTTTCTGTGTAAGATGAGTTTTAACCAAGGTCAAAGTTTCTTGAAGCTAGTATAAATGTACCTCAGTTATGCCAATATAGAAAATTATTCAATAAAATGTTCTTGAAGAAATATTTAAAATGGATGTTCACCAATATTTTTGGTTTTCTAGTGGTGCTTATTTTGACAACTGCTACAGAGTATTGATTGTGTAATTTTCTAGACATCTTACTCGTGGCGTGATCATTATTCCTATCATTATGTTATCTCTTGTATCTTTCAGATTCTAACATTCTCTTTTCTCATTTTCGATTGGTTTTGAGTGATCTTGATTCCTATGTTTGTAGACTGTCTTTCATCTTTCCTGTTCTATTATTATGTTTTCTGCATTTGTGTTTGGTTCAGGATGTCCATTTTCTATTCTCAAGGCTTCACCTTGATTTCTTGTGACCTCTATAGTGCCATTTGTGGTTTACATTATCTGTGCAGGGTTGCCTTCCCTACATGGTTGATCAACTTTTTTAATGCTGTAGGAGGTTCGGACAACATGACTGTTGTGGTGAAAATTTTCTAGTTTTTCACTGAAAATAGGATGAGTATATTTATCTTTCCTGCACCAAGCTTGTTTTTGTTGTCAAGCACCTTTCCCTATTTGAAATATACACAAAATTGCTTATTTGTACATGTGTATTGGGGCCTTGAGAGACAAAATCTTGTAGTCACCTCCTTCAACCTCTTGGGTGATGGGGCACAAAAGAGATTTTTTTTCTTTGCTCATAGATTCTAGATTCTATTGCTAACTGCACCAATTCTTGTGAATTGTTTTTTACTTTGAATTTACATTTCCATGGTTTCATTGGCCTTGTATGTATTTTCAGTTACTATGGCACGTTGCCTTGATTGTGCTGAATTACTTTTCTTTTGTATAATTTCCCTCATTTAAGCAGATATATTCATTAACTATGGTGCACGATAAAAGATGGAAGTGTTAAGTGTTAGCTCCAATACAATCCTATTATTATGATTTGATATGTACTTGATATCTGTGCACAGCACTAAAATATAAACTTAAAGACATAGCATCAATATTTATTCATTTCTAGGAGTATAAAGATGCATTGTCTAGCATATGGCTAGCATATGGCTGGTCATTGATGAAGCACTTGGCATAAAGACATAGCATCAATATTGGATAGCATATGGCTGGTCATTGATGAAGCACTTGGTCCATACACATGCATAGATACAGGGGTCAAGGCAGCAGAGATGTGGTTGGCAAGGTAACAAGCACAGTCAGAAACAGAAACCAGTCATTTGACAAGAGTGAGTCAGTTAGCTGTGTTAGGAATAAGGTGTCTCAACCTTGGATAATTCCTATTCTTATTATTTGTTTTGTAAAATGTATTTCTTGCAAATAATGTTGATGTGTCGGCATCTTGAATTGTGTATAAGGAGATCATCACTAAAACGGTTATGACGGATTCCTATGACATGTAAGAGCTATGTTAGGAAGATTCAATGATAGGTGAAGACATGTGGCAATTGATAAATTTGAGTACTGTACACTCTACCTCAATAGTGGAATTTTTTTTGGGGTTCCTATTTTCTCGGAGAATGGTAAAACCCTAAAACGGTTACCTTTGGGAGTAACCATAAAAGTGAAGCGCATGTTATAAGCGTTTTTAGGGTTGCGAAGAGGTTGTATGCGAAAAAGTGTATTGTTGGTACTGCGAGTTGCTACTGGTGTCTTCTGTTGTCGCTGTTGAACTTGCATTGCAAGTGTATTGTAACCTTGTGTTGAAGATAATACATTGTGTAGGTTCTGGAGGTGTGGGGTTGTTTTACTGAAAGGTTTTTCCCCACCGGCAAATCTTTGTGTTATGTGTTTCTTTCTCTGTCTATTTTCATTATGCTTGCTTGGCTGAAATATTGTTGTTTACATAGTATTGAATTTGTAAGTGTAAAAGATTTTAATAGGATTTGCACCATACTTCTCTTAAGAGATTAGTGTAGGAAGCTGTTTCCGCACCTGAGTTTCCTTACAAGCTGCCCAGTTTATGATTCCTCTGATTGAGAGCTGCCATATCCAGGTTCAGCTTGGGACCCAGAATCATCACTACCTTGCTGGAACGTTGATCTGTCAATGAAATGTTGGGGCCAGGACAGTAGTTTATTTGGTTGAATCTGCCTAGTAAGTCACTGCAAATTGGCAATGATGTGAGCACCACCTAATCTCCCTCCAATGCAGGGATGGGAGGATAAGCAGATTGGACAGCAACAGTTTCTGTTTCACTTGCAGCATAAGAATAGGTAGTGGATTATAGATTGAACAAGAGCCCTATTTCCTTAAAGTTTTATACCTCTATTCTTTAGGACATATTTATTTCCATATTAAGAGAAAAGATGCTTAGGCACAACATTATAGTTTGCTGATGTCATCAGTTGATACCCTGGCATCAACTGTAAATACTTTCCAGCTGCAGTTCCAATTCCTATTATTTATTGCTCATTACTTGCAGTTGCGGAACACATTGGGATTTTCCAAATTGCAAAATAATTTAGTCAAGCTGGCATCTCTTTTACACTTATCTAATATATAGCTTTTATCATTTGAACTTTACGAGTTAGCCAGTGTAGGAAGACAACGTTGGAAAGTCACAAAACTTATGAATATTGGGAACAATGGGAGAGGAGATAATGCAAGTATAATATGTTGTATGTGATGTTATATTTCAAATGAGAATGAATGAAAGCTGAAGAGGTTCTATTTCCTTTGTGTTACTATGGTATTTTTTGTGGTGTTTGCTTGTAAGCTATTCACGTCTTGTTTTTAAAATCTGATAGATAGTTTCTCAGTGAAGTGTGGTTTTATAAGGTCTATACATCTAATATGGATAATGCAGGATTCGGTCCCCTTGATTTTGGAAAGATATTTCACTTGTGCTTGACTATCACCCTCCACTTCACATTTCCAACTATTGGCCATAGAATAAGTATATTGTCACTGTGCTGGTGTGTGTGCATGTTTGCAACCGGAAAGAAGTTATTCTGGGACAACTAATTAGATAAACACAAAGACAGCTTTTCGAAAAGCCTTCACCATGAAAAAGAACTACAAGGAAGCAAGGCTTGTCTTTTAAAAAGCGAAGCATAAATGTATGTCTTTATAAAAGTCTGGTATTTATGAGTTGATCCAAATGCTTAGGATTTTGCAGTAATTGTGATGTGAAGAAATATCTGGTTCTTTTTAAAATGTTTAGCTTGGAATCATGAATAATGAATTACCAAATAAATTGATCACTATATCTTTCTCCTGTCTGCACTGAATGGGAGCCATATCGTCCTGCTGTAAGTGGTAATATTGTGCCCATAATGTTTTCACAAAGGCGTTAATTGTAGCTAAAGTTTTGGAAAATTCTGGATCTTTTTTAATTTTAAAGTCATGCATTTAGTTGCATTTCGGATCCATGCAACAAAATTTTGTTTGGAATGCTAGTTGGCTTTGCTTAATTTTATTTGTCTCTTAATAGTTGGTCATACATGACTATGTACATTTAATTTCAGTTTTTTATTTAAAACTATATTATAAGACTTTTTCTGATTTACATGAATTTGATTTCTTGTCCAACATATGTTTGATGAAATACATATCAGTTTTCTGTTTCCATGTCAAATTTGTTGCTGTGCAGGAGAAACATTCTGATGAAGCATATAATCTGGCCTGCATTCTTACTCTTCCACCATATCAGAGGAAAGGATATGGCAAATTTCTAATAGCATTTTGTAAGTTATTCTCTCTTGGAACTGTAGTATCATATGAAGTTTGAGCTATAATTCTTCTCTGCATGCTTCTATACCATGTCCATTTTGTGCAAATTCTTTCTTAAGAAAAATGCAAGGCTTGTAAAGTATATATTCAACAAAGATTGTTCTGTGAACACCAGATAGACCTGCATTTCAATTTGTTACCTCCCATTCTGTTGAGGTTTATTTTGTTCTTGTAGGGTTTTTTAAAATTTTCAATATAATTTATAAAGTCTAGTTCATAATATAATTTTTATTTGAACTTTCATTTATATTTTCCTTTATTTATATTTTTAAGTATTATATTTTATTTATACATTGTTATATTAAACTAAATCAAATATAATTAATATAGTGATTTCAAATCTATTTAGCAACTTAATACCATTATGATAATTTATTGAATTTATTACTTATATTTAAAAATTAATTTAATTATCTAAGAAAATATAATCTGTTTTTTTTCCTGAATTTTTACTACTGTTGAACTTATTCCATTTTTTGTGGTTGCCGAACTTGATTTCGAATTCAAACCTTGTGACTTAGCTTCCTTCTAAGGGCCAAATTTCCAACCATTTATAGGTCGAATTTCCACTCTTTTGAGGGGAAAATAAAAGAAATTCACGAAAATCGATGCATAGAGGAAAATTCATGAAGATCAATAAAGGTAAATTTATGAGGGATAATTGAAAAGAATTCATGAAGATCCAGATTTTTTTTTCACGAAGATCTAACTAAATAAAGGAAAAATGATTGTCTAAGTAAGGATTGAAATTCAAAGTGCCAGTCAGGTCGGTCAATTTTAGGTAAAGGAAAATGTTTAAAACAAATTGTTTAAAGGCTAATCAGGTCAGTCCTATTAGACCAATGTGTACGATTTTGTGGGAATTGACATAAATAAAGCTCAAACACAATCATTCCAGTCACAGCTCAAAAATGAATCAATAAAATTCAAAGGCAAATGCAAATTATATGGCAGGATGAGGAGTGCACTTCCAGACTTGAGGATGAGATAAAATCATATCCAAGAAGGCTATTTTCAGTAAGGTAAGATTAGAGTTAAAGTCTAATTTAGTGAATCTCCCAAATTAAGAATTCATTCCCAGAAAGAGCGGCGAATTTCTATGAAGCAAATCAGATTTCAAGGACAAAACCAAGGCAGGTCAAATACAGATACAGAGTAATTTCCAGAATGAGACCTAAATGGTGAATTTCTTAAACAAGGGAAATCTGAATAGCAGAGGAAGCAAATTTTAAGAAGGGAAAATATTATTTCACAATGAATACAATCAAGTTTCAATGCATATTATAAGCAGAGATAAAGAGAATCAAGGAGCAGAAGCAAATTCCAGTCTGACTCCAAATCAATGGGCAATTTTATCATGAAAATCAGATCACTAGCATAGAAGCTGTGAGTTTCATTGGGTTGAGATGCCAATTTCAAGCAGATTAGATACAAATTACATGGAGAGTGTGAGTTCTACAAGGGAATCGGGTTTCAAAATAAGCATTGAATGTTAAAGAGAGGGAGCAATGAGATCAAAAGTGAAAGTGGGTGATTCATGAAGAAATCCAGGCCATCTACATGTGAATCTGAGCATAATTTTTCACCAAATCAAGCATCTATTTCCAGATCTGAAAGTTTATTTCCAGATTTTCAGAATTCTTTCCAGCATTTAAAATGTAAACATTGAATTAACATTTTCCTATAAAATTTTTTTTTGCATTTCATTTTATGCACAATCATGACTCGAAGTGTTTTCTTTTCATGTATGATTGCAATAAGGAAAAGAATGAAGCAGGAACAGGACCACAACATGTGAAAAGAAATCAAAAGTCCAAACCAAGCAAGAGAACACGAGTTCAGGACATTCACAAGGAATATAAAGAAGGCAAGACTTCTACTTAGAAAAGGAATTCAAATAAGAAGTTGCACAAGGAAGTAAATTAATCTTCAAATGGCGAAGGCTATCTCTATCTTGGAAAGGAAAGCCAAGATCATCGAGAAAGAAACTCAATCAGCCCAATTGTTTCTTTTAAGTGGCTGTTCAAAATCAAACATGTAGTTGATGGAAGTGTAGAAAAATATAAGCCCAGATTTGTAGTTAGAGTTTTTTCACAAAAGGAAGGCATAGATTATGAAGAGAATTTTGCACCTGTAGCACGCTACGAGTCCAAACTATCATAGCTATTGCAGCAGTTAAGGGCTGGAAGCTTAATCAAATGGATGTGAAAACAACATTCTTAAATGGTACAATTGAAGAGGAAGTATACATTGGACAGCCAAAGAGCTATGTGAATCATGATAGAGACTCACATATATGCAGGCTGAAAAAAGCTTTTTATGGCCTTAAACAAGTCCCTTGTGCTTGGTATAAGAGGATAGAAGATTATCTTTTGAGCTTGGACTTTCTAAAGAATGATGCTGATGCAAATTTATACTTGAAGCTGAAGGTATGTGATAGCAACATGTTGATTTTAGTGTTGTATGTTGATGATATATTTCTCACTAGTAATGATGATCATTTATTTCTCACTGGTAATAATGATCTCATTGTCAAATGTAAGGAGTTAGCTTCTAAATCTGAAATGAAAGATCTTGGTTTTTCGCATTATTTCCTTACACTTGGGGTATGGCAAAAACCAAATGAAATCATATCAAGTCGAGGAAAATATGAAGTTGATATTTTGAAGAGATTTAGCATGTTAGAGCCTAAGTCTATGGTGACTCCTATAGAAGCAAATTTGAAAAGGTTACATGAGGATGCAACTTCTTCAAATATAGTGGATCCTACTATAAACAGGCAATAATTGAGCTCTTTAAATTATTTAGTTAACACGAAGCCTGATATATGTTATGCAATTAATACCTTGAGTCAGTTTCTATGTGAACCAAGGCAAATTCATCTTGTGGCAATGAAACACATATTGAGATGTGTCTGTGGTACATTGGGATATAGCTTAAAATATTCTTCGTGTTTAGAGCTGAACTTGTAAGGTTTCTCTGATTCAGATTGGGTAGGGTGTGTGCTTGACAGGAAGAGTACTTCAAGATGTTGTTTCAACCTAGGTTCTTGGTGCAGCAAGAAACAATCTTGCATTGCTCAGAGTACAGTTGAAGCAAAATATGTTGCAGCTTGTGTGGCTGCAAGAGAAGTTGTGTGGCTTTGGAAATTACGTCTAGGTTTGTTTGGCCACCTTTGGAACCTACAGTGATTATGTGTGATAACCAAAGTTGTGCGAACCTTTTAGTTAATCCAGTTTTTCATGATAGAACCAAACATGGGGAAATTAAATGTCATCACTTGAGAGATATGGTTCATGGAAAGCAGTTGAGCTCAAGTACATTTCTATAGCGGATTAGACTGCAGACATTTTCACTAAGCCACTTTGTGATGTTTTGTTACATTTGAGATAAGCTTGGTATTGTGGAGAACGATGCTCTTGTTGAAAGAGAGTCTCAGCCTCAATGACTCTTTGCATATGACTAATGAGTTCCAAAATAGAGAGGACGAAGAAAGTTCATGAAGATGAAGCAATTTGAGAATTTGAGCCATCACAATCAATCAAAGGCTTGAAATGTTAAGTATCAAGAGACATTTCTTCATTCTAATTAAATGGTGAAATTTACAAGACATGCATGTTAAGGTGTCACCTATTCATCCTCAACCAATCAAAAGATTCCAAGTCAACATGTTCGAGTTCATCCAATCAAATTCATCCACAAGTGGACATGCGGAAGGCATTCGATGTATTATGATAATGAAATTTCTTATTGGTTCATCCTTGCTATGTATTTCAAAGTAATTTAATTTTCTCATTAAATGGCAGTTAATATTTGTAAGTGGTTGTTGTAAGATCCCTAATTTGGGATTCTTCAAAGTATATTGGCTATTAATTTGAATTGGTCTCGACCCTTCATTGTAATTGAGAGATCTATATAAAGGCTTGGCCCTCTCATTTGTAAGGTACCAGAGCATCAAAAAGTTAGCCAATAGTTAGAGTAGAGAAGGTGGAGACAAAATGTTAAGTATCAAGAGACATTTCTTCATTCTGATTAAATGGTGAAATTTACAAGACATGCATGTTAAGGTTCCAAGTCAACACGTTCGAGTTCATGCAATCAAATTCATCCACAAGTGGACATGCTGAAGGCATTTGATGTATTATGATAATGAAATTTCTTATTGGTTCATCCTTAAAAGGCTATGTATTTCGAAGTAATTTAATTTTCTCATTAAATGGCAGTTAATATTTGTGAGTGGTTGTTGTAAGATCCCTAATTTGGGATTCTTCGAAGTATATTGGCTATTAGTTTAAATCGATCTCAACCCTTCATTGTAATTGAGAGATCTAAATAAAGGCTTGGCCCCTCTCATTTGTAAGGTACCAGAGCATCAAAAAGTTAGCCAATAGTTAGAGTAAAGAAGGTGGAGACAAAATAGCTTGCAAGAAGATGTTTGTAATAAAGACATGATTTCCATTGAAGATATGGTGAATATGGTGAATTTTTGTGTTTTTACAACATTTTACATGGTTTTTATTTCTCTAAGTTTAACTAATGTTCATTAATCGAGATAGAAAAAGGTGAAGATGAATGATGAATTCCATGTCCATAAGCTTCACTGTTTTTTTTTTGGTTGCAAGCCACAATGAATGTCGGTCTAGATTGCTTAAATACTAACTTTGTTTGTTGATGCTTATTTGAATTGCACTAGTATTAGTAATTTGAATAAATGTTGGCAGTGTGGAAATTCTTGGTTACCTTTGGAGATTGCATCATCTTTGTGTAATTGTTTCATTTAGTAAAGCAAAGCTTGGTCATGGAATCTACTCATCCAAGCATTGTCCATTGATATCATTGTCCTTAGGCATAGAGCAGATTTCCTATCCCTTTATCCTTTTTGTAGGGTCCTCTAATTCTATATTCTCCCTTGGAATTTCTGAAGGTGGATCCGGATCAGCCATATCTATATCTTGAGGGTGCTCAAAATCTTCTCTATCAGATTACATGTTAAACTCTTTTGATTTCTTGTAAGCTAAATCTTCATCAAAAGAAACATCCTTGCTGATTTCAATTTGCTTTTGACCTGGGATATAGATTAAGTATGCTTTTGAAGATTCATTATAACCAACAAAGATGCCTTTCTTTCCTATCGGTTCTAACTTTTCTCTTTTGTCTTTTGGAACATGAATGTTAACAAGGTATCCAAAATTCTGAAATAACTAATATCTTGTTTGATACCTGTAAAAGCTTCTTCTGGAGTCATGTTGTCTAGAACTTGATGTGCACTATTATTCTGAATTTAAGCTGCTGTCTTGCAAATCTCAACCCATAAAAATCTTTGAAGGCTTTGATCATGGATCACAGTCTTCACTGCCTCAACAATTGTTCTGTTCTTTCTTTCAGCTACACTGTTTTGTTGAGGATCATAAGGATCACAAAACTCCTTAATCCCAACTTTAACACAAAAGTTATGAAAAATACCAGAAACATATTCTCCCTCATTATCAAACTATAGAAGCTTAATCTTCTTGTTAGATAAATTTTCAAAAAGTGCCTTGAATTCTTTAAAATGGGGCAACATTTCATCAAATTCTTTTAGACTCAAGAAAGTAAATCCAACATTTACGAGAAAAGTCATCAACGAAGGTAACATAATGCCAAAAGCCATTAAGGGAAGCAACTGACATAGGACCACATAAATCAGAATGAATTAACTCTAGGATTTCCTTTGCTCTACTTTCACTATTATGAAAAGTACTTCCAATGTTCTTACCTTGAACACATCCCTTGCAGGCACCTTCATGGGTTTGGTTCAGCTTTAGAAGACCAACTACAATCTTCTCCATAGAAGTCAAAAGTTCTAAAATTTAGATGTCCAAATCTTTTGTTGCATAGCTCACTTGAACTTGAAGATTCATGAGGTAATGCATGAAGAGGACAAGCTGAAAGCTTGTAAATACTGTTATGACAAACTGCAATCTGACGAGCTGATTGAATGTTGGAGCTCTTTCATGCAAGAACTTTTTCATGAGCAAAAACAACATGATAGCCCTTGTCTTTTAACGCTGAAACAGAAATCAGATTCCTCTTAATGCAAGGAACAAAAAAAGCATCACTTAAGAGGAATTCCAGAATCCAACTGTAAAGAAGTAGAGCTAGCACCCTTCACAGAATAACTTGCATCATCACTTATAATGACTTGAAGATAAGGATCCTTTTCTTTCAAGTTGAAGAGGTGCTCACGGTAACCAGTAATATGATGAGATGCTCTAGTATCAATCAGCCATGTATTACTGTTAGTGGAAACATTGCCATAGTGTTGATCATCTTCATGATGATTTTTACATCCATTGGCTCTAGCTTCAAGTCTGCAATCTTCCTGAATGCAATCAGCTCCCAGTCTATGATATTTTCAAAGATCATCTCTCGAAGATGATTTTTACATCCATTGGCTCTAGCTTCAAGTCTGCAATCTTCCTGAATGCAATCAGCTCCCAGTGTATGATATTTTCAAAGATCATCTCTCCCATTGACACCTTGAATGAATGATTCCCAAGAGTGGGGAAATCCATTGATGACAAGCGTGACCAAATCTTTGTCTGCAAATAATTTTCCAATCGCGCTAAGCTGGTCTTTTAATTCAGTAAACCTCATGAAGTATGAAACTACTGATTCTCCTCTAGCCATTTTATCATGCAGAAGTTGACGTCACAGGGGCCAGAGCTCTGCTTGTGTTGTTGAAACATCTCTTTGGCTGATCTTATCCGTGAAGAGAAGTTAGAAGAATCATCCAGTCTGTCTTAAATCTTTAGACAATTCACCATTGTCAATAGCTGAAAACAAACAATTGAAAGCAGAGCAAATAGTACAACTTTATACTTCTGGTTCTGGATCATTTCCTTAGACCCACTCTAATGCCATTTTAAATTTAAGAAATAGAAATACAAAGTTGCAACAATGAAATACAAAAATTTAAAATCACAGATAACACAGTTATCGAGGGAAAAATCCTCGTACTCAAGGGAAACAATACAGCCCCAAAAGATGATTCCTTTATTAATCGAAACAATATAATAGTTCTTGCTTATAATTGAAGCATTAAACACTTCCAATCAAAAGTCTGCCCTTACTACAAAATCTCAGACTCTCTGATTTAAACAAATTGGATCACACACAATCATGCATCAATTAGGCACACTTACACAAAGAATATGAGATTCCTCTAATACTCGAGACAAAATGATTGAAACGAATTAATCAGTGAGATCACACAAAACTTCGTAATATGATATCAATTATCCGTAAATATACAGAACTAGAAAGATGATATAAAATCTTTGTTTCTATGCATGATTGCGACAATCACACAACCAACAAAAACAAACATATTCCACAAAAGAGTATAATGATCTCATAATAGTTGAATGAAGATCATTCAATCAAAATGAAGAGACCCTGCAAGAACGAGAAATGGTAGACGTTATTATCTTATGCGGCGATACAAGCAATAATTGACGTCTTTGCATGATGAATCAACAATCTCCATAAATGACTTGAGTAAAAACAAAACTCTAGCAAACCTCGACTCACATACGGTACCAAGTCAAAAAAATAGCTAACAAGGCACGAAGATAGTGCCGAGTCATACAAGGAAAGTGCATATTACAATAATAGATAGCTTCTATAATTAGTTAATGGTTATCTATTTGTAATCTATTGTAAATATTAGAATGTTTCTAATATTTAGTTAGGTTGTAGATAACTGTTTGTTTTTTGTTTAGCTAGAATAGAAAGTTTCTATTCCATACGATTGTTTCCTAAGGAAACATCATTTCGTTCTTTTTGTATATATTGACCTTGGTCTCTGTTAATATTAAGCAAATATTTACCAAGTACTTCCGTAATATGGTTTCAGAACATGGTTGAATTTTTTCAAAAATCATAATTTCTTGTTGAAATTATTCTGCCCTTATTTTCAAAATTATATTTTTCATATTTTATCTGCTTCATTATAACTAGTTTCGGATAGGGTTTTGATAAAAAGTTTGCTAATCACGAATTGGTAAATTGTGATTTCTTGTACGTGTTTTTTGGAAATTTCACTACAAATTGTGACTGGAAAAATTGTGATTTCCTATTTTTTTTCGTGTACTTTTTTCTGGATGCGTCTTCTGCCCTCTCTGCGATTTCCAAACATGATCCAAACTTTAAAATTGCGGCAACTGTTTGCAAATCACGACAGGGAGGGCTTGGTTTGACAAAAAATTGTGTCCAATATGATCTTTTTTTTTGGTTGCATTTGATATCTTTTCATTTCCATCTACTCGTGTCAAAAACCCGTGCGTCGTTTTTGTTGATGTTTGAGGTTTTTGCAGCCTCAAACACCATTGCTGGAGGCGTCTAGGGTTTTTTAGCCATCTACTATTTACTCACGCATCAAATCTGGCCCAGAAAACACATTTTTCTGCACTTGTGCCATTGATTTCAAGCTTTTTTCAGCCTTCAATGTTTTTGTTTGAAACCCTAATTTTTTGGGCTCGATTTGTTTTTTAATTATACATTCTTTGTGGGTTTTTCAAGAGCTCAGCTAGGTTGTCAGATTTTTTTGGGTGCCTTGATTTTTGTGCCCCAATTTTCAAGCGAGCAGATCCAAAAACCAATAACATTCTTTCTGGATTTTATGAGCTCTCTTTTGGGCACCCCTTCAATTTTTTTGGGTCTTCCGTTTTTTTGCCTCAAAGTACATGACTTCACGGATTTTCACACTTTTCCATTGAAAAATGTGCCATGGCATCTCTGACTAATATTTTGCTCGAGGGCAATTCAAAATTCAATGGTAAGAATTATAGCACATGGAAGCAGTGGATATTAGCAATCTTTGAATATTGAAATACTGATCATATTGTTTTGGGTGTTACAAAATGTCCGACTGCATCTGGTAATGATTAGGATACATGGGATCTCAATAACTGGGAGGCAGTGATGCTTCTCAAATTTTTCGTAGTTGATGATCAACTCCCTCAGATTCCATCCGGCAAGACACTTGCTGAGATATGCGAGCATCTCAAGAAACTTCATGAGACATTAGACAAAAACAAAGCCTTCTTTCTCAACAACACTCTATTTTCTATTGTCATGGATGAGTGCAAATCGCTCTGGGAATACCATATTAGGATCCAAAAAATCTGTGATCAGTTGCTTACCATTGGACACAAGATGGAGGAAGAGAACATTGTGGTCATAACCCTCAAAAATTTTCCCGAGTCCTATGAGTATTTTATTGAGACTTCAACATCACTTCTACTGGGGTTGATTTGAAGTTCACGAATCTCTGCACACTTCGGCTTCAACAAGATCGGTGGAAACAACAATTCCGTAGCAATTCTAGCTCCACCTCCACAAAACAATCCTTTGCTGCTAAATCCTTTCACAAGGATAAAGGCAAGTCTCAACAGTCTTCTTAGGCTCCAGCTTCAGAAGGCTTGTAGAAGAAAAATTCAATGCAACTATTGCCACAAGTTTGGTCACATGAAGGTTGAATGTTGGAAACACTTAGTGACACAATCTAAGCAATCGGGTTCGCAACCCATAGCGAACAGTGCAGAGCACATCGAGTAGAATGAATTTGCCTTTTACGCCTTCATGGCTAAAAGAGCTGCAAATCATGTGAAGTCGTTTGCCTGGTACATTGATTAAGGCGCCTCTCATCATTTTAACCACTACAAAGACTAGTTCACTGATTACCAACCTTATTCATATTCTGTTGTTTTTGGTGGTGGAGAGTAGTACACCATTGTGGAAGAGGCAACATTCAGCTTTAGTCTATTGCGAGGAATCTTATTTTCCTTGATGTGTACTACATTCTAGGGATGGAACCAAATCTACTCATAGTCAGTCAGTTGCCGTGACACTCTCCACAGTTGGATGTCACCTTCAGTTCATATCAGTGTACCATCACTGATAGGGCGATTCAATCTATTGCTGTAGTGGGTCTTGAGGATTGTCTTTTCCAACTTACTGATTCTGGTGATTCTCGGGACATAGCTTTGGCTATTTGATGGTCTCTTGTCAACACACCTTGGCATCAATGATATGGGCACTTAAATATGCATTATTGATCTTTGCTTGCTCGGGAAGAGCTCTTCCTCGGAGTGCTAGAGATTCAAACTCAGTAGCTTGGAGTTTGTGATGCATGCTAGGCTGGGAAGCAACATTGTACACCTTTCACTAGTGGTGATTCATGGCGAGCTTCTCAGGTACTTCAGCTTGTTCATGCCAATATCTGTGGCATTATGGCCACTCCTGTTCTTGGGTCCAGGTATTTTCTATTGTTTGTTGACACATTCAGTAGAAAAATGTGGATATATTTTCTTAAAAAGAAATTAGATGCATCTACTATATTTCAAAAGTTAAGACCTTTAGTTGAAAAAGACTGAGAAATCTATTATTACTCTTAGGTCAGACAATGGGTGGGGGGGAATTTTGTTTTAATGAATTCTCTAGCTTCTTGAATACTAATGGCATCAAAAGCTAGCTAACCACACTTCACACACCAGACACCAGACACCACAACAAAACAGTGTAGTTGAACGTCAGAACAAAACAATCACCAAGATGGCTCACTTCATGCCCGAACATAGACATGTTCCGAAGAAGTTTTTGGTAGAAGCAATTCACACTACAATTTATCTTTTGAACTGATCACCACAGTGGCAGTCAAAGGTAAGACTTTGGAAGAGGCTTGGTTAGGTTTCAAGCCTAGAATTAGACACTTGAAGGTTTTTGGCTCTTTTGCTTTTGTTTGGATCCCTTATGCATCATACACCAAGTTGGATGCCAAGAGTCACAAACTTATGCTCGCTGGATACAATAGTCTTCACAAAGCATACCACTTGATTGACACTGAGACGCCTTGTCTTCTATACAGTGATGATGTAGTCTTTGATGAGTAGCAAGGGCCATTCATGCCTCTTTCTCCTGTTCCTGATTCAACAGATCAACTTATGAGGGCTCATGAGGGAGTAAGGCTTCCATTCGGTCCACTTGATGGGAGGGCTCCAGTAGCTCTTGCAACTCCAATTATTCCAGTGATCCCTGTATAGACAACTCCAATCTATCTTGCAGGATCATCTGGATTTGTAGATGCTTCATTGGAGTTTGATCCAAAATCTTCTAATGAGGAACCTGATCACAGAGTATCTCCAGATACTAATGTTGGTCATTCTCCTCTTCGGCCTAAGTGGTGGGCTAAGACACTTGCTGATCTTCGTGATGATTAGCTCATTGATGGGAGAACTGCTCGAAAAAAAGAGCAAACTGAGAGAGTTGCTTAATTTTGCTCTTGTGGCCAACATTCTCAGTCAAATATTTACCAATTACTTCGTAATACAACTACCACCAGGGGAGCCAAGATTATGAAGGGAGGCTGAAATGAGGAATATGCTCTCCAATGGGACACAGGATATCCTTCTTGGTTCTTAATTTCTCCCAAGGAATCAAAGTACCATGGTGGAGGATATCTCGGAAGGTATTAGTGCCTTGTTTAGTCCACTTCCTAGCTGAGCATCCTTGAAGCAATTCAAGGGGTTTGCTTCCATGTCTAAGGTTCCATGACATTGACTTCTTACCACATACTACTCCCTTCTCTTCTATTGGGCCAACATTGCAAAAAAGATGCCTTCATATATTCAACTTTTCCAAATGGATTTGAATACATTAGATCCTTGCACCAATACGCTGGCTTCCATTTCTAGAAGGTTTTTATAGTTAAGATCTCTCCATTCTTTGGATTTACTAAGATGGGCCCGAGTCATGTCTAATCAATACCTTCCATGGTTCATCCCTATTGCTGCCTTAGCAATCCACTTAGCAGCCTAGTGCTATACCTTGTGTTCTGGGATCTTTTAAGCCAAGACCACCTATAATTTTGTCTCTGGTACACCTTTCTCGGGATATAGCATGGATCTTCTTGTTCCCTTTACCATAAGACTAGAGGAAGTCTTTGATGATCTTTTGGATGAAACCAAGTTGGCGTTGGTTGAAAAGTCATGCCAAGGAGAAATAGATAGAGAATGAAGAGAGGATCTTCTAGCCTATTTGAAATCTGCTTGCTAATGAAGGTAGATATTGTCCCATTTGTTTAATTTTATCACTACTCTCTCCTTAACCCAACTCCACATATCATTAATGCTGGGGTCAATAGCAAATGGAATGCCTAGATACTTGATAATATGAACCGGGCCACCCCACTGAAGACCATATGTGCACTACCAACTTGGGGGATGGAGGTTCTCACTCAGCATGATAGATTTGGAAAGGTATACTTTGCCGCTGGAAGCTAAACAAAACAGATCCAACTTATTCATGAGACAGTCAATATTGTGCTCTTCCAGGTATAGAAGAATGGAGGTGTCAACAACACACTGAACAATGGATGCCTCTACTTTGTCATCTAGGAGTAAAGTGTCATCTCTAAGGAGGTAGTGGAGAGTCTACAGCTATGACAAATAGGGAGGGGTCTAGGGGGCATCCTTTCCTGATAGACCTGGAGAGCTCAAAGAAATCTGATCCAACCCCATTGACTTCCACAGCTACCATGGTAAACCATGTAGTAGTATAGAGACAATCTTGCAAAAGTAGGGTGGAAAACAAAAAGCTTCTAGCATTATAAGGATGAACTTCCATTCTATCATCTCATATGCCTTCTCATAATCAATTGGTAATGTTCCTCATTGTCCAGAGGTTCTGGTATATTCCTTGGTTTACCAACAGGTGATAAGGTTTTCAAGGATGTATCTGCCCTTAAAAAAGTTAGTTTGAGTATGATTAATAACCTTAGATAGGACATTTTGAATCCTCAGGGCCAGGGCTTTGGCAAGGATTTTCCAATTTTGTAAACAACATTCGGGAGAGTAATGGGCCTCCAATTCTTAAGGAGAAGTCTGTCACCAGAGTTAATAGTTGGACCAAGAGTACCTGATAGCATCATTGTATACTTTGAGTAAGTATCCACTTACCCATTCATTGTTGGATTTGAAAAATTCCACTGACAACCCATCTAGTCCTGGCGCTTTATCATTGGCCATGTTCTGATTGGAGTTATTAATTTTTGCCTCCGACACCTTCTTAGGGATATGATACCTGTAACTTTCTACCTAGCTATCTCCATAGGTCCCCAATATCATTAGTAGCGAACAACTTGCTATAGAACTTGGAAAAGATCATCACAATTTCCTCCTGAGAAGTAATAGTTTTATCTTGCTCTTGGATGCAAAAAATTTCATCTCTAGCTTTTTTTTTTAAGAGGAGGAAATTTTTTGAACCTCTTTCTCCCAAGTTAATCCAGTTAGTTCTAGCTCTAATTCTAACCTCTCTAATTTTCCTGTTCTAAATTTTCCTAAGGGAGCCCCTAAAGAACATCACTTTACTAATCAAATTAGAATTTGGGGGGTTGTTCTGAACCTGTACTTCAGAATCATGTAGAGCTTCCACTAGCATACATTTAGCTCTCCGAGCATCTTTAGCTCTTTTCTTACCAACAACTATAAACATGTTTTGTGATGGTTTCGTAGTTTTAATCCATCTATAAACCTCAGTTGCATGGTGAGCAATGTGTTTATTATACCAAGCAATGATATTGATTGTTGCTAGTACATCTTCATCCTTTAGAAGAGAGGAATTTAGAGCAAATTCTTGTTTTTTACTAGGCGTATCACAATGGTCTTGGATCAACTGAATAGGAAAAGATAAGGCAATCATCTGAGAGAGTAAAGGGATATACTCAAACAATTATCATCCGGAGGAGGTGGGCAGCTAAATAAGTGTTTGTTTATATAAAATCTGTCCAACTTGGAGTAAATCCTCCTATCCCCATTTTGAAAGTTGGACCAGGTATACCAAACTCTCTTGGGCAATCCTATTTCTTGTGGCCTTCCTTTCTACATAGGTAGCACCCATTGACCACACCCAAGAAGGTGATAGGGCAATTGATAGGGGAATCTCCAAGGTCGAAATGAAATCCATTTGGGGACGTCAATACTAGGTTTTAATGAAATGAGGACTCTGATGTTCGTATTAGGAATTCGTATTAGGAATTAAGACGTTGGATTAATCCACTTTCAAAACCCTACCCAATGGTCCAAGGGCATGGGGGAGCAAATTTAAGAGAAACTGTGGTAGGTTACCAATGATCAGCCACCTAGGGCTTGATAGCTCCAGGATTTCACTGTGAGGGTTCACGTGACCAAGGATTGGTTCGATATTCACAGGGACCGACCCTCCATAACTGTTTATCCACAATGGCTTTCTGGGACTTGGGATCATAGAAGAACATTAAAAAAAGACTCTTTTGCAGCATTCTGCTATATGAAAAGCGAAAACCCATCTTTTTGTCCCCAAATTTTTTGCAACCAATCATTGAGTTAGTTCCTCAATGAAATATTTGCAATATCTAAAGTGTCGAAAAAGATTGAACTACTAATTTTGACTTTCTCCTGTTCTATTGCAGTAATTATTTGAGGGTTCGGTTTAATAACTAGCTTGGTTTGGGTAAGAACCTTACCTCGATTTCCTTCACTTGTGGAAACTTCCTGGGAAAGGCTTGAGACGAATTGGGCTCCCTCCAACAGGGGTTGTTGATTTTGGACCTCTTGCTTGACGAGTAGGTTTTGGGGGGGCTTTCTTGTTCTCCTCTATTCTCTCCTAGTCCTTGGGCGTTTATAGTTTTTGCAGCAACGGTTTTCCCTACCAAAATGTTGCCTTTTGTAGATACAATAACGCTACGAATCACTGGTTTCTCCCCACATTCTATAGCGTTGGTATTAGATCCTCGTTTACCTGTTGCTGTACCAAGGGAAGTAGAGGCCATTAATGGCTCTCCGTCTGGACGAACGCGTGAGGGGCACAATTAATTACAGAACCCTACCAAGTTCTAGACCATCGACGTATGATGTATTTTTCTTGAATGTCATCTTTGTTAGAAAGTCACTGCATAGAGGTTCATTATATGAACTTGTTGATGTCAGTTTTTGTACCACTACATAACATATTAGCAATTGAATATCTGATACGAAGTATCAAACACACAATTCCTCTCTTGAAAAGTTAATACTCATGAGACATGAGAATAACTCCAATGTTCCTCACACTTGTGGATACTAACTCAGTATATCGATGTGATTTGCTGGTAATCACGTAGGCGGGCTTACGTTATTCCTTTAAGGGCAACTTGGATTTTGGGATGATGGTAACGGTGATTTGGTACGAGTGCCAGATGATGTTGATGGCGATGGAGGGTGAGTGTTCAAATGGCTTATGCTTTCTTAACCTTCTTCAAAATCTTGACTAATCAACTACTCGCTATTCTATTCCTACTCCTATGAATGGAAAGATAAGCAAATGGATGGGGATCGAATCTAATGAAAGTTTACCAGCGGCTCCAACCTCATAGATGCAATGATTCAAAGGAAAAAGAACTAGTTTACCACACAAGGCTTCCCAACAAGCCGTTAGGATGCTAGTGGCCTAGTTATAGATCCCTATCAAACATCTACTAATATCGCCATACAATTAGCCATCTACTTCTACTCTAGCAACATGAAATGAAATCCTACTTTTAATTTGAGAGATGAGAAGAACCATACAATACACCAAAATGATCATGTATATCCACCATGCAAGCCACAACAATGAATAGAGAACAATTTTGATAGTATTTTGGCAATAATTCTCCAACATAACTCCCTCACAAATGAGAGCAAAATGGCTTTATATAGAGGCTCCAAATTACAATGGATGGCCGAGATTAAGAGGCAAAATCAAGGGCCAAGATTATATCTTACAAACCCTAATTAGGGTTACCATTATTCAGCCAATTACATGAGGGCACCAACTTTGTGGGCCAATGAGAAAATTACAATAATTTGTCAACCAATGAGAACATAGGACACTTGGCATGATTTGATTACATGCACATGAAAGTGCCACCTTATCAACCTTATCTTATAAATTTATTCAATCCTTGAGATAAGGTGAAGCCTTGGATGCTTGAGCTTGTCCTTAGAAACTCTCTCATCACCACTCGAACTTTCTTGTACTTGATGTCCTGACCCTGAAAGGATGAGGTCTTCATGCACTTGGGGTAATCTTGCCTTGGCCTCGATGGCTTCCCTGGATGTGAACTTCTTTGCAACTTGAGAGCCTTGCTCTTGGCCACTACCTTGAAATCGAGTTTAATCTCCGCCATTATCCTTGCCTTAACCTTCTTGGTCTTCCAACCTTCCCATTCGAATTCAACCAAGCTAGCTTGCACGAATAGCCAAGCCTTGCCTAGCCTCAAATATTTTCAAATCTCTTCTACTAATCCGCTCTTTCTTGAAATTGCGAGGCTTCTTGAATCTTAATCTTCAATCAAATTTGCCCTTTACCCGATTTCATTCTTCACCAAAGCTCGCACTTCAACCTTTGCCGGCTTGCAATCAAATAGAAGGACTAGGACTCCATGTGGAATTGCTTCTAGTTTTGCACTGCCCTAAGTTGTAATTCTAGATTTTCACTTATAATTCTAGCCCAATCAAATTTTCTTTTTCCTTTTTCAATTTCATCAATAAAGAAGTACATCCAGCTTTCGAATTGCATACCTTGAGCTAGGCCCATGATCTGGATGAGCACAATAAGATTGCCACATTCTGATTTGAAATCTGCCAATGTGAGCCTCGATGATCTGGTTACTCCTTTCTTTCCCTCGTGTAGCCAATCCTATTTTAGATGTGTGAAATAAACTTCCTGGTTATTCTAAAATGATTTGACTGCCTGATCCATCATCACCACTGTCATGCCCTTGTACTAGGGAATGTTAAATGCTTCTTTGATCGCCTGTTCGCTAATGTTGACCAACACCCTCTTCCCTTCATCAAAAATGATGGATTTATTAATCAGATCAAATCTGGATGCGCACTCCATAACCAATTTTGGACAAGGCAAGTTGGGAGGAAAAGCTGCTGTATGTACAATTCTACTTCTGTATATCTTCTTTGCCAAGGGAGATTGTCCTTCCTTTAGTCTGTCCTTTACCTGTATCATATTTATTGTACCGACATTGGTATCGGTTATTCGCCTCATTTTCGAGAAGAAACTTGTTTTGGGCATCATATCCTCTTTGTCTTTCTTAGTGTTTGTTCCCTTAGGGTTCTTGCTTGCACTAACATCTACCATCCTAAACACTTTTTTCTGCCCTTTCATTCTAAGTGATATGGACTACCCTTATCGATCTCCAACCTTCTTTTTATCGATGGATTCTACACTTATTTCTGCTTCGCCAAGTCCTATCACTATATTTATCAATCTCCAATCTTCAACCTAGGGGTGGGACTACCACTTATTTCTGCCTCGCCGTTGCCTTAGGATGGACTACACTTATATCTCCCAACTTCATACCTAGGGTGGTTTAGCTTATTTCCGTCTCTTCAAATGTCCTGTCATAGATTATACTTTTATCAATCTCCAATCTTCAACCTAGGATGGGATGATGAAGTGGTGGATGATGAATGCAAGAACCAAGGGAAACAAAATTAGACAAGAACAAAAGAGCGAAATCCACTTAAGGACCTCTTTCAACTCAAAATGAATTGAATTTACCTTTACCAATGGCTGGGTCTTCTTTTGAATTTTGGATTAGACTTAGGAATTTCAAGCCCCTTGCAAATATTGATGCCCTAGCTGAAGAAATCAGAATTTTGTCCACTTGAAATTGCCGATGCATGTGCCAAAAAAATCAGGCTTTATCACTTGTTTTCTTCACCAACAAAATCGTCCAATCTCTAGGAGAAAATCGCAGCCCCTCTAGAAAATCAGAATTTTGTCTTCCACAAATTTTGGCTCCCACAAAATTCGGCTCCCTCAAAATTCGCCAAGCAAGAAGAGTGCAGATCCGTTCTTGCAAAAAATCATCCAAGGAAAATACCAATCTGCCCTTGCAAAAATCGTCCAAGGAAGAAGAAATCTGCCCTTAGTCAAAATCGCCAAACACCATGAAGAGGAGGATGGAAGAATGAGGAGACAAGGGGAAGGAGACCCCCTCTTACACCCCATTTGCACGCCCTTTTGAGCTGGCTGACTTGCACCCTGGGAGAGCAAAAAATAACTAAGTTGTAGGTATGTCACCTATAGCTCATCGTTTTCGGGTACGAAACGTGCTGGAAACTGAAACGCCTAAAATACTATTGAAATTCGTGAATGATGCGTATTTTGTTTTCTTGAAACGTTTTTATTAATCTCCCACCGAATCTCGTCGAATCCAGTTGTCGTGGGAAATTTCTAAAACGAATCTGACGTTTTTGGAAATGTTTTTTCAGTTGAATAGTTTTGGGAATGTTTTTCTAAGCACGAAATTGGAAACCCTTTTTTCTAAACGCGTCATTTCAAGAATAAATAGGGCATGAGACGGCAAAATATTCACTCCAGAATTTCATTCGTTTTCGCAGAGACGATTGTTTTTGTTGAAGATATAGGCAACTGTAGGCGTTTAAACATATATCAGCAGAGGCGTTTTCGTTTTTTAGCACAGAGAGAGGGAGGAACAAACGCCTGCGGAGGACGGAGGACGAACATAGGCGGACGGAGGACCAAAAGCCTGCGTTTTTACGGGCAGAGGACGACGGCAGAGGACGAACGCGGGAGGAGATTGTTTTAACTTTTTTTTGTAATATATTTGCATTTATTTAAAGTTAAGACTATAGTTAATGTATAGTTAAAACTTAATGTTTATAAATTATTTTTATGAGTATGATTATAGGATGCATTTTAAATTGTCTTTATGGAGACTAATTTAATTATAAATAAAGGCATATATTAGGTCATCTATATCGAGGTCAAATAGTATTAACTATTTCACAATTAAGCTTCTTTATATTAAAATAGTAGATTAGAATAACATTTTATTCAATATTAATAGGATATAAGTTTATTATTAAATTTCACTTTCGTATGTTTATTCAATATTTCTTTACAAATGGTCTATAAAGATTGATTTATGTTATTTTTGTTTTTATTTTCAAAATGTACAAAAATTTATTAAATATTTAATAGTTTTATGGTTGGAATATAAATTAATTATAATATTTAGTTTAAAATAAAATTTAAAATTTAAACTAGTATGTTGGATATTAATGTATTAATTAATTAAATAAATAAAAAATCAATAATCAATAATAGAAGTGTTAAATAAATAATATTAATATAATATAGACTTGTTATTAAAATATAACTTCTAAATACACATTTATAATTATATTAATTGATTTTTTTATAGTTGATCAAGTATTTGACCTCTCCATCTAGTGTTAGTTTTTAAATTTTAATTTTTTGTTAACAGGATAATGACAACTAATATTGATGTTAGCGCTTAATCTCCCACCTTCAAAACTGATCCAAATTCACCTTTGTGGAAATATGTTCAAATGATAGAACAAGTAAAAGGGGGTGGAACATTTGTTTGGATATGCAATTTTTGTCATGTGGGGTACAAAAGTTCATATAGTCGTGTGAAAGCCCATCTTTGTGCAATTCCCCAACAGGGTATCAAAGCATGTCCAAGAGAGGATGGTAATGGATTACCGCCTCAACAAATAGCAAGCTATAGTAGAGAGCAAGAGGAAGCAGATGCAAGAGTTTCTCATGGCACAAACCATCCTTGAAAGAAAGGGAAGAGATCAAGTAAGCCTGCATCTCATAATGACTTTCCTGATGTTGTAGTAGAGAGCCACCCATTTTTGGGTAGAACTGAAGAACCTATTAATGTGAAGAGAAGCAAGGGGCCATTAGAGAGTGCGTTTAAGAATGATGCTAGGGAAATTGCAGATCAAAGTGTTGCAAGATGTTTATATGCAAATGGTTTGTCATTTAATGTTGTGCGATCACCATATTGGCAAGATATGTTGAAAAAAGTAAATGAGACTCCAAAAGGGTACACGGGGCCAGGATATGAGAAGGTGCGTAGCACCTTACTAGCAAAGGAGGTAAAAAGTATAGACATTGCATTGACTCCTATTAGGAATTCATGGAAACAAACAGGGGTGTCAATAATTTCTGATGGGTAGAAGGATGCCAAAAATCGTCCATTAATCAACGTGATTGTAGTGTGCCCTAAAGGGGCAAGGTTTCTTAAAGCTGTAGATTGTGAAGGGCAGGTCAAGGATGCACAATTTATTGCTAACATCCTTATACAATGTATTCAAGATGTGGGCCCTCAAAATGTTGTCCAAGTAATAACAGACAATGCAAAGAATTGTAAAGCTGCAGGCATGTTGATTGAGATGCGATTCGAACACATATTTTGGACACCTTGTGCAGTGCACTCTCTCAATCTTATGCTACAAAAGTTGGGTAGGAAAATAAATTGGATCAAAGAAACCTATGCAGAAGCTGAAGAGATCCAAATGTTCATCACAAACCATCACATGTCACAGGCTATTTTTAGATCATTTTCGCAATTGGAGTTGCTAAAGGTAATTGAAATACTTTAAGTATGGTTCTTATTTTTTGATTTTTGTATTTCACTTCAATAATTATGAATTTATTTTTTAAACTTAGCACATCTTTAGCTTGTATTTCAATTTTTAGTTCTTAATTTTTAATTTTTGAATAGGTTGCTGAGACTCGATTTGCATCCAACACAATTGTGTTGAGGAGACTTCTGAAGGTGCGAGAGTCAGTCGCTAGTATGTTTATTAGTCAAAGTTGGTCACTGTGGAGGCAATCTAGTACTGAAAGGGCTACAAATGTAAAACGAATGATCTTAGATGACAATTGGTGGGAACGAGTGGAATATCTTCTTAGTTTCACTGAGCCCATCATGAGTATGATCCGTTATACTGACATGGATCATCCATGCTTGGGAGAGGTATATGATGGAATTGATTCAATGCTTGAGAAAATGAAACATGTCATCAATGAAAAGGAGCAAGATCCTGAAGAAACTTTCTTCAAAGAGGTGCAAACAATTTGTGTTGAGCGGTGGAATAAAATGACCACCCCACTTCATCTTCTTGCATTTGCATTGACTCCCAAATTTTATAGTGATGACATTCTTGCTATGCCATCAAGGGTACCACCATATGGAGATGCAGAAGTAAGTGAAGGGTGTAGGAAAGCACTTACAAAACTCTTCCCTGAACATGAAATGGAGAATATAGTTACTAGTGAGTTTGCTGATTTTGTAGCTTCCAATGGTCAAAGTGCTTCTGCTCTTCGTGACAAGTCTACAAAGGATGCTCATGCTTGGTGGTACCTTAATGGTCATATGTCGCCACACCTCCAAAATCTTGCAATCAAACTTTTATCACAAGTAAGTTTTTTTATTTCTATTGCACTCTCTAAATTTTGTAAAAATAACAAAACTTATTAACTTTAAAAGTTGAATGACATTTTCTATGCTCCACACTTTGTCTCACTCCTTCATTCACTCAGTGAAATGCAATCGATTGGCCGCAAGTAAGGTAGAAGAACTAGTTTATGTGCATTCCAACTTGCGCCTTCTTACTCATAGTCAAAATGAGTACAAGGAAGGAGGCATAAAGTTTTGGGATGTAGATCCGGAGCGAACTGATTTGGATTTTTCAGCTGCCACGCATTCTTTACTGGATGTGCAACAGGGTAGCCACTGTCCTCCTAATGCAAGTAGCAGTGGGGCTGCACGTGATACTAATCTACTTACATCATCTAATGTCACTGCTGATGTTGATGTTGATGATCTTATACGATGCCTATATCATTGATGCACAATAAGTAATTACCTAGTGTATTTTTTTAATGTTGAACCGATAAACAATGAATTGAATAATCTGTCATAACAGTTATGTTTTGACATATTTTGGATTTTTAATATTAATGGCAGTTCTAAGTTTGTTCAGCATGTATGATCTGTGGTATTTTGATGTTGATGTTGCTGTTGATTATCTTTTATGATGCCTTTATCATTAATACGTAGTTAGTAATGACTAAGTGTGTTATTTTAATGTTGAACCAATGAACCTTGAATTGAATACTGTCATAAATTAAAATTTCATGTTTTGAAACATTTTGAATTTTTAATATTAATTGCAGTTTTGAGTTTGTCAGTTTTGAGTTTGTTCGACATGTATGATCTGTCGTATTCTGAATTTTAATCTTATTTTTACTTTTAAGCCTGCAAATATTTATATAGTTATAATTTTCAATGTTTTTTTTAATGGACATACCCAGACGTACCCAAACTGCCCCCCAAAAATTGCCGTACCAGCGTATCATACCAACGTTCCCGTACCCGTACCCGTATCAGCAACTTAGAAAAATATTAATTAATGCACAATTCATGGCCCAAATTAAATGTTTAGACCAAAATTAATTTTTTGCTAGAATGAAATTTGCATTTTAAATTGTCGGTTAGACCAAATTGCAAAAATAATATAATTAAAGCCTTGTAGATGTTAAATGTTTCCATTTAATGACGATTTAGTAATTAATATATCATTAAAAATTGGGTTTGGCAAGCCAAAAACAATTCTTTCAATTTAAATTACTAATTTCTTTAAATATTTTAAAATCTTCAAGGCAAATTAAACCCTTTTAATGTTAAGTTTTGCAATTTAATCCAGATTGATTTTCCTATGCAATTATAATTTTTTTGACAATAATAGATCATTTCTCTAGAGTCTAAAATTGATTTTCCCATTTGATTTCACCATCACAAAATTAATTTTTTTCACTGAAAAAATTCAAGATTTTCCAAAAAACTTAAATCTAACAACATTTCATTTTTTGACAATTATATCCAAATTTTCAAAAAAAATGTCCAAGTACAAAACTTACAATTTTATCCTGCCAAGTGTTGTTCTGGAAAATCACGCTTAAAACCGGGTGAAAAATAAATTTAACCTCCTCCCTCTTGACCCGAAGGCGTCCAAGGCGTAAAATTTTCTAAAATCAAATATTTTGGACAACTTCAAAAATTATTGCTAAGGCAACCGAAAAAATTCCAAAAAATTCACAAAAATTGCCAAGGCTTGCCCGAAAAAGGGGGTCCCCAAAATTTTTGGGGCGATGGTGTGAAAATCTCACAACAGAACTCTGGGCTTCAAGCTTCAAGTACGGATTTCCAAACTGATTGTCATGTCAACTTATGTAAAGATTGAAGGGGATCCTTGATTTAGGGGTGACCTGAATTTTTACAATGGGATCCAATCCTTAGGAAATTTCATCATTCTAAATCCCAACCTAGGAACCCTTGACCTGACCCATCCATCTCTAAAAGCTAGGAGACTTAGAAACCTGAAAAAACCTGGCTATTTCACTACAATGCGAAACATTAAGCTACAAAGCAAAAAAAAGAGGGCTCCCCATTTGTTGTGGGGTGTGTGTGTTTACAACACAACAGAGTATGTAAGGGATGTTTAGGGTGTCTGCTGCCATTTTTGAGTAAATATTATTTTTGGTTCGTTGATGTCAAATTTTGGCATATGTAAATAAGATTACTCTTTGTTTTTGGGTAACTTATGATTCCAGTGATTTTAGTTGGTAACTAGTTGTTTATATGATTGTGCACTCTGTTTTATTTGTATTCCTAATAATAATAAAAAACATGTCTGCTAGGATGTTAGTATTTACAGTTCTCCTGACAATTGCATTATGATTCTACAAGTAATACTATTCCTATAATTTGCAATGATACTATCTTTGATTTATTTTTGAAAATGTGTACTTATTTTGTTTAATATGGGATGCCAAATTCAGCCTAATCTTTTTGAAATTGACCAGCCTATGAATTGTCCAAGAAGGAAGGGAAGGTTGGGACCCCTGAACGACCTTTGTCTGATCTTGGATTTTTGAGTTACAGAGGATATTGGACAAGAGTTCTTCTTGATATTCTGAAGAAACATCGGGGTAATATATCAATCAAGGTATGAATTGTGATATACTTGTGTTCTTCTACTGTAATTATGTACTACAAATTTATTTCAAGACCCCTGCACTGATTCATCTGTGATATGTAAAATGATTATTCTAGGAACTGAGTGATATGACGGCTATCAAGGTAGAAGATGTTATCAGTACACTGCAGATTCTAGAACTTATTCAGTATCGAAAAGGACAACATGTTATTTGTGCTGATCCCAAGGTTTTAGATCGTCACTTGAAAGCTGCTGGTGTAGCTGGTTTGGAAGTAGATGTTTCTAAGCTCATCTGGACTCCCTACAAAGAACAATGTGGATAACCTTTTTTAATCTCATTTGTAGTCATTTCTTCATCAAAATTCTTTGTAAAAAGGCATTTTGTACAAGACTCAGTTTTCTGTGCATCCTCTTGTGGGGGAGTATGTGAATATTATTTCGGGTTATAACATCATTTTGTAATATTGTTTTGGTTTGTCATCTGCCAATGCTCCTCATATCAGGAATGCACCCTTTTGATTTAACAAGAGGCTAAAAGTCTGATCTTGGTAGTATACAATAATTTGTTGTCATTTTGGGTTCATTAAAATGACGTTGTAGCATACAGATAGGTTTAGGGAAAATTGCTCTGTACCTGAATATTTTTTCACCTACCTGGGATTATAAAATCTTTTAAGAGCGATGTTTGAATTCTATACTACTGAACAAGGATTAGAAAGGAACATTTTCTTTCAGCAATGAAATGATGCAATTTAATGGCAGCCTTTAATTGTCATTTTGTTCTCTTAGAAATTCCTCATGTTTACAAATTATATTTCAAAATAATATCTATTAGTAAATAGAATTTTCAAAGGGCTTTTTAAAAAATCAGGTATTAAATGCATCCGCCTCAATCACAATTCTATTTGAATGTATTCTGGCTCATCATTAGATTAACTTGCAAGTAACACATTTAAAGCTGGAGCACATGAGATACCAGCTGCTTTTGCTGTTATTTTGTCTACACAAGATAGCCTTGAGCATCAATACCTTGCAGGTAAAACACCTAATCCCTTTTTCTTCCAAAGGTTATTTTCATTCGTAGTCTATTTTTGAGTTGATCAGTTACTATTAGACTTGATTCCAGTGTTATTGGTTTTCCACCAAAAGAACCAGTGTATATTTCTAAGCTTTTAGTCGTGTTGATCGTGGCACTTCGAACTTTGGGGGACCAAAAATAATCCTTATAATGTATTTAGATTAGTATCAACTCTTTGCTACGAAAACTAATAAAGTATTGAAATATGTAGAAATACAGAGTGATAAGGTGTTGTAATCCTATTCTTATTCAATAAATAAGAATACTAGGCTAAATCTGGAAACAAGTCGTGTGTAAAAGTTCGATGCCTTTGTTTTGGCAAGGAAAGAAGGTAATTAGCAGATCTAATTCACAAAGTAGGCTATTGGCAAAAAACTGACAATGAAAAAATAAAGAAAGAACACTTGTGTGAAGATGATGAGTAGTTTGGTTGCGAATTATTCCTCCATGGCAGTTCTACCCAATTGACAGATACAAGATAACAAGCTAATCTCTTGCAAATGTTTTCATGTGTTCAACCAAAGTACCATTGGTTTGTTACACAGCTATTGAGTACCTTGGCGTTCACTATTGCCATGGTCTCATGCAACTACATAAAGTAGTTTTGTTGTCTAAATTTGAGCAACATGGTTATTAGGGCAGACGATAATTGAGAATCATTTCCTATTGTCATAAAGCAGTTATATTTTAAGAACTGATATTATGCTGTTTAAAATGGTAGCAATTCGCTACATATATTTCTCTCTTTTATGGTATCTTCCAATTTTTTTCCTTAAATATTTACCCCGATTTTTTTTCCCTTTTAGTGCTGTTCATATGGTTCATCTTTTGTATTCAAAATAACTTTTTACAATAAACAGAAAACATAAATTATTGTTATACTGGCTTACTTTTAGCTTTAGATATGCTATGCGTGGTTGTGGGTATACACGGTTTTAGTAGGTTCAGTTATGATGCTTTTTTATTGTATGAGGGACTTATTTTAAGTTTTAAGGGTTTTGTGTGCATTTTGGCTGGATGCTGTTTCTTGGGTGTATTTCTGAATTGTCCATTTGACGAGATCGGGACTTCTATCATAAAAAATAAAAAATAAAAAATAAAAAAGCAGTTGTTACGTGATTGTCTACTCCAAAGAAGGCACTTCAATATTTTCAGCTGTAGAAACGAAATATCTTCAGCAGCTTGATGGTATCATGGCCAAAGGCATCACTAATTAATTGTTTATTTAGTTTGGTCTTTTGATGTACATAGTTTTCTTTGCTTGAAATCATATGTACTCTTTTGTTGCAAGCAATTTTAGTTTTTAATGGGGGACAGAAATACATTACTAGCTCAATTTCGCAATTTTAATTTTTAACGGGGAACATATTTACATTATTTGCTCAATTTCGTTTTGCTTGTACATGTACATTTTTGTTGTTAGCAATTTGATTTTAAATGTGGAATATATTTACATTACTTGCTCAGAAGGAACAATTTCTTTTTATAATTGTGCAAAAGTGATAAATCTTCAGGTTATGTGGTTGGTTGAAGTATTATTAGAATTGATTCAAACAACTATAGTTTTCAGATAATGAATACTTCTACTTAATTTACACAAAACATAGCTGCTGCTTTTAGATTTTAGAATTGTTTTATATATTGTAAGTACAATGTTTGGTGTGAGGTTTAAGTAATTATATAGAAAACAACGAACAAACTACCGAAGTCCTAGTGAGGCTCAATGTTAAAATACATTTCCCATCCAACATTTAAGGGGAAAATGTTGAGTTGTATGAGTGGTGAATACAAGATCTCTTACCTAGGTTTTGTAGTGTCACTCAACAATGTGAGAGATTAACCATGGAACTTAAAAAAAAAAAAACTTTATAAATTATTCTGCATTATATTTAATTCATTAAGGAATAAAATATTATGCAAAATAATTAAATACCAAATTATTATAAGGTAACAATAATTCCTCATATAATTAATTCTACAAAGGATTAATTAATGTTGTTGTAATGTGGTGCTGAATGAAAGTAAGAGAGGTAAATTGGGTAAGTTGTGAATGTTGAAATAGTTAATTCTTCAAAAGAATTAATTATTATTATGTGTAGGTGAAATTAAAGAGAAATTAGTAGCGAGATTTATGTGGAGATAAACTATTGAAATGTAAATGAGTTCGGTGGAAAAGTGTTAGGGTAATCATAAACTAGTTACATGATTTCTTTAAAAGGGTAATTTTTAGTGTAATGGCGAGAAGGAACTTTTGGGTTGGTATCTTCTCAAAGAAAAGAAAGATCGCATTTATTTGTATGTTCAAATGTCTTTCTAAGTAATGAGTTCTGATTAATCGTATGTTAAATTAGTGATCTCCTTTATCTATTTGTGTAAATTGATGTAATTGATGCAATGAAAAACATTCACATCCTGGTATCTTGATATGAATGTGGATAGTGTATCCTTTTGTATGTTAGGGTCTACTTTACCCATTATTTGTCATCATTTCACTTTTAGCTAAATAACCCCTTTGTCATTTGTTATCCTCTATGAGATCCTGATTGATATATGTATGTCTATCATTGGGGTCCTTGTGATTTATCTTGTTCAGTTTTGGGTTTTATTCTTTTGAACTTTTAGGATGAAAGTACATAAAAAACCACAAATATCCCATTATACCCCCTCTCAAATGCAAAAGGAGGTTGTAGTTGGATATTTATCAAATTGCAGTCTATCCAACTGTCGGTGCAGTTGTCACTGGTTTGTGGGAAAACATAGTCAGGTTTGAAGGTTAAGCTGTAGTGGCAAATCTGTTTACCAACAAATTTTTGGCGACTACTAGGGAATCAAAGTGCCTTGTGCATTCGATTTCCAAACATTTAGATGTACTTCCCCCAGGATGGAGGTTGGCAGCTCTATTGAAGATGAAATTCAAAAGGTATTTGAGAGAGATCCCAAAATTTTGGAAGGATGGGTTCTTGCGAGAAATGAGGATAATGGAAATATCTTCATCTTTACACCGCCATTTAGAACAAATCCAATCAGAGAATTTGTAGGAGATTTGGTGAAGTAAGATTTTTGAAATCCATCTATGGTGCCATCCTCTTCAAGAAGAGACCTCCTGTGCAAGAACTAGAAAAAGGAACAAACTAAAACAAATGAAACTGGTGGAATGCAATATGGACTAGGAAGGGATCTTGAAGAGGAATCAAATGATAGCTTGGAGGAAAAGGAAAATGATCCTTATATTTTTCAGCCTATTTCATTTCTCTCTTCTCTGTCTTTGGAAGAGTTAATGCAACAATCCATATTGGAAGCACCACAGCAGCACTCACAAAGCCAAAATCTTCAAGGTATGACAAAGTTTGTTGAAATTCCTTGTACACTTGTGGTGAATAATATACAAGATGTTGATCTTTCATTTCATTATAAACTGCCATTTAGTTTTCCACCCTTTAAAAACTTTTCAATCGACATTTAGTTTTCCACCTATACCTTACATTTTTCTCATTGATATGGTTAATATTTCACTGCTGTTGTTACTGATTGTCTGTGATCTGCCTCTGTTTCACCAAAAGTTGGTTCGAAAAGGTTCCTACTTTTTCTATCCTGTAAATGGTCACATTTAGATTTTAGGCTTTTCCTTCTCTCCTTCCATTGTAAATAATCCATGCTCTTTTCCAATTCTGGCTTGTCTTTCCTTTTCTGTCTAGTGTGCCATTGCTCTTCAATAAGGTTACAAAATCTTTGCATCTTTCCCCTTTTCCCCTCTATCATGGAGCCCCCCTCCCCAGAAAATAAAATAAAAATATATTTGTTCTTTCTATGAATAAAATTGACGTTTGTCTTTCCCCTATTGTCAAATATTCTCAGTGCTAAAGAAATGGATGAATTTCAAATTAAAGGCCTTGGTTTGCAATTCAAGCTAAGGTTTACAGAGAATGTTCACACTAGGCGGTAGTTCTTGGGAGTAGAACAACCACGATGGAATTGTTTTGTTTTTTTTGGAACATGATGGAAATATCTTGCGGATGATACGATTTGTCACTCTTGACACATTTTTTTTGGGAGGGTCTTACTGTATCTCTGTTATCCATCACTTTCGGTGCCCACAGTTCGTTTTTGCACAAAGGATCAATTGTTCAACAACCATAAAAAACAAATCTAGTGCTCGTGGTAGTCTGGGCATCGTTTCTGTTGTGATCAATCTTATGCCCATCTGGATGACCGCGTAGTGCAGCTCTATCACCGAATGGACGTTCAGATATAAAAAGAAGTGGATACACCCCACCAGCAATTACGTGAAGCAGTTAATAATATTCAAGGTCTAGAGGCTCAGGTTAGGTGATTGGCCTTTCCTAAAAACACTAGGATAGCTCTAAAAAACTTTAACGTCACCGAGATACCAATGATCTGTATTATTGGTCGCGAGCCTCGTTTCCAAAGTTTTCATCTCAAGCAATTTCCCTACGTGGTTTTTGAAGGGCGCGAGGGGTCTACTTTCAATAAAATTAGAAGAGACAGGGATATGGCAAGAAATTCAAAGTTTCGATGACAGTCACATGACTTGGAAAAATGAATACATGGTGCAGTAAAATGTTGTGCCCGGAAATCTATATAATTTTTTCTTTTCAGTAAATGGAACCCCTATGATAATGAAGGCATGGCTAAAAAAATGAACATACGAAAGGATCATCAAGAATGGAGGTGGTGTTGTTTTGATATATACTGATCACTGGAGGCTCTGACTCAATAGTTATTAACTAGAGCAATTAAATAAAATGGAGAGCATTTTAGTAAGTTTCATTTCAAGACTAAAGTGTTAAATTATCAAAGTTTGACTATTTTTTTTCAAACTTAATATTTTCCTTAATGTGTGATATTTAAGATTACCGTTTGAATTAACTAAGTGGAACAAAACCTAATATATTAACTGTGTAAGTGGAGCAAACTTTACAAAGCAATACCAAATCAAATTCCCATCTTTCTTACCACGGTACGAAGTAAACTTACTTTTCGTAACTGAATTCTATCCAGATGCTGGATAGTTGATGCAAGCTATAAAGAGGAGAGCTTTTAGATTTTGTTTTGAAATATCTGCTCTTTATTTGAGAAATATTGAAGATGGGTACCATTGCTCTTATGGAAACAACTACTCGCTAGCGATTGTGCTGAGAATTCGCATGAACTGTAAAAGGTGTAATAAAATCAGAATCTGAACCAATGGCTTCAAATGCTTTAATGTCCAAAGGTGTCCAAACACCAAGACATAGAAAAAGGAGTTCGCAAATCCATCATCATACTCACACTCTTTAATCCAATCGCATGAACCTATGGATACAATAAATGCATCATGCTCTAAGCTACCAACAAGAGAAGGGGAACAAATATGGTGATACCTACTTTAATACTAGACTTGATGCATAAAGGATCAAGGAGAACATGTTTTAATTATATCAGAGTCTGTAGATTGTCTCCATATCGTGAACGTGATTCTTCATCAAGCCAAGATAGAAGATGGTCAAGACTTGGAAGTTTTCTTACAGAAGATAAATTTGAAAACTGAAAAGTTGCATGTGAGAAACAAAAGAAATCTACTGTTGAACTGGATGTTATTTGTGATGTTCATTACTGCACTAATGCTCTTCAAATAGATGAGAAAACTCTTCCTTAATCTTTATGGAAATTCATACAACAACATTGAATGTGATGCTCGTAGGTGGCAACATGATGCAGCTGAGAAGTGCTTCTCTAGATTTGGGAAGAATTTGTGGAAAACTCATGACACATTGTTAGTGCAGATGGATGTTGATAGGGAACCAATTTTAAACATTGCATAGTTCACAACAAGGTCACAAATTGATCAAATAACACATATGATTTGAGAGGGTGATGAAATGAATTCTAGAAGGTGCATTAAATAGTGACTTTATAGCAAATGAACAAGACACTGAATTACATCTAGAGATTCTAAAGTTCTCTGCATCTTGACACAAAATGCAATCCCCAGCCAGAGCCAATGTTACCTAGAGTTTTGAAACTTTAAGTATTGTACTGTCATGCAACAATGTGAGAGATTAACCATGAAGCTTTAAAAAAAAAAAATCTTTATAAATTATTTTACATTATATTTAATTCTTCAAGGAGCTAAATTTATGCAAAATAATTAAATACCAATTATTATAAGGTAACAATAATTCCTCACATTATTATAATGTAGCAATAATTATTATAAGGTAGAATTAATTATTATTGTTGTTAAGTGGCACTGCAAGTAATAGAGGTAAATTGGGTAAGTTGTGAATGTTGAAATAGTGAATTCTTTAGTAGAAATAATAATTATTATCACATGTAGGTGAAATTAAAGATAAATTAGTGGTGAGATTCACATGGAGAGGAACTATTGAAATGTAAATGTGTTCGATGGATAGGTGTTAGGGTAGTTACAAACTACTTACATGATTTCTTTAAAAGGGAGAAATTTTTAGTGAAAAGGAAAAACTTTGCAGAAATGTTCATATGAAATTTTAATTATTTATGGTTTCACATTGTATAAAGATTTTTGAGTTGGCATCTTCTCAAAGACGAGAAAGATTGCATTTGTTTGCATGTTCAAATGGCTTTATGAGTAATCATTTCTAATTTATCATATGTTAAATAAGTGATCTACTTTATGCATTTTTGTAAATTGATGCAATGAAAAATATTCACATTGTATCATTTCATATGTCAGGTTCTACTACCCATTATTTGTCATCGTTTCACTTTGAGCTAAATAACCTCTTTGTCATTTGTTATCCTTTATGAGATCCCAATTGATATATCATTAGGGTCCCTTTGATTTTTCTTATTTAGTTCTGGGTTTTATCCTTTTGTACTTTTAGGTTAAAAGATCACCTTTTGTACTTTTAGATTAAAAGACCATAGAAAATCACAAATACCCTATTATACGAGGGAGCTTCCCCTATCAAATGCAGAGGAAGCTTGTAGTTGGATGTTGATCAAATTGTAATCTATCAAACTATTGGCGCAACTATCATTGGTTTGTGGGCAAACAGAGTTAGGTCTGAAGGTTAAGTTGTAGTGACAAATTTGTTTACGAAGATGTTTATATCCGAAAAAAGGTATCAACATGCATTGGGAAGGGATTCCATGATATATATATATATATATATATATATATATATATATATATTCCTAGAGTAATATTGAGGAATAAATGTTGAATTATTTCACTTGTGACTATAATTTTCATTTGTTGTGTGAAAATGGTACCAATAAGTGTTACAAAGGGATTTAATAAATTACATATATGTATTGATTATTATATTAAAAATTGCTCCTTTTTTCAATTACAATTTTTTAATATTTTGTTTAATGATACAATGTGGAAAATGGAGCGAGAGCAAAAGTAATTTGGAAGCGAGAGTAGGAACATTGGCTGGTGAAGATGGATTATTGGATTTTGTGTGATAATGTGAGAAGTAGGAATTGATACCAAAAGAGGGATTGGAGGAGGAATATTGATGGAGGTGGATGGGCAATAAAGGTAGAAAATGAAGTCTCATTGGATTCTTTTAATAGCAAGGTATGAACAATACAAAAAAACATTCAAGAGAGAATTACACACCCCCTCGAACATAAGCCTTAACAATGGATCAAAAGAAGGCTCCAATGAGCTTTGAGGATAAAATGATCAATGACTATGACCAAACAACTATAGAGAAAGGCCTCAATAGAAAAATTGATATAGTTAGCACATCAAAAGACAAGAGGTAGGCAAGGAAAACCTTTCAAGAACCCATTTTCTTAGAAGGCAAGTAGTAGCATGGATAGTTATGGCAAGAAAAAATGCCTAGGGAAAAAGAGAGAGAAAACACCCAAATCAAGGATACTAAAGAAAGTGAAATAAATCAAAATAATGTAGTGATTAATTAAATCACAAGAGTCCCGCCTCAAGCCAAAACTCCAAAAACCAAAAATAGGAAAAATAAAAGAGAGCATTGAATGAGATGAAAATCACAATAGAGGTGAGGAATCTTTCTAGGAATCCAATGAGCCACTCTTCATCAAAATCTAGCAAGAAAATCTCATCCAAAAAGAACAAATTCAAGTTTCTTCATGAGGGGTTGGAGAGAAAAAACTCAAATCCTCCAAAATAAAAAACAAAAAATGAGTTAAAATTCAATTTCTGCCTAGTATAAGTACTTTTACAAAAGTGACTTATAAAACAGATTATTAACCCACTTGATAATATATTGGCCCTTTTCCTAATTTAAATAATATGATTCCATGCATTTGGAACCCAACTACAAAAAATTAGTTGGTAGTTAAATAAAATCATTAAAATTCTCAAAATATAACTAAATCAATATTTAATTATATTTTCTACAACTACAAAATCTTATATGCACATACATGATCACTGGTCTAATCACATAATGCATTATGAATTTTGATTTACCAACATTTATAAGAGAGATAATAATATGATAATCAAATATGTACCCCATACAAGGACGACATTGGTGATAGGTTTAGAGTGTCTTGATTTATGATCAAATATCTTTTATTTTCCATAGACTTTTAGTTCCTAACTTGCCAATTAATCAACAGGATTGCAAGAAATATGTTTGATTTATTATTAATTGGAAAAGAGTATTCTTTCTTGTGTTTTGGGATCTTATATGACAAATTATATTAATTATTCAAGGGAACTACTCTAAAGATGCTACAAGATAGGATGGTTAAAGGATGTAGATGAAGAGGATTGTCATTGACCCACATTTTTGTGCCATTATAAAATTGGTTTAAATAATAGGGCGGTGATTTAGTATGTTTATAACGAATATGACTCATGGCCTATGACCAAAGTCATATTCCTAGTTTGCTAAAAATAGTTTCAATTAGGTAAAACTAATTCTCTTTTTAAAACTTATGTTTTGTGGAAAAGATACTCTTGAACACTTAGGGCCCATTTGGCTGCAAGAATTGCCCAATGTGGCATTCATCTATGTTGGAATAAGCTCTCTTTTGGTATTCGTGCATTCTTAAAATAAGTTCTGAAATATCATTTGGACTTGTTTGGTTGACTTGGAAGAGGAGTCAAAATATGCGTATTCTATGTTTGGTTGTAACAATTGAAATATGAATTGCAATAAGTTTTGTTTTCAAATTTTAATAATTAATTTTTTTTTGTTTGGTAATATTTCAAATAATCAAGATTTTTTTAAAATATAAAAACTCGTTTTTATTAATTTTTTAAAACTTCAAATTATTTTAACTAGCCTTTATTTTAATTTTTAAATTGATTTTATAAGTGAAAGATATAACACAACCTTTGAAATTCAAAGGACATATTATATTGCATATTATGAATTCAATTCTAAATTAAATCAATTTTTTTAAATGAGTATAAGATCAAAACTAAAATCATTTTATTTTTAAATATATTAAAGAAACTAAAAAATACAAATAAGTCAAAATCATTAATATGATATTTAAATGATCTTTCAACATAGTTTTAATTATAAAACTAAACACAAGATTAATGTGTAAAGATAATTTTATAAAAGTTTAAAAAAGATATCAAATATGATATTAGTCTTTTTTGTCATGGAAAAAAAAAACACTTTAAATGTTAAATAATGTTGACCTAGTTTATATCTTATGATGAACAGAGAAAATAGTCCAAAAACGCATTTGAGTGGCAAAATACAATCAAATGGCAAAGTCACGGACCCGACAACCCATCGAACTAGGTTTATTAAAAACTAGAATAAGAATAAGCTATTCTTATTCCATCTTTTTTTAGGAATTCCACTTGCTCATTTTGGGGTCAAATTAGGATAGGCGAATTCTAATTCCAATTTTGTATTTTGAAAACAAATGTCAAATTGGTGAATGTGGGTATTTAGATTTTCCTATTCCTGCCCAATTCCTGCAACCAAATGGGGCCTTATATATGTGTATGAAAGACTTGAAAACATGATAAATGAATGTGCAGTATTACATCGATAAACATTCTATGATTTCTATGGTTACAAGTGTTTATGCATTGAAGTAGCATGGTTATTTGAATCCCCTTTCACTACGAGAACTAGAGGAAGGGCCCCCTCTTGGAACCTAGGTGAGATTGTTTTGATTATTTTCAAATTTGTGTTGTGTGATTTCACTTGAAACATGTTTTTCTAAATAATTTCTATTCAGTGTGAAGTAAGTTCTGAATGTTAGATGATTTTCTAGTAATTAAAATAGTGGTTATGTGAAAAATTATTATTTTACAACTTAACAGCAAGAAAAATCTTAAAATAATGTTTTTATGAGTATCTAGACTTCATATCACTTTGTCTAAATTTGTTATCACCCTCATTCACATTTAGTTATAGTCCATTGTCCTTTGTTACAGACTTACATCTTCTATTCTAATTCATATACTCTGTTATTGATTAGTGACTCACTTGTCACCAATTTTCGGTCACCATCTATGCACTATCAACTTCTTGTCACAATCACTCATTCTTTTTTCCTAAGTCTCCTGTCATTTTTCATTGCCTTATCTATCAATTATTTATTTCAGATCTCCCGTTGCAACCAAATGTCCTATCACAAACTAAATCCATCCTACTCCTTTTTGTTAATATACATTTCAAAGCATTAATTAAGCATAATTTTTAGTATTAATTAATTAACCGAGTGTGATTTTTAGTGTGGTATTTAATTGATTATATTGTGCGATCTACATAGAAGCCTAAATATTTTAGTGATTGATGAAGTAAAGTGTGGATTGTAGATTTAATTTCATTAAGTGTAAGTTCATTTTATTTTAGATGCAAATCTTAATTTATTAGTTAGATGAATTCAATTTGATTCTTTAATGCATGGATTATAATGCATCCATAACCATGAGACATATTACCCTCATCCCTTGAGTAAATAACCACTATATCTCTCATTATCTTACAACTCCTAGATTGACACTCTTGGGGTATTTCCATCCAATTTACATATTAAAATAACCCAACAAAACAAACGACAACTTTACCCTATATTTTTGGCATTGTCTCCAGGGAGAGATAATAAATGCATGAAATTGTTGAAGTCAAGTTAGGAATAGTGCAACTTAGGGAGTGTCTGATCAAGTTTTGACCTTATTCAGTCTAGTACCTTAGGTTTACGCTACATTAAATCATTTATGTGCATGAATAGACCTAGAGATGTCAAGGAATTTTTTAAAAGAAAGAGGTAGGAGGTAGTTGAAAAAATTGGAAAACACAAAAATAAAAGGGTCATTGAACATTGAGACAAGAACCAAAATAGAAAAGAGCAACCCAAGCCCAACTTAACCAGCTTTGACTATCGTTCCCACTGAGATTTCTTAATAATTTAAAATCTGGTTGATAACACAAGAAATGTAGTAGGAGATGTTGATCCCTAAGGTGTGTTGTCTATTAGTGTCAGATACTTAGTCATTTATTTGATAGAGCTGGTTGTTCACTAAAACTAAGCCAACCTATGAAGGCTGAGTCATGTATATTAGACTTGTTCATATTTTAGTTAAAGCCAAGAAATTGTTATTGTCGAGAAAGTCTATGGTCACCAAGTACTCCTATACATGTTGAATGAGACATAAGACAATATAAGCTTAAGCTATATAGAGTTAGTTCATGTCAAGTCATATAGTATGAGCCAAGCATAAAGAAGATGAGGGACAATATGAAGATTATTAATGATTGAGCATCAGAGTGTTCATGTGCCAAGCAAATGAGTTTTGATATATTTGTTTGGAACTACACAAACACTAAGGTAAACCATTTTTTGCCAACTTAATGCATGCTTTAGTGACCGAGGAGTAATTTAAGGAGATGATTATGCATTTTGTTTTAGATCATCAAAATCTCATGGATGTGATTAGTTGTTAGATCTAATACATCATATAGTTAATGTTTATGTGATTTATGTTATTAGTACTTGAAGGGTTAGAGTGAAAGATATAAATTTGATAATTGTTTCAAAGGTTAAAAGTTTTATAGATCCCGATTCACCCCTTCCCCCCCTCTTAGTATCTAACTTTCCCAATAGACTTCCAATAATTGGTATCAAATATTTTCTCTCTTAGTAGAAGTCTAACCACTTGAGAGTCAAGATCTTGGAGATGGAGGCTTATAAGTTGGAAAAGATTATTGAAAATTAGAAGCTTGAAATACAACTTGCATCGCAGTAGATTGAAGAAGAAAGAGAGGAATTGAAGAAATCCTTAAAGAGAAGGAAGGAGATGGAAATCTTGTAAAAGGACACACAATATCAAGAAGAAGACACAGAAGAACTACTTGATGATGAAAATTCTAGTAAAAGTGATGCAACAATAACAAATCTCTTGGAGAGGAACAATTGATTTAATGATGAGATAAGAGGACTAAAGATAGATCATGAAATCCAATCAGTAAGACTGTGTGAAGTGATTGAACAAAAGAACAAAAGTTGTTGAATGTAAGATAATGGCTAATGAAGACAAAAGGAAAATGACCACAAGACTTGATGAAAGGATATCTGATATCTGGAAACTCACACACAAGAAATTTGATTTTCTCAATAAATTACTAAGTGTAAATCAATAACTTAATAGGAAATATGTGAAGATTGCAAATCTAAAATCTTAGAATAAGCGTCTAAGGAATGAGTTGAGATATAAAAAGAAATTTATTAAAAGGTTGAATAAACCTAAAGAAGCTATGAGATATTATGAAGAGTTGATGAGATCACAGAGAAGATCCCATGACATATATGGTCTAGGCTATGTTGAGCACCTTTCTTCTATTGAGGAAGGAGAATCATTAAAAAATAGAGAATAAAGGAATGCTAAGTGAAAGAATAGCAAGCCAACATGTTATCATTATGGAAAATCAGGTCATACAACAAATCTTTGTAGAAGCAAGATTGGTAAGAAAAACCCTAAGCCCAAATTCAATGGATATTGTTTTAATTGTAAGAAACAAGGACATCAAGCACATGAATATATATCCAAAGTTAGCAATACACGAGTTACACCTAGATTTTAAAGTTATTGCTAAAATTGTCAGAAGCATGGACATAGAGCTCAAGAATGTAGATCAAAGGAAAAATCTAACTAGACAACACAAAAGCAAGGAGATACACTTAAGAAAAGTAATTCCTACTATTGAGATTACAATACATGGTAAAATTTTCATTTATGTGGTGAATATGGTCACATTGCAAAAAATTGTATTAGGACACATTTCAGAGTTGGATGAATGATAGTATAGTTTTCATAAGATTGGAAATTTGAACATAAATTATGGGACCTAAACACCAACACCAAGCAATGAACATATTAAAGGAAAAGGAACTATTGATGTAGAATATACAAGAAATTAGATGAATCAAACCTAGAAGAAGAAGGAAGAAACAAACAATAGTGGAACTAGTGAAGTTGAGCTCACTCAATCCAATGGATCAGGTGATCACACTACCTCAAACTAAAGAAAGAAGATATGTGAGGAACTTTATTCTAAACAATATATTATAGATAAGTTCTCTGCATAAGATGAGATGCATTAGGAGAGATCTGAAGTGTGAATTGAGTGAAAGAATACATATACCGAGTTGGAGCATAGTTGATGTTGAGCATTAGTATTGATGTTTGCAGTGACAAAGATGTTATGTTGACTGAGCTCCCATATTGACTGATCTGTGATTGAAAATGGGATTGTAGTTACAACCGAGTTGGTGTTTTAATTGAGCTAGTGGATGAAAGTACGAATGTAGAGCTTTTTTATGTGAGTCGAGACAATTGTCATGCACTATGTGCTTACCTACTAAAAGTATGAAATATTAAATGGAAGGGTATTTTGATCATTTGAAGGTATTTAATCAATTTTGAGTTCATTTTTCTAATTTACCCAGAGATTTGGGAACCCTTAGTGTGATATCAAGCCAATTTCAGAGCTATTTATGCAAATTTTAGAGGATCTAGTGCATGTCGTTGGTGAAATTGAGTAAGTTTGCAAAGTCCCTTTGAGCCTAGTTTGATTATATTATGAAAATTGTCAAAGTTAAAAACCCTATTTTACAACGACATCATCTGTGTCTGGAAGTGGAAAGGGGGCAATGAAGGACAACAATGCTCAAATTGTGCGAAATGGTGCATTCCCTCTAAAATTCAAGGCTTATCTAGAGATTGTGATGACTGGAGATGCATCTGGAGCATTGTCATCAATTCTACCCTGTGTCATCATGGTATATGATGTAAGGTCTTGTTACATGTGTAAGATTGGAAAAATTAGTGATTTTGAGCTAAGGATTGCATATGATAAGCTATGCGAGAATGGAGTGTTGAAGGAGGAAAATAAAGTAGTTACCACAAAAGAGATAACTTATGCCCTAGCTTTTCCCAAGGTTTTCATGGTGGAGTGAATTAAGATCATTTTGATAAGATTGTACGAAATGACGTTGTGGCTAAAGAATGGGCCAGTTAAGATTACCAAATCGATCATACATCAAGTAATTGGTTACCCTACCCTTGACCGAGTGAACACCATTTGATACTAGGCTAGGAATATGATTGAATAACTTACAAAAGAAAAGTGGAATGGATGAGGAATGCTTATTGATGCAATTGATGATCTGGTCATTGAGTTTGCTATTTGAATAATTGCACATAAGTTCTACTAGTCAAGGTGACTGAACAATGTGCCTTGTGTAGCTATAGATTTGGAATATAAAATAGCCAAGAAGGACCATAACTATGACTTGGCCAAGCTACAGTTGATTCAACTAGTAGAGAATCTTGGAGCCATGAAGAAGGGAAAGAATACATCATGTATGTTTGGCTCACTTATACTGTGTATATTCTTTTATGTACAAAAGTCTTTTCCTGCCATTGGAGATATAGTGTGGGATAAGGATATACTAGTAACCGAGTAGATAAATGGTTATATTGAGAAATTAGGTGAAATTTTTGAAACAATTTTGGATAGATATTTTATGAGTTCAAAAGGAAAATGAAGAATAAGATGAGAATACCTAAGTTGGTAGTTTATTAATATTATGATCACATTTGTTTCATGGTGGATACCGACTACACCCATGCTCAAGAAATCATTCTGACAGTGGCATGGTTGAGGCGGATGCAATATGAGGTTAATGTTGATGTAGTGTCTATTGTAATTACAATACTATCGGGAGAGAAAATTGACAATAATGTTGAGCCATTTAACATACATGATACTGCAAAGATAAAAATGATGATGCAGACAGATGTTCCAATGATAGATAAGAAGAGAAATAAAATGATCGAAGACCTTGAGGGAAAACTTAGAGAATCCCCTCTGTAAATTATTGAAGGAAAAGGGGAAGATCATGATAGTGATGATGATGATGATGAAGAAGATGGATCCAAAGGTGAAGAGCTTGTGGTTGCTGAGCCTTGGGCACCAAAAGGAAAGAAGATTGTGAATGGTGATACTAAGTTCAAAAGGAGTCTAAAGAAAGTTGTGACACAACCTAGATCTACACCACAAAGGAGAGTGACTAGACAAGGATCGAAGGCAACAACCCCTACAATTGTCGAGCCAAAGAAAGGGAGAGTGAAAATAAAAAGACCAACAAAGGGCAAGAAGAGTTCATTAGAGGCCAAAGAGATTGAGCAAGGTCAAAAGAAGAGATTGAGGAGGATAATTATTGTTAAACCTGATGAAGAGGAGGATGATGAAGCCAAGAGCACTAAATCAGATGATCTAAGTAAGTTTCAGATAGTGCCTAGGTGGGCTCCTCAAGATATTGAAAAGGTATGTGATAACATTAGAAATTTAGCAAGGTTAGTAGGATTTAAATGTGTAAAATATGATTGTTTAGATAAAGGTGATAAAGAAAAAGTTAAGTAGGTAGTTTTGGATATGATGGTAAATTATAAATATACACATATAGAATTAGGTAGCAAATTTCTCAAGGAACTATATAATAAAATCAATTCTAAATGGAAATGGGCATTAAGTACAAAAAGACAAATAACGGAAACAACCTTATCCCAAAATATGCCTAACTTAGGCAAGAATCATATGTCTATAGTCGTAAGAGATTCTGCAAAGAAATTTGTACCTAAGAAAAGGGCTTACAAAATTTTGAGAAATATAACTAAAGATGTAGTTGAAGCAAGAAAAATTGTGTGGAAGAAAGATTTTGGGTTAATGCCAACCCCAGTGGAAAAGAAAGAAAAAGAAGATGAAAGAGTTGAGTTGAATAAAATAGATGATTTGTATAATGATGCATAACAATTAGTGGAAATTGTGGAGAAAATGGCTCAAGATAAAAAAGACTAGATAGAGATAGTCATCATTGAGGATGAAACCCCTACCACAATATTGCCCAAGGTGACTCTAGCTATCAAAGAGCCAGAAAAGATAGTGTTTGTTGAGCCAAAACAAGGGGAGAAAGATCCAAAATCCATTAAAGACACTCTGATGGACACCAAAAATTTGGTTTTTATGCAGATCATGGAGTATCCAAGGATTGCAAAGAAAGAAATGGATCAATAGGTAACTATTACTATAACTGAAACACATATTGTCATTTTTTATTACAATGCAAAATTGCAAAAAAAGATATTAATCATAGATGTCAAGGAACATAGTGTTCCAACAAGTGAAGAGAAAAGAGAAGGAGAATCTACTAAGGCAGATAAGACCGTAGAGGGTCATGTTGATGTATAAAACACTCAAGTAGAGAAATCTACTATAGGTGAAGGAAGAACACCAATCTCAAGACCTCTTGGTGAGAGAATAAAGGAGACAATGACATCAAGTATTGAAAGGACTGAGGAGTAGGGTAAGGAGCATAAGGAAATAGAGGAAGAGATAGGACTAAGTGTAGGATCTCCTACACAATTTGAAGATTAGATAATCGTTCCACCTACACAACAGGTGATTCTGACTCAATAGGAGTCAAATTTAGTAAGTATACATGCTAGTGGTGCACAAGAGCTAAAGAGACCGAGTGTAGATGTTTCATTACACTCACTACAACTAGCATTTTCGAGTAGCAACACTCCAAAGAAGAAAATGTTGAAAAAAGAAGGCAAGGTTACTTGGGAAGCTAGTGACACTTAAAAAAGTTACAATGATCCCCAAATTTGACATAGATCACTTAACTTATGAGCATATGAAAATTTTGAAAGATCTATTGGCCAACAAGTCTAGACATGAAGAATTAAGAAGGGAGCATCAACAGAAACATGTACTACAAGAAATTAAAGATATCTTGATTGATGCTTATGATATCAAAGATGTTGATGAGAAAACCCCATTAATGGACCAATTAGTTCATATTATAGAGAAGATGAATAATTATGGCATTGATGCAAATGACAAGTGATTACAATGGTCCAAGAAGAAGTTTGAGAAGAAAGTTTTGGGAGAAAGTGTCAACACAAATTGCCATTAGGAAAGTTGAACTTTCAAACATTATAAATAATGTAGGAGCGTTACAAAATATTTAATTTTTTTATAAAACATTATGTGATGTACTGAGATTTACAAAGGATATTCAAGATAAGATTGAGAAGTTACAGTTAGATATGAAATCTATAGGAAATTCTTTGAACTTGGAAGAAAGTTCAAGTTCTATTCATTATAATAGATTGATTTTTGTTGAAGGGAGATTGGCTAAATTGCAAGCCACGAATGGGAGAATGAAAGAAAAATTTATTTCAATTCATGCAGTGTTGATACCTCATTTGGAGGTGATGCAAATATAGTTATCAGTAGCAAAGGAGACAAAAAAAAGAGATTTACATCTCTCTACAATAGAAAGTTTGGTTGACCTATTTGCTTAGCTAGAAATACAAATTTCTATTTTGGAATTAGTTAGATCAAGTTGGGGCAATAAGCTTGCAATGGTTATATAGATTTAAAAACCATTTTTAGACAAGTATAGTTTGACCCCATCACCTTAGCAACCATGAGTGACAAAAACAAGGGAGAATGAATACAAAGCGAGAAATGTCTATCAAGGGGGAAATGAAAATGTACATGGATATGATCAAAGGTATGATTATTTAATTTTTTTTTAATGAATAATCATTTTGAAGTCAGAGTATGCCAAAATTCATGTATATATGTTGTATATATTGAAGTATTTTGAAGACCGAGTCATAGTCTAAGGGGGAGTACTATTCTTTAGTTTTGAATTTAATGTTGAACCATGACAAAGAGTTTTTTCCACTAATGTCAAAAGGGGAAATTTTTTATCCCTAAGGTGTGTTGTATATTAGTTTTAAACACTTATAATTCATTTATTTGGTAGATTTGGTCAATCATCACTGCAACTAAGCCATTCGATGAAGGCCAAGCCATGTGTATTAGACTTGTTCATATTTTAGTTAAAGCCAAGAAATTGTTATTGTTGAGCAAGTTTATCATCTCCGAGTACTCATGTACATGTTGAGTGAGACAAAAGATACTATAAGATGAACCATACAGAGTTATTTCATGTCAAGTCATATAGTATGAGTCGAGCATAGATAATCCAAGGGACATCATGAATATTAATAATGACCAATCGTCAAAGTGTTCATGTGTCAAGCAAACTAGTTTTGATATTTTTTTTAGAATTGCACAAACACTAAGGTAAATCATTTTTGACTAGCTGAATTCATGTTTTAATGATCAAGGAGTAATTTAAGGAGATGATTACATATTTTGTTTTGGATCATTAATCCCTATGAAAGGTGATTAACAAATCAGAAAAATGGATAGTTTAAGTGGAAAAAGGGAGGGATCTAGATTATTGATCTTGATCGAGAACCTTCTCTAGTTGGTTATAAAAGGAGGATCCAAACCCTATTTTCATATGGTATATGCATGTGCCTATGTTTGGATGCTTGAAGAAAAGTTTGAAGGAGAATCAGACAAAGTGATTGAGCAAAGTAGTGAAAGGCAGAATAGTGATATATCAAATTGGAGATCAGATCAAAGATTGGAAAGAGGATATCTGTAATTAGCATATTAAGAGCAAACCAAAGGATCAAGTACTAATACATTCTAGAAAGTATTTCAGGGTAAATTTCTTAACAAAGTTGTCCTAATAGACCTTGTTGTAAATCTCCTAATAGAGTGCTTACTTAATTGTAAGTTTTAAATCCTTTAATCAAGGTAGACTAATTAAGTATTGTAAGCTCTTAATAGGGAAAACCCCTCATAGGGTAGATCATCAGAAGTGATCAAAATTTTAGCCCTAATAGGAAACATTTATTGCTGCAATAGTAAAGATTTGTGAGTGTCATCCCCAACCCATTTTTACCTTCACGTTGGAGGGTTTGTAGGTTACCAAATCTTTGCGTTATGTGTTGATCATTTACTTTCATGTTTATGGATGTGATTAGCTATTAGATCTAATACATCATTATAATTAATGTTTATGTCATTTATCTTATTATTGTTTGAAAGGTTAGAGGTGAAACATATTAGTTTGATAATTGTTTCAAAGGTTAAAATTTTAATAGATCCTAATTCACCCCTCCCCTCCCCCTCTCAACATATAACTTTCCCAATAGACTTCCAATAGAAGATAATAATGGTGGAAATAATGGTAATGTATTAGTTCAACACAACAATAATATTATGGCCTTTGAGCTTCCTATCCAACCTCCTGTTGATGATGCCCCCACAAAGAATATACCTCCTACAACACTTCCTATATTCAAAGGGTTAACTACTGAAGATCTTGACATGCTATTATTTGAGATTGATGTCCTTTATAATAGATATAATTATCAAAGTGATGCGCAAACAAAGAAACTATTTCTAGCTACATTGAAAGATCCAAAATTGAGTTGGTTCATGAGCCTTAGGGACATTAGGACATGGGATCAAATGAAAAAAGCCTTTCTGGAAAAATATCAAGAATATTGCAAAACCAAGGAAACATGGAATGAATTTTTTTGCATGACCCAATGAGAAGAAGAGTCTATAGAAGATTTCTTAGAATGATTTTCATTTAGCTTACAATGCTCAAGACATCCTAATTTAACCATTGATAGTATCAAAATGCTTTTCCTTAGAGGAATTAGAGATGAAACCATGGATGCCTTAAACTTGATTGGAAAGGGTGATATTTCTAAGTTACCTTTTGAAGATATTTGTGGCTATGCAAGTGAGTTCCATAGGTCTATTTGTGGACATACAAGTAAGTCACATAGGTAGGTTGATGGGCATGCAAGTAAGTTTTATACCATGGGTGATACATTAGGTATTTCAAAAAGAGAAATTGGTAACTTGCTTGAAGATCTTAAAACTAATTTATTAAATCATATGGGCAAGAAAATTGACACCTTGTATACCCATAGGAAAAAAGAGGAAGCCAAAAAATCTCTACTAGTATACTATTCAACTTGTCATAAGAAACATGGACCAGAATATTGTCCTTATAATAGGATTAACGTGACATTTGTAGAAGAGGCTAGAAAAAGTACTACATTGGGACCTTTTCCTAAAGGGATGGTTCCTATGGAGTATACTGAAGAAAAAATATACTTTATGGTCCCTAAACACCCATTCCAATCACCAGGTTTCCCAAATGAGCATTTTTCTAGGCCAACTCAAAACTTTCCTAATCAAGGTTCATGGTATGGGAGTTGGCAACAACACCAACCTTATTCTTAATGGCCCCAAAGTTACTAGTACAATACACCATTGTGGCATCAGGCATGGATGCCACAAACACCACAACCCTCTCCTTATCCATGTCCACAACCATTTCTAAAATAGCACACACAACCTTATCCTCTAGAACATTCATTTCCACCACCACCACCCATAATAATTCATTATCAACAACCACAACTATTTCTTCCCCCTATACTACCATCTTCCTCTAATCAACCTTAGCCACCAAAACCTACAACTATGCCCACTCAACAAAATCCAAATCCAAATAATAAACCTCCCCAACCTATTTAAAATAATGACATGAAAAATTATCCTACTTGTCCCATAAATACAATGGAATTGGATGGGGTACAATTGAGATCAGGAAAATCTCTCTAAGGACCTACTATTGCAAAAGTCAATGGAAAAGTCGAAGAAGAGCTGAAAATAGAATCACCCTTTTCTGATCATTTTATTCCTAAAACTGAGCCTAAGGAATACATACATAGTTTGATCTTTTAAATGAAATACATCGTGTTAATATTAAGATTCCTCTTTTGTAGGCTATCAAGGACATTCTAGTTTACAATAAAATAGTTCAAGAACTATGCTGTTGACATCAAAAAAAGAAAGAGGACCCAAAGGTTGTTCAAGTTATTTGATAATTGGTAGACTTAATGTTGGGGAATATAATTATTCCAAAGTACATAGATCATGTCCACCCGGTCATACAAGCAAGCATAGGTAAGGTTTTTATTCCTAAATACTTGTGGATTTAGGTTTTGCTATCAATGTAATTACTAATGAAACAAAGACCAAGTTATCTCTGGATGAGCTTAAGCCTACCCCTATAGTATTTCATATGGATGATCAGTCCTTAGTTAAACTAGAAGGGGTTATAGAAGGTGTTATTCTCTCTATTGATACCTAGGATTATCCAATCGACTTTATGATTTTGCAACCTAAAGTTAAGTTGGGAGGATATCCTCTAATTCTAGGGAGACCCTAGTTAGTATCTACCAATTCTTACATTCATTATTGGTAAGGAAAAAGGTGATTTCCAATGATATTATACCCTCTACTTAGCTTGTGTTGGATACAAAGGACCTTGTTTGGGTAGATAGTGAACTAGAAGATTCTTTCCGATCCTTACCATCTAGTAAGTACAAAATCTTGAGGAACCTATTGAATATAATATCCTTACTAGTTTTCTTAAAAATAGTTATGAGTCTAATGATGTCTTGGAAACCATGGGTTTTCCTTTGAAAGTAACTATTAATTATGCTTTAGGTAATTTCTCCTTCATAAGTGCTTCTCGACCAATCCAATATTTTCTCATATTACACCATCTATTGCCACATCAATTCTTGTATAGTCCCTTTTTATCTTTAAATTAGCTAGAATAATCACCAAGGGTTTCTCTTGATATTCCTACACCATCTAAACCCATAGAGTTCTTACCAGGTCATACCCTTACTATTAATCCACAATTAACACTTGCTCAAATAAAAGACCTCATAAACATACTTAAGGAGCATAAAATTGTATTTGCATGGGAATATAAGGATAAGTGTAGTATTAATCTAGATATATGTATCCATAACATCTACATAGATGAGGGGAGTTGTCTTTTTCGATAACCACAATAAAGACTTAATCCTTCTTTGCAAGACATAGTCAAGGAGGAACTCCTAAAACTATTAAATGTTGGTTCATTTATGCTATCTCAAATAGCAGGTGGGTATCTTCTTTGGTAGTGATACCAAATAAAAATGGTAAGTGGCATATTTGCGTAGACTATAGAGCACTCAATAAGGAAATAAAATAATATCACTTTCCTTTTCCATTTATTGATCAAGTCTTGGATACTCTTGCAGGGAAGTAATTCTTCTCTTTCTTGCATGGATTTAGTGTATATAACCAAATTTGCATTGCTCTAGAAGATCAATATCAGACCACCTTCACGTGTCCATAGGGTACCTTTTTGTACATTATTCTTCCTTTCGAACTATGTAATGCCCCACATTTCATAGAGTCATGTTAAGTATTTTTGATAATTTAGTTAATGATCGCACATTGAGGTTTATATGGATGATTTTACTATCCATGGAAACACTTTTGAGGAGGCTAAGGATAACTTGGAAATAGTTCTTACGTGATGTATAGATACTAACTCTGAGTCATGAAAAGTGTCACACATTGATGACTGAAGGGGTAGTTTTAGGTCATTTAATTTCCTCAAAAGGTATCTAGGTTGACCCTAAAAAGATTCAATCACTCAATACCTCCCTACACCTTCTACCTAAAAAAATGTTAGGAGTTTGATTTGTTACACAAGATAATATTATAGATTTATGCAAAATTTCAGTAAAATTGCTTCTCCTTTGTTTTCCCTTTTAGTCAAAGATGTTGTCTTCTGGACACCTAAGTTCCAAGAAGCTTTTGATACTATCAAGAACAAGCTTGTGACCACTCCTATCTTAATTGGGACCTACCTTTCCACATTCACACAAATTCTTGTAATTTTTCTACGGAGCAGTGCTTGGACAAAAAAAAGACAACCTCTTCTACTCTATTTACTACATCAACAAGAATTTCATTGGAGCATAGGTAAACTATATGGTAATTGAAAAATAATCTTTGGCTATTGTTTATGCTATCAATAAATTTTGGCATTACATTAGTTGTTATAAATTTTGTATTCATACAAATCATTCACTAATTCTCTTTCTAATGAATAAACCTATAGTAACTAGTAGGGTCATTAGATGGTTATTCTTATTACAAGAATTTGATGTTGCAATACTTGATAAGCCTAGTCGAGAAAATGTGGTTGCATATTTTCTATCCAGGTTACAACAACTAGACAATGAACATGTTCCTATGGATGATACATTCCTCAATGAGCATCTCTTCACCATCTTCACAAAAAGCCCATGGTGTGTTGATATTGCCAACTACATTGGTATATGCAAATTTGCTCCTATTTGTCTCCTCAAGAACATCATAAGTTGGTAGGCCTCAGTGGATAATATAGTTTGATTTATGGTCTCCTCTTTCATACTAGCATCAACAACATTATGGGTAGATGTGTTTCTGAGGAGGATGTCTTTGATATTCTCTGATCTTGCCACACAAAGCCATAAAGGGGACATTTTTCCATCCAAAGAACTAGCTAGAATATTCTAACTTCTAGATACTGATGATCTATAATCCATAAGGATTGTAAGCAATATGTTCTTTATTGTGACCAGTGCCAATGAGTGGGTTGTCCTACATGATTTGATGAGATGCTTCTATACCCTCAACTATCTATTGAACCATTTGAGAAGTGGGATCTTTATTTCATGGGGCCAATCTATCCACCCTCTAACAACAAAGATTATATCCTTGTCATCAATGACTACATCACCAAGTGGGTTGAGGTTGTTGCACTCAAACATGATAGTGATACCAAGGTGGTTGAATTCTTATATTCTGATATTTGCACTTGCTTTGGTGTACTATAGAAAATTACTATGGATCAAGGACCAAGGTTTACCTCAAAACTTATTACTTTATTAGTCAAACAATATGAAATTTTCTATCGAAAATCTTCTCCTTACCACCCTTAGGCAAATGGACAAGTTGAGGTAGCCAAAAAAGAACTTGAGAATATTCTTACTTAGACTGTTGTACTACATAAGCATGATTGAGCCATACAACTTCCTAAATTTGTGTTGTCCTATTACACCACATGGAAGACTACTACCAGTTTGACTTGTTATGAGATGATCTATGGTAAGAAGGTTTTTCTCCCCATTGATTTTGAGATCAAGACTCTAGAAATTGCCTTAGAACTAGGCTTGATTTTCCATGATGCTTAGCAAGAAGACATCACTCAATTACATTCTTTAGATGAGCTATGTTAGGATGCTCTTCTCCGCATTGATATTGTCTAGAATTAGCATGCATTATGGCATGAAAAACATATTCATTAATGTTCCTTTCATCCTAGGGATTGGGAACTTTTGTATGACTCTCAGTTTCAAGATTTAAAAGGTAAATATCATACTCGATTGCTAGGTCCTTATGAAGTTGAGAATGTATATGATAATGGTAATATGAAACTCTATAATGTAAATTCAGAATAGTGCAGTTTTAATGGTCATCATCTAAAGATGTTCTAGAAACCTCTTTTCAAAGAAGTATTCCTTCTTGATATAGCCAATGAACTCATTATTTTTCCTTTTGGCCTACTCTATTATTGAGAGACATACACACACACACACACACACACACACACACACACACACACATATCTATATATACACATATACATACATATATATACATATATACATATATATATACACACACACACATATATATATATATATACATATACACACACACACACATATATATATATATATATATATATATATATATATATATATATATATATATATATATATATATATATATATATATATATATATATATATATATATATATATATATATATATATATATATATATATATATATATATATATATATATATATATATGCATTTATGTATATATATGTATGTATGTATGTATGTATGTACATATGTATATATATATATATATAAACTATAATGAAAGATACAACAATGAAGACTAGGCATCTAGCATTGTTGGCCAACTATGAGTTCAAAAATGGCTCTCCAATGACTCCTAGTTACAATAAGTCCTTGCAAAAAGTAGGTTTCTAGCACAAACAAGTGGCATTGGTTGAAAACCAAATATTTAAGTAGTCTAATGTCATTTTAGATTAGCATAGTTTTAATGGTCATCATCTAAAGATGTTCTAGAAACCACTTTTCAAAGAAGTATTCCTTCTTGATATAGCCAATGAACTCATTATTTTTCCTTTTGGTCTACTCTATTATTGAGACACACACACACACACACACACACACACACACACACACACACACACACACACACACACACACACACACACATACATATATATACATATATATACATATATGCACACACACACACACACACACACACACACACACACACACACACACACACACACACACACACACACACACACACACACACAAAATATAATAAAAGATACAACAATGAAGACTAGGCATCTAGCATTGTTGGCCAACTATGAGTTCAAAAATGGCTCTCCAGTGACTCCTAGTTACAATAAGTCCTTGCAAAAACTAGGTTTCTAGTGCAAACAAGTGGCATTAGGTTGAAAACCAAATATTTAAGTAGTCTAATGTCATTATTAAAAAAAATCCAAATACAAGTCAAATAAATCAGCAAGAGGATAAGAAATGAGATCAACATATAGTCCTTTGTGATTATGCGTCTCTTGCGATAGGATGTCCTACTCCTCCTGTCACTCCTTCTGATGGGGACACAACCCAAGCACAGAATGGACACAACAGAAAAGGAAAAAATATATTAACTGAGAAAATAAGCTAGTACAATAGTACAGGGAAAATAAACTTCAAAACATGCCCGAAGGGCTTACAATAGCATAAATCTGGAGATAATTTCTCCTTTCAGTACCTCCTCTCAAACTCCACACTGAACTGCCTTTTACAATGCCATAAATCTCCTTAAATAGACCTCGGAGGGTTAAGGACTAGGAGTACATTCTAGAGAGTGCTAGTAGGCATCCACCAACCAAATAGAAGGTTCCAAAAGCTGCGTTAGAAGTTGCTGCAAATCTAGAAGAATCCAGAAACGGTCACCGATCTTTCGAGAGGCATAACTTTTGAACCGTAGCTCTGATTGACAAACCGTTTACATTTCTGGAAAGCTCTCAAAGCTCTCTATAGCCCTATGGACCAGCTTTTCTCGTCCCCCATTTTTCAGCCCTTTTTGAGGTCATTTAATGCCCCTAACTTGACTTTGAAGCATTCTTAAGAGCTCTCCAAAACTCAAAAAACTGCAATAACTTTCAAACCGTGGGGCCTTTTGACTTGATTCTTTTTCTGGAATGCTCTAAATCACAATTACATTCATCTGGCCAATTCATACCTTCTAGTTTACCAAAATGATGGCCCAATTACATGCTCCTATTTTTTTGAGATTTTCTAGCACACTGATAGTGGAACTGTGAGAGTTGGAACCTTTATTTGACCCAAATGGGTATCCAAAAATGAAAATAGATGAAACAGAAACTAAGTCTAAGTACATTTTTTTGGGTGACATAGGATTGCCCTTATACCTCTGGATGCTCTTGCATCAGACACCCAGGGTAGATTGAAAAGTGACCCTGTCACTTTATGAATGGTAGAGGAAATCCCAAATGGGAAACCTCAGCTGCTGAAATCCAAGTTGAGTCCTCGATCAGTCGTCCTTTCCATTTGACCAAATACTCTTCATACTGCCTATTTCTGGTACTCCTACCCACACGATGATCTAGAATTTATTCTATCTCCTCCTTCTTAGAAGTAGGAATTGGACATGGCTCTAACACCAGCTCCTCATCTGCACCATCATCATGATACTCTGTTAAATCTGCAATGTTGAAAATGGGAGAAATGTGAATACCATATGGTAGCTCCATCTCATATGCATTTCCTGAGTCATGTTTCTTCAAAACTTTGCAAGGGCCAAATTTCTTCATTTTTAGCTGTTGTAAGTACCGGCTGGAAATCTTTCTTTTCGTAAGTGCACCATGACTAGATCCCCTACTTGGAATTCCTTATGTCTTCTCCTTTGATCAGCCCTAGCTTTATACTCTTGATTCATCTTGGTAATGTGTGCATGAACCTCCTCATGTTGACACTTGATATGTTCAGCAAATTCTTCCGCTTCAACACTTGTCCTCTCCCCTTGCTCTATCTTCCTTAATTTTGGTGCAGTCCTTGGGCTATTCCCATATACAATTTGGAATGGTGATTTTCCAGTACTCCTATTTATAGAGTTATTGTAAGCAAACTCTTCTTGTGGTAGAATAAAATCCCATCCCTTGGGCTTATCCCCAACTAAACATCTCAGCAAATTGCCCAGACTCCTATTTACCACTTATGTTTGGCCATCAGTTTGTGGGTGATGCATGGAACTGAATTTCAAGTTTGTTCTCAACTTTTTACAAAATGTCCTCTAGAAATACCCCACAAATTTAGTATCTCTATTAGAAACTATGCTCCTTGGAAGACGATGTAGTCTTACCACCTCTTTGAAAAACAAGTCTGCAATATGGACAACATCATGAGTTTTGTGGCATGGAATGAAATGTGCCATTTTGGAGAACCTATCAACCACCACAAATACTAAGTCATTACCCATTTGTGTCCTTGGCAATCCAAGAACAAAATCCATACTTATGTCCTGCCATGGCCTTGATGGAATAGGAAATGGTTGATATAGGCCAGTATTGTGACTAAACCCCTTGGCAACTTGACAAACCTAGCAACTCTGTACAAACTTCTTCACATCCTGTGAAATTTGAGGCCAAAAATAATGTTCTCTAAGAATGGCAATGGTCTTATCTCGACCAAAATGTCCTACCATCCCTCCACTGTGTTTCTCCTTAATTAGATTTTCCCTCATGGAACTCCTTGGAATGCACAATTGACTACCTTTGAACAACATGCCATCCTGAATCAAACAGTCTAACCACTTGGTTCTATCTACAGCAACAGGTTCTTTACAAGCTTTCCATGCTTCAGAAAAATCAGGATCCTCGGGGTACAAATTCTTGAGTTCATCAAACCCAACTACTTCAACTTGCATTACTGTAAGCAACAACTGTCTCCTACTTAGTGCATCTGCAACCCTGTTAGATTTTCCACTTCTATGCTTCAACACAAATGTATAGCTCTGCAAGAACTCTACCCACTTCATATGCCTCTGATTCAATTTACCCTGGCTATTTAAGTACTGTAATGCCTGATGATCAGTATACAAAACAAATTCCTTTGGCAATAAATAATGCCTCCATTTCTTTAAGGCTTGAACTATTGCATAGAACTCTTGATCATAAATAGAATACTTCTTCTTTGCATCATTCAATTTTTCACTAAAATATGCAATAGGCTTACCTTCTTGGCTTAATATAGCCCCAATAGTGCTGCCACTGGCATCACAATCCACCTGGAAAACCTTTCTAAAATCTGGAAGTGCCAACACAGGTTGTTCTATTACCTTCTACTTCAGCAATTCAAAACTTCTCGCAGCTACTGCAGTCCATTTGAACTCTTTTCTATCCCCTCTTATTGTATCAGTTAGGGGTGCACATATGCCACTGAAATTCTTAATATACTTCTTGTAAAAACTAACCAGACCATGAAATGATCTTATCTCAGTAGCAGTCTTTCGAGTAGGCCATTCCAAGATGGCTTTTACCTTCTCTGGATCCATTTTGAGACCTTCGGGTGATATAACAAACCCCAAATAGACTAACTCCCTTTTTGCAAAGATGCACTTCTTCAGATTAATTAATAGTTTCTCTTCCCTTAGCCTTTCAAGGACACTATGAATATGCAGTAAATGTTCTTCCAAAGTCTTGCTGAAAATTAAAATATCATCCAAATAGACAATAACAAATTTTTGCAAGAACTTCTTAAATACCTCATTCATGAGCCGCATGAAGGTGCTTGGGGCGTTCGTCAATCCAAAGGGCATGACTAACCACTCATAAAGACCCTCCTTGGTCTTGAAGGCTATTTTCCACTCATCTCCTTCTTGAATCTGTATCTGATGATAGCCACTCTTGAGATCTATCTTTGTGAAGTACTGAGCTCCACTCAAGCAGTCCATAAGATCAACCATCCTTGGCAAAGGAAATCGATACTTGATGGTTATCCTATTTATAGCTCGAGAATCTGTACACATCCTCCACTCTCCATCCTTCTTTGGTGCGAGTACTGTAGGTACTGCACATGGACTTAGGCTCTCTCGAATCAAGCCCTTCCTCAACAGCTCCTGAACCTATCTATTTAGCTCCTCTATTTTAGTAGGAGTCATCCTATGAGCAGCCTTGTTAGGCAAACTAGCTCCTGGAATCAAATCTATCTGATGACTGATTTTCCTTACTGGTGACAATCCATTTGGAACATTATCAGAGATAATATCTCCAAACTCCCCTAGTAAATCTGAAACTTCAAGTGGTATTTCACTACTACCTTCTTTATCTTTCCTAGGAATCAAAGCATAGCACATATGTTGATGTTTCATGCTATCTAAAAACTTCCTTTCATCAACAAGACAAATCCTAACACTGCTACATACCTTTTCACCTTCCTTTTTTATGGGCTTCAATTTGTGGCAAACTCCATCCTTTGTCAGAGAGTATGTGTTTGTATGTCCATCATGTACTGCAAGTCTATCAAACTGCCATGGTCTACTCAGTAATAGATGGAAAACATCCATCGAAATAACATCATAGAGAACTTCATCATGGTAACTCCCAAATTTGAATTTCACTAAACATTGTTCACTTACCAGGACCTTATGATCATCTTTTACCCAAGCAATCCGATATTGCTGGGGATGTTTCTCCCTCTTGAGCTTCAGCTTAGAGACCATCTCTTCTGATACCAAGTTATTAGTGCTACCACCATCAATGATCACGTCACAACATTTATCCTCACACTTGCATCTGGTACGGAACAAACTCCTCCGTTGTCCTGGTTCAATCTCACCACTTAGTAGAACTCTTTCATTTACCAAGGTCTCTCCTCTTTCTGCATCCTCATCCACATGAGCAACCCTAGCTTGGCCCTCAGCTCTCCTATCTATCCTTCCTTGTCATTGAGGGCATTCAAAGGCACGATGACCTTCTTCATTGCAATGGAAATAGGTACCACGGAAGCCTCCTCTTCCTTGTTCATGTACTCTACCTCTTCCTCTCTAATTTCCAAAGTCTTGATCATGGGAGCGGTTGAAACCCTCATTCCTCTGGTTCTTGCTAGTACCCACATCTTCATTTTTCTTTTGGGTTTCATTGCGGCCTCCAGATGATCTACCACTTCCCCTTCCTCCTTGAATATGCCCTCTTTTTCTTCCTTCAAACCTTTTATTCAGCTTCTCTTCAACTCATAGGGCAAACTGGTATGCCTCTTCAATGCTAGTCATTCTTACCAAACTTAATTCCTCCTGGATGCTAGGTCGCAACCCACTGATATAACGAGCATCTCCTTATTTTATTCTGCATGCCCTGCTCTAATCAAGAGTCGGTAAAACTCCTCTATATATTCTGGGACTGATCTTCCTGCTTGCTTTAACCCATGCATCTTCTTAAACAAATCAAGCTCGTAGTCCATAGGAATGAACTGCTTCTTCAATTTTTCCACCATGTGATCCCACCTTGTGATCTTCTCCTTTCCTCTTCTATTTCTTTCCAATCGGACCTCTTGCCACTAGATTTTGGCATGGCCTTTTAGTTTTGCCTTTGCAAACTTAACCCTATCTAGGTCCCTAATATCCTCATACTAAAAGTATTCTTCCAGTTCATTGATCCAATCGATCAACTCATCTGGTTTCAGATTTCTTGAAAATACACCCACTTCAATTGTAGGTCTTTTCCCAAACTTAGTAATGGCCCTAAAAAGCCTTTCCTTTGCATGATTTAGAACTTCCCCATCAAATTCCCCATCTGGTCCAATTTCTTCTTCTTCGTTGTCATCTTCACTTTCATCACCTGCAACCACAATTGTTCCTCTACGGAGCTCCTCCTGCAATGCTTGTTCCCGCCTTTAGAGGGCTCTAACCTCCTTAGGATTAATAGCTCTAGCCCTTCTACCACACTCTCTTTGTGGAGGCATCTTCTTAACTCAAACCCACAACCACACAGTCCTGGTGCAAATTGCCTCACAGTCGGCGCTCTGTCTACACACTTAGGAAAACCAGCTTTGATACCACTTGATGGGGACACAACCCAAGCATAGAATGGACACAATAGAAAAGGGGAAATTATATTAATTGAGAAAATAAGCTAGTACAATAGTACAGGGAAAATAAACTTCAAAACATGCCCTAAGGGCTTACAATAGCATAAATCTGGAGATAATTTGTCCTTTCGGTACCTCCTCTCAAACTCCACCCCGAACTGCCTTTTACAATGCCAGAAATCTCCTTAAATAGACCTCGAAGGGTTAAGGACTAGGAGTATATTCTAGAAAGTGCTAGTAGGCATCCACCGACCAAATAGAAGGTTCTAGAAGCTGCGTTAGAAGTCGGTGCAAATCTAGAAGAATCCAGAAACGGTCATCGATCTTCCAGGAGGCATAACTTTTGAACTGTAGCTCCGATTGACGAACCGTTTACATTTTTGAAAAGCTCTCAAAGTTCTCTATAGCCCTATGGACCAGATTTTCTCGTCCCCCATTTTTTTCCCTTTTTGAGGTCATTTAATGCCCCTAACTTGACTTTGAAGCATTCTTAGGAGGTCTCCAAAATTCAAAAAACTGCAATAACTTTCAAACCGTGGGGCCTTTTGACCCGATTCTTTTTTTGGAATGCTCTAAATCACAATTACATTCATCTGGCCAATTCATACCTTCTAGTTTACAAAAATGATGGCGCAATTACATGCTCCTATTTTTTTGGGATTTTCTAGCACACTAATAGTGGAAACGTGAGAGTTGGAACCTTTATTTGACCCAAATGGGTATCCAAAAATGAAAACACATGAAACAAAAACTAAGTCTAAGTACATTTTTTTGGGTGACATAGGATTGCCCTTATACCTTTGGATGCTCCTGCATCACCTTCCTCTCTTCCACTTGCCACTTATCATGCATTTTCGAATGTTGAAAGGATGTTTTCTCTATCTTGTTGTTGCATCCCTTTATGATTGCATATTTCTTTGTATCTGGTGGAACCTGTTCCTTGTTTGTTGACAATGTTTTCATTTCTACACCTTTTCTTCCTACCTCCAAATGGACTCCTTTGTTGTGTTGGATTTTGTCTTTCTATTTTTCCCACACAAACATTCTTGCTATGTGTCGATTGATGACATGTATATTTCTTGAAGATATGCTAACATCTGCTTCCCATTGTCTCCTATCAATTATGACCTCTAGTCATTATTTCCTTTTAATACAATAAGTACTCCCTTTCCATCAATGATTAAATTAGGCATTATTTTTTTGTTCTTTCCATTGTTTATATTAGCAACCCCAGATGTATCACCATTTCATTAGAGGGAGGGAATGTTTTTAAATATTTTCCTCATTAATTTATCATCATTTGAACTTTTCCTTTTTTCCATTTTCATTTACAACTTATATGAGTCATTTTCCCCTATCGTTTACCACTATTTTGTCCATTAGCATAAGTGATTTTTTGGGGTCTGTATATTCTATGACCTTGGGAGGAGCTCACAAATGCCATGAACATCTGAACATGGCTAAATTATGTGAAAGCATAGAAGCTTTGAAAATATTTCAGTATGCTAGGTGGATAAAATACTTCATGAAATTGTAAGGGTTTGATGAACAAGTGACGAGAGAATTTTCTTAGGAATTTAAGAAAGATAAAGTGAAGATAAGAGGGATAGATTTTTTTGTGACATTACAAATTGTGGCTTATGTTATTGGATTATTGTAGGTTGGTGATAACTTCTTTCCCATTGCAAACCCTCACACTGTTGATATCTAGACATACAATACTCAATTCTTGCAGTGAGGTGAAAAGGTCACCATTATTGAACGATAGGGGATAGCACTAAAATCCCTTCCTCCACCATATGACAAGGTATCCAAATTTCTAATACATTATGTCACATGTGAAGGATTTTACGCCTATGTCTTTGGTCATCATTTCTATTTACTATTACGTATTTGATATCACAAATTAGTCAATTCACCTTATTATCTATGAAACTCCTTGAAAAAATCTTTCCAATCCTTTAAGGAAGGTTATGTCTAGTATTTAGCCCACCATGGTTTGATTAAACTCCTCATTCTTTATGGCCTCAGTTCATTGCAACCCATGATCAGTTGGGATGTGTTTGTTGAAGATTTAGTAATGAAAGATGCACAACCCCCTCTTCAAAGTGAAGAGGAGGAAAACCCACCTAAAAATATTACTCATCCTCCTGTCTAAGAATCCATTGAAACACCTCCAAATACCCATCAACAAAAATCTATAGAATCTCCCATCATTAGACCAATTGAGAAGCTAAAAGTTAGTCTTGGCTCCTCATCTTCAGTTCTTTCTACCCATCAAGCTACTTAGAAAAACCCTAATTGTCTTGATGAGTTGGTTGGTGTCACCCATGGAGTTCAAACTGTGGCCTTAGAAACCTAAGATGTGGAATTTATAGCCACCAATTTTGTTCTCTTTTTATCGAGAGGGAGGTATCTCATTTGAAGAAGAGGAGGGATATGGACTTTGTTTGTAGCATGAGAAATGGAGGGATCCACAACACCAAAAAAACCCTAGTCCAAATTCACAACCTAAATGCATCGATGGAACCACTTGATCTATCTACAAATATATAAATCCCAATCAGACATGAGGACCCTATAATCTAGGAATTACCCTAAAATACTGTAACTACAAGCATACAAGGATCTCTATGAATTTGGACTCATTTGAATTAACAAAAACATCTGAAGATCAGGAATACCTTTGAGATTAGGAGAGTCCAAAATATGTCAATACATAATCCCTTGATCGTGTGGTCTACTTAGATTGTGGTGGAGACGTTAACAATATTCCCTAAGAAGAGATATTATTAGGAGAAGTAGGATAATGTGTTACAACTCATGATGGGAATATTTTTGAGGTCCTCAATAGTCCGCCACAAGAATAGTGAAACATAATAGATGAAAAGAAGTGTAAAGATTAAACTCTTAAGAAATTTATGCAAGCTCAAGAGGATTTGTCTCTGCAAAAATTAAATAAAGAAGTTGTTGTAAGTTCCAAAGAGGAAGTCTCAAAAACTATTGTGATATATAATGAAACAATTCCTTGGAAATATTTTTCCTCACCCATTCCGTGTTGATCAACTATTATAGATGATGGTCTGGTTACAAAAAGAGAACCAAAAGTTGTGAGACAATATATAAGCATCAGAACAAGGGCTTATTGAATTTGCACCTTTGATCGGTTTGTCTTGTTTCTTTGCATGAGGACATGAAAATTCCTTCAGTTATGGGGAAATGATAGGGGTTCAAAGTGTCTTTATTTTTGGTCAAATATTTTTTATTTTCCATACACTTTTAGTTCCTAAGTTGCCAATTAATTAGTAGGATTGCAAAAAATATTCTTGATTATTAATTGGAAAAGAATGTTCTTTCTTGTGTTTTGGGTTCTCATATGACAAATTGTATTAATTAGTATAGGAAATTACTCTAAGGATGCTACAAGATAGGATGGTTAATAGATGTAGATGATGAGGATTTTTGTTGATCCAAATTATTGGTCCCATTATAAAATTGGTTAAAATCCTAGGGTGGTGATTTAGTCTGTTTATAAAGAATATGGCTTGTGGGCTATTGGAACCCTAAATTTTGAAAAACATTTAGAGCTAATGAAGAATTGCATTAGTAAGCTTTAGGAGGTGGATTTCAAGTAAGTATATATTCAAAACACTCTAGGTACGCATTCAAAGCCCTTCAGATTCCAAATATTCTGAATGTACTTATTTTGAGAAACTAATAGATTTTATCATTGCAATATTGTTTTGAAAAATTGATGTCGTCCTTTCATTAAGTCATTCATTAAAAAAATCATTTTCAAAACTTTCACATTAGAGAATCATATTCTTTTAGGGCTTCAAGATAAGTATTTTTCATCCTCTCTTTACTCATTACATATTCTTATATTTTGCACATAATGGAGAGGGTGTCAACATTTTAAATACATTCATAAAGTTTGAGATATATTATTTTCTTTTAATAAGTGTATTTTCTTTATAATAAAAGAATGGACATATTATACTTGGATTATAATAATGTATTAGTTGGACTATGAAAGATTTGAGAGAAATTATATTAAAATAATATACTTTATTTATGTTTCTCCAAAATTTTTATGAAATGCAAACTTCCAATATAATAGAATCTATTGTAAAAATTTGAAGTTATTTCTTTCAAATTAAAACTAATATGTCATTCTCAAATATTATTCTAAGTATATCTTCAATGTTCAGACAATATTATATTTGAATAAGAAAGAAATAAAATTCATGATTATTTACAATGTTAATTGGGGCCCCTTTTGCTTGACGGTATATTGCTCATATAAGATTTTTGATACTTTGCAGGGAGAAGTGCTAGTATGACATGAGCCAACCAACACATGGTGAATGAGAAATGGCAGTGAATACAAAACAATGATATGTTCCCATTTGAACTCATGATTTAGCAAATATATTCACTTTGAATATTTCACAATGATTATGTAATAATCTCTACTGGGCTGGAGTAAAATTAGTAGACTGGGTCTAGGATAATTTCATCAAACAAGTGTCATGAAATCCAGTTTTATACATTTAAATATTGAGTGTTGCTATAGAAGTTACTAGCAGATATGATATACTAAAAAATTACTAAAACAACAAGGAAATTGAATCCTTCCACCAGATTTCTAATTGGTATCCAACACACTATATTGCAACAAGTATGATAAATATGTAGTTCCAAATAATTGTATGCTTAAATTTTGAGAACAAAATCTATGAACAATTCAACATTTAAGGATTAATAAGGATGTAACATAGAGTCAAGGCTAAAGTGTGTCTTAATGGTAGATTGGTTCCTCATCACTTCTTCCAATACTCTCGACTTGATTCCAAAAATGTCTAAACCTCTACATCAACTAAACTCAATTGCTTAGGCGTAGACAATAACTTCCACTATCACCCCTGCAGCTGGAATACTGATCGTAGACTAGTTGGTTAGCAATGACACTTCTATTCCCCAATTCTGTGCTCTTAAGACCTTCCCCATGAACCACTCTTCTCATTCATAACACCCTCAAGGAGATATCCCTATTGTTGACCCATCCAATGTGCGACAGGTAACATTCCCACCTATGCACTGCAAGGAGAATGCTACCTGATTGATACTACTAGTACCTTAATCTGTAGGGATCCTTCTACATGGGAACCTTACTACTAAATCTGACTCGACTACCCAAATGTATTCACGTTAACTCTTTGCCATAAATTATTCCCATCCTTCCTTCTTGCCATCAAGCTCCTATTCTATGGGCTGATGTCCTGTAACTGAGCTGTGAGGACAACCAACACTTTCAATCCTTAATTAGTGAATAAGGTGAAGTCAAGTTTGCGTCTAACTCCACTTATTGCTTTTTTTTTTTTTTTCCTCAAGGGTTTTTGTCCCCAAGAAAAAATAATTAAGTCACATCAATTAACTTTATGAGTTTTATGATAGCATAAACTTCTTGTGTGTAAATCCCAATGCAAGGTCCCTTATTTATAACCTCAAAGTGGGGGAAAAATATTGAAATAAGGGATGTGGGATAAAAGAACAATTTTGTCATGTAGTCATTTAAGTCACTTCATAAAGTAAATAACTTTATAACATAAAGTAACTTTATCCACACACTTTAATAGAATAACTGAAGTACATAAGATAAAATCTCTAATGTGATTGGTAGGCATCTTGATAGTTAATGTTGTTAATCTATCCGAATGTGGAGACAAATTAACCTAACACCATAACACCAGTGTAGAGAAGGGGACATAATAGTCCTCCCTTCCCAAGATTACTTGCCCTCAAGCAATCTCAATGCTGGATGCTATAGAATATACTCACCTTCCCAGGTGGCATCCTCATATAGTAAGTCTTTCTAATGAACTAGATATTCTTTGACAGTCTTGTTACATAGCTTCATTTCTCTAGTTTCAATCACTTCATCTGGCATCAAAATAAGTTTACCCACTTCATCAAGCAGGAGAAAACTCTCTGAAGGAATAATCTGTTGGTCGACGACCTTCTTAAGGCATGAGACATGAAATACATTGTGGATTCAGCTTTTACTTAGTAAATCCAACTCATAAGTGACCTCACCCACCCTCCTGGTGATGCAATAAGGTTTGTAAAATCTAGGCTTAGGCTTCTCTAATCCACTTTTTTTCAAGGAGCTCTATCTATATGACTATAGATGAAGAAAAACCCTATCACCTAGCTCAAAACTCTGCTCAGTATGATGCTGGTCAACATATAACTTCTGCTAGTTCTGTGCCTATTAAATACTATCCTTGAGAGCTTTGTGGATGTCTTGCTGATCCAAAATAAAATCTTTGGCCAATGGCTCCCTGTTGTCCTGCAAGCCTAAATCAATAAAAGAGAGAGACTCATAACCATAAACAACTTGGAAAGGAGTCATTCAAATAGACATATGATAACTGGAGTTATAGTAATACTCCCCCAAATACAATCACTTAATCCATGCTCTTTGTTGACTTGCAATATAATTTCTCAAGTACCCCTCCCATTTATTCACTATTTCGATCTGACCATCCATCTGTAGGTGATAGCTAGTGTTGGGAGTTAACTCTGTACCTTTCAATCTAAAAATCTCTTGCCAAAAGGTGTTGAGAAACCTACTATCCCTATCACTCACAATAGTCATGGGTAATCCATGGAGACGAAAAATCTCTCGAAAGAATAACTCAATCACCTGAGAAGCTGACCAATCCATGAAAATTGCAAAGAAGTGCATGAACTTAGTTAGTCTATCTACTACCACAAAAATGCAATCTTTTCCCTGGACCGTAGGCATACCTATGATAAAATCCATAAAGATAATCTCCCACCTCAGAGCTAGAATAGGGAGATGCTGAAGTAAACTTGTAGGAAAGCCCTATTTAGACTTGTTTTGCTAACAAGTTTGGCACTCTCTAACATTCTGTAATACACCATCCTTTAGCCCCTTCCAAGAGAATCTCTCCCTAATCTACCTATAGGTTTTAAAAAAACCTAGGTGTCCTACTGATGGTGCATCATGTATGGTGTGCATAATATCCCCCTTTAGTTTAGATTTGCGTACTAGGTAGATTCTATTTTTGTAATATATAACATTATTCATTACCTTGTACTACTCATCCTAAAGTATACCATTCATAATCCTATATACATGAGCATTTTTAGAATACTCCACTAACAGCTGGGACCTCCAATTTGCTGAAATCTCAAAAATGGCATAGCACTCTAGCACTAGGGGTCTTCGGGAAAAAGCATCAACAACAATATTATTTTTCCCCTTGACATACTCAATGTCAAAATTGTATGCTTGGATCTTGCTGACCCATTTCTACTATCTTTCATTCAATTCCTTCTGTTCCAGGAAGTAAAGTAAACTATTATGATCGGTCTTCACTGTAAGTTTACTTCCCACCAAGTACTTCCTAAAATTGGCTAAGGCATGCATTATGGCTAGCATCTCCTTATTATAAGTAGAATATAGTAATTTTTTGCCTCTAAGTTTCTTGCTTTCAAGAGCTATGCCCCTATTCCACTTCCTAAAGCATCACACTCCAAAACAAAGGGTCTAGAAAAATTAGGAAGTGTTAGCATTGGACATGTACTCATCACCTATTTTAGTTTATCAAAGGTTGCCTCTAAATCATTTGTCCACCTAAATGCCCCTTTCCATGTCAGATCAGTAAGGAGTGCTGCTACTTGGGAAAAACCTTTGGTGAATCGCTGTTAATAGGAACAAAGACCAAGGAAACCTTGCAACTTAGATACATCCCCTAGTGGTGGCCAATCTAGGATTGCTTGTATCTTTTTCTGATGCACTTTAACTCCCTTGACACCAATCACATGACCCAAATAGAGAATCTTAGTTAACCCAAATTTGCACTTAGACTCTTTTGCAAATAAACAATGTTCTTTTAGGAGGCTAAACATCTCATCTAAGTGCTACAAATGTTCCTCCCATGTCCTGCTAAAGATTAATATGTGATCAAAGAAAACCAAAACACTCTTCTATAGCTATTTTTTAAAGATGTGGTTCATGCATGACTAGAACGTGGTTGGTGCATTAGTGAAACCAAACGGCATCACCAAAAAATCATAGTGTTTGTAGTGGCATTTGAAAGCTGTCTTATGCACATCCTCCTCTCAGACTTGTATCTGGTGGTATCTTGATCAAAGATCTATCTTTGAGAAATAAACAACCCCATGAAGTTCATCTAGTAACTCATTAATGTTGGGAATCAGATACCTATTCTTAATGGTTCTCTTGTGCAACACACGGTAATCTATACACATCCGAAGGGTGCCATCCTTCTTCTTAACCAACACCACTGAAGAGGCAAAGGGGCTAGAACTGGGTCTGATATGTCCCATATCTAAAAGTTCCTTGATCATCTTCTCTATGTCTTCCTTGTAGTGCTTGGGGTGATGGTAAGGAGTGGTAATGACAGGTTTGGTGCCCTCCTCTAGCTCAATGATATGCTCAAACCCTCTATCTAGTGGAATACCTAGGGGTAAATCATTAAATACCCTCCTGTGATTGTCTAAATGTCACAATGGTACTATTTTCCTATATCCTATGTCTCCTTGGAGGAGATAAAGCATTGTGGCACCCATTCTATATCATTGTGCCTCAAAATGGCTTCCATCCTATGATGTTATCAACCTGGGTCCACTATTTGGTATGGCTTTTAGAACTACTAACTAATCACCCTGTGAGAATTCCAACTACATGGTCTTGTCATCAAAAGTGTACCTACAGAGAGCCCTTAACCATTGTCTACCCAGAATGGCATCCAACCCATCCAAATCAACAACATAGAAGTCAATATCTAAAAGATAATCATCAAATTGTATCTAAAGAAAGGGTACTTTCTCTGTGCAACGCAAAACCTCACCATTGACTACCTTCACTTTGAACTCGGTTATGTCAACTATTTACAATCCTCTCTTAGATACCATCCATGTGCTAATGAAATTATGGGATGCTCCTATATCCAAAAGACCAATAATGCACTGTCCCCTAACCACACCCTTTACTTTGAAAGGATGACATGTTGGATCACTAGAAAGAGTGGCTATAACAAGTGAAATTCTTCTTTTTGTATTTAAGGGGCTGCTCTTCATATTTTTCCTCCTTGCTATCCTCAACATCACCACCTTCTTATTGCTCCCCTTCATCCTCAAAAAGAACCTCAACATAGTGAATCTTGCCTTTACCAAGGCATCTATGATCGGGGGTCCAAGGATCCTTGCAACTAAAGCACAATTTTTTCCTCCTTAATTTTTTACAAGTCTCAAAATCCAATCTGGGAGGATTTGGTTTTTGCTTGTTTTTGTTTCCTTAGCTTGATGTAGACCCACTATAGAGTTTCTTCGAAGGCTGCAATAGTGAAGAAGGTGAATCCAAATCATGGGCAATCTTAATCACGTCATCCAAGGTGTTTGATTTAACTACCTTAACCAAACCCCTAAAAATGCCCTGTAGCCCCTCTGTGAATAACATCACCTTGCACTGCTATGACATATCTGGCACCATAATCGATATACATTGAAACTCATCAATGAACTTATCCAAAAATCCACTCTAACGTAATTGAGCTAAATCCCTATAGTAGACTTCAATATCTTTCCTATCACAACGAGTAATTAGCTTGGAGCTGAAAATATCATATGAAGTTATGAGGCCATGATCCTAGGTGACTAATCCATGATGACACCAATCACACACAGCTCCGTCAAGGTGCATTGTTGCAAATCTGATGGCTTCCACTTCAGCCATGGGCTTAAGTGTCAAATATGTATCAAGTTTGAGATCTAAGATCTAGCAGATGTCTGACCAATTCCATCAAAGGTGGGGAGAGTTAATTTGTTCATAGCATGTTTTATGTCCTTGTTAGGTGCCCTTGATCTTTGATCCTACTGCTATCTATCGACCTCTCTTTTCTGATTTAAATACTAGACAAAGGTAAGATTTTGTTTGATTAGGCCCAAAAACAAATCCCATTCATCAAAAATTTCCATAACATTGTTTGGTAATAAATTTGGAGATGTAGGTTGTACTTCTTCTTCTTCTACATTAAAAACTACAATTAAGGGCCTATCAATGTAATGTATGGGAGCTCTAGCATTTGGGGAGATCCAACTATACTACCACCTCCATTGTGATGGCTCAAAGCTCTTCTATGGACCGGTGCCAACTATTGCATAGTACTTGCTAGCTATTGAAGACCATTGGAAATGTTGTTTTGTTCATCTCTGATAGCTTGCAATGTTTCCCTTACTTCACATTCCTGTTTCATCTCATTATGTGCCATTTGAACATTGTTTTCTAGTTCAACCTATCCCAAATGATCAACTTGTTGAGTAATATCACTTTGTTCACCTATTCCAAATGTTATTTCCTGATCCACTATAAAGCTATCTTCAATATTGATATGCTATGAAGAATCTTCTTGTTCTAGCTATAGGTGATTGAATTTATGTTGTCTTTTACTCAATCCTAGTTGTCATTTTGGATAAAAATTGGTGTGCAAAAATTATGTTATTTCCCACAAAATGGTAGGTCTTGTGGCTCTAATACCACTATAATAATCTATGCTGAGCTAGAGTAAAATTATTGGACTGGGTCTTAGGGATGTTAATTGGTATCCAACACACTATATTGCAACAATTTTGATAAATATGCCAATCCAAACAACTGTATGCTTAAATTTTGAGAATAGTATCTATGAACAATTCAACATTTAAGGATTAATAAGGATGTGACATACAATCAAGGATGGAGTGTGTCTTAATGGTGGACTAGTTCCTCTTCACTTCTTTTAATACTCCCAACCTGATTCCAAAAATGTCATTCGAATCATTCCATAAAGCGTCATTTTAAGCATTGTTCAAATTTTCTTTTTTGCCTAAGTGTCAAACAATGATAAGAAGCCTAGTTTACAATTGAATATCTTTCACCTAGTTTAGTTCCATAACTCTATGCTTTGGAAATTTTTAGTTTGCATATTAGAAAACCTATGTTTCAAATTTCAAATAATTTTGATATGTTTTGACTAGGTTTTGAATCCCTTAAAGTTGGTCATTTACTATTGTCATGCTAATGTATATTGCTCATAATTCTAGGTAGCCCTGTTTGACCAATTATAATTTTGACCTAGTTGACCCTACTAAGAAAACTCTTTTTTCAATGCATTCTAGGGGTCAAACACATGCTATGTTTATATTTTGGGCTTATGAAAAATCCATTTGACTAATTCTCAAAGGCAGTTTCAAATGCAATTTATGAAGCTTCAATAGTGTCTAAAAATGCAGATTGATTAGTAGCCATGTTCAGGATGTTATAAATATAAAACCATGATAGATTAAACCAAATGGATTGTACCATTGTGTTCTACTCTTTAAATTCTTTAATTGTGCCATTTTTTAAATCTTGATGAATCCATTTGCATGTTTTCCTAGGTCCATTCTGTTTGTGAAAATCATTGTTCTGCTAGTGTTCCCAATTCTGCAAATTGAAGTACCCACTTTGACTCTTGATAAATTCACCCAGTTATTTTTCATGAGCCCAAATTACTGATTCATACTCTCCTTATGATAATAAACTAACGCCCGAGTTTTAAAACCCTCAAGTGTTCTTTTGACCTATTTTTACAGCCAAAATCAAATGCAATTTATTGTTCTTTTTGACATGTTTGTTTATAAGAAATTTCAAGTGAGAAACCTTTATGGTCAATATATTTTGACCCATATGTTTTCATGAGGTGAAATTCGATAGGGTAAGAGAATGGAAGCCAGAGAATAGATCTGTTAGATCTTAGGGCCCGATTGTTTGATTTAGTCAATTTTAAAAGCCAACTCATAGGCCTTCCTGTCAGAAAATCACAGTTTGTAAGAATGGGTAAAATTATTTTTTATATGATGCAACAATGATTTAATTTCAATCTAATCATTTCCAGATGATCAATTGATCTATTTGAAGGATCAAGTGTTTCAGTTTAATTTTTTTTTAGCCAGACCCACTTTGGGGCCCAACTAGCTTCAACAGATTGACAAGGTATTGGGGATTCATTTTTTTCAAAGAAATGTTATAATAATCTTAATCATTATAACTACTTGGTATGTGCACATTATTTTTGAGACCAAGTGGGCATGTGAAACTACATAGATAGTGAAAACAAAGAAGAAAGTGGATGTGTTTGGGGGATCATGAGGTTTGCACAGGCTGATACTATTGCCTAGAATTTTTTCATAAGGTATTGTGTTATGAGATCCTCATTAGTGAGATAGAAAGTGAATGCAAGTGACAATGGTTATGTGCTAAGTTGTGGCTTTGATTTAAAAAGGTGCCTCCATAATAAGGTTTTACACCAAAGTTGTGAATGAAATACAATAAAACAAATGGGTTGTTTTAAGTTGTCCTCCAAAAAGGCTAAATAAGGTTGTAAATTGGCCATATGTTTTCTATCTCCTCCAAAAGTCTAACTATAGGTTAGTAGAAGTGTCAATATGCATGGGATTGTTGGGGGCAATGTTGGTGCTTGTGCATAGGAAATACCAATTTGAATTATTTAGAGAATGATTTATGCAATAAACATTTGTTTATGAAGGATATGATTTCCATGAGGTGCCAATCTTGGTGTTGTTTCATAGAAAAAGATGGCATTGAAAACCAAAGAAAATACTAAAGGATATCTACTTGTAATAGCCAATGTTTTGACTTGATTTGTAAGGTGGATGTATGTGTGTTTTCACGGTTTTCATGTAGATGCTGAAGTGGTAGTTTTCCCCAATTCCTAGCACAAAGAGCCTGAGTTAGGCATGTAATTGCAATGAATCCATATATTGAGCAGTTTGGATTGTATCTTGACCAAAGTGATAAGAGATTAGATACCATCGACATTTCACTAAGATTGATTCATGTTTGTTTAAAGAATTGTTGGTCATTACTGCATGAATATGAGATTGGCGCATTTTGAAGCACTATGTAGAGACTTCAAGATCAAATGCAAGTTGAGAATATAGGGAGATAAATAAAATGTTCTAGCTTCCTTCATTATGTGTAAATCTTTTTCTCAACTATTGATGATGGTTTCTATCTAATATCAGATGCATCCTGGGAGAAGAGTGAACATGCACATTTAGAGAATTATTGAAATGACTTGAAGGCATTGCTAAGTCTATTTGGATTGCCATACTCCAAACAAATAAGGCTGCTCCTTTCAAGTCGATCTTGTTGGGACTCAAAATTGAAGCCTCGATTTTGAGTAACATTCTAAAAATTGAGCCTTATAAGCATTTTTAATGCATGTTTACCCGACCGTCATTTTGAGGCCTATGAAATGTTTCATCTTTTTAACACTTTGCATTCAGTATATGCATGTGTCCCATGATAATAAATTATCATTCTGAGTCATTCTGTGAAGTTTCATTTTGAGCATTGTTTAAATCTGCATTTTTTTACCTACGTGTCAAACAACGACATGCAACCTAGTTTGCAATTGAATATCTTGCACTTAGAAAAGTTTTATGACTCACCACTTTGGGAGTATTTAGTATGCATATCAAAGAACCTATGTTTCATTTTTTAAATTCATTTCAATATATTTTGACTAGGTTTTGAATCCCTCAAAGTTGGTTGTTTATTGTTATGACTCTGATGCTTATTTCTCAAAATTCTAGGAAGCCCCATTTGACCAGTTATAGCTTCAACCTAGTTGACCCTAATGAGAAAATTCCTTTTGCATTATTCTATGGGTTAGACACCTGTTATGTTCTAGATTTGAGCCTATGATGAATCCTTTTAATTAGTTCTACTCTGAAAATACTTTAAGTGTGCCAATTTTTGAGTCTTGAGGAATTTGTCTGTAGACTTTCCCAGGTCCATTCCATTTGTGAAAATTATTGTTCTACTAATGTTCCTAGTTCTACAATTCTAATTACCTAACATCGTACGCCTGCCAAATGAGCCCAGTTATTTTTCATAAGCCCAAATCATAGATTCATACTTTCATTGTGATAGTGAACTAATGCCCCAATTTTCATACTTCCAAGTGTTTGTTTGACCTATTTTTGAAGCCAAAGCCAAACACACTTTATTATTTTCTAACATGTTTATTTATAGGTAGTTCAGAGAAGGAAACTTTGATGGTCAATATCTTTGACTCAGATGTTGTCATAACATGAAATATGATAGGGTACAAGATTGTGGAATATAAAATTAGTATGTCAGATCTCAGGGTCTGATTGTTAGTTTTGGTCAAATTTTAAAGCCAGTTTCAAAGCATTCCTACCAAGAAGTTATAGTTTGTAGAAAATGGTAAAATGAGTTTTTAATGGTGCATCAGTGATCAATTTTGAATTTGATTAATGAAATGAATTCATTTGATCAATTTGATATTTTAGGTGTTTTAGTTTGAATTTTTTAGTCAGACCCACTTTGGGGCTTAGTTAAATCTATTAGTTTGGATTATCAAAATATTTCCCACCATATGATCAAACTAACTAGTTAGGTAACTAACAAAATTTGGATGAGTAGCTATAATTGCCAAGGAATTAGATGAGTTGATGGCATGATGATCACTTATCATCACCTATTTGACTCTGGACCTTCAAACCTTCAAAAGGAAATACCATACCATTTCCATCTTAAAACCTTCAATGTTTGGACAAAATCATACATTCATCATCTTAATATTCATCCTTGTAATTTCCTCTAAGTCAACTATGTAAGTTGACTTAGATGATTCAAAGAATATTGTACATGTGCCTATTCATTTTCCCATTTTATGAAGATCGATGTTTTAGGGAGCCTCACAATTTACCTTTGGATGCGTGGGGTTCTTTTCTTTTAAGATGGAGGAGTAAAATATCAAGCCACATGATCTAGAATCCAATTTGGGTCAGTATTGTTCTATTTTTAGAGAGAGAATGTATGCATATAGGTCATCCAACATAAGAATAATGAAGAAGGATGTGGTTAAAACATGAGGGAAGAGATAAAAGTAAGGGGTCATCAGAGGCCTCTATTGATTCATTTGAAAGAAATGTTGTGTGACATTAGGGCAATGAGGTTATGAGCGAGAAGCAACTCTAGAGAGTGACCATGCTCCTTTAGAATTGAGAGAGCTGGCAATATCAAGATAAAGAGTAGTTCTATCCAAGGTTCCTAGCTAATGAAAACTTGTTCCTAGGTAGGATAGTTACTGACTATAGTAGCTTTTTCTGCAGCTCCAAATATCTGATGTCAAATCCTCACTTGTTCACCTTTTCATAGTGATTATTTGTAGGCCCATAGTTCTTTTAGGTAGGATAACCAATTGTTCAACTTAAACTTGGGTTGTGTATGTATTTGGTGTTGGAATGCATAGTTCAACAAATGGAATAGCTAAGCTTTGGTGTTGCTTCTCCATCTATTTTGACCTAGTGTTGCTTCTTTCTAACCTTGTTACTTCACTAAGATGGAAGAGAGCTCACCTAGTATGACTAGTTACACACATGGGAGTAAAATGCCTCTTCTTAAAGAGGCAATTGACAAGAGAATGAACATAGAGGAGGTCATTGGAGAAGTGCTACGCATTGGAGGTTTGGTAAGGACCCTTTTGCAATGAGGGAGGAGGACTACACCTTAGTTTGGAAAGTAGAAGTAATGACTCCTATCAAAAGATCTATTGGATATCCAGACATTTACAATTGGATATGTAATCTCAATAGGGGAACACTATCATCTGAATATCTTCCACTAAATGTTCATCCTTATAAATTAGGTTCACTTTATATTTGATGTAGATTCCATTAATCTTGTTGTTTAGTGTGGAGCCTGATCAGTCCCTAAGTGGGAGATTCTTAGATTGTGGTGACTGATCAAGGAAGTACTATACATACTCCATAATTCCTTGGTGGGGTTTGGGGCTACTATATCATCATTTTATGGCCGACATGTTGTAACTAATTTCAACCATAAAGCAGCAAAAATACTTGCATAAAAGGTCTTAGGGTTAGAGATTGTTTCTATGGGTGATGCAAAATTGCTTCTTGTGATTGTATTGAATTGTAAGGGATTACAAATTGTAATCAGGTTGTAATTACTAGATCGTAATAATATTGGACTTGTTGGTTAGTGGACGTAGCCCAGGGTTTGGTTGAACCATGTTAAATCTTAGTGTCTTGTGTTCTCTTTTTTGTGATCTATTGTTTTATAATATTGTTTATATTTGCATGTAATTGTTATTTCTATCCATGGTTTTATCCTATCAAATCTTGAGCAAGCAAAAATCTAGCTGGGTACAATGGAATGAGTTAAATAAACAAGCATTCAACTCCCTTTTTTCATTCACTTGCTATTCTTTTCTGGTGCATTCCAAAACATAAATCACCAAAAATAAACTGTAAAAGTTTCCATGTCCCTTATACCAATGTGTAACGAGGGTCTTTAAAATTAACCCTGAACCTACCAAAAAGAAAGACACTCATTATAACGAAAGAACAACTTTCATTAATATTGATTCAATGCAGATACAATCATTTTTTAAAAGAGATGTAGAAAGGAAGTCAATACAAGAAATGAAGTAGAGCCATTTAGAATGTAGAAGGTAGTAAATATAAGGTTGTGATCATGTATTGACATGTAACTTTACAAATGCCTAGGATGGATGATCGCCTTCAACCTCCCACTTGTTTTCCATCATCTATTGCACAAACAACCTATAAGGTAGATTTCTATTTTATTTTCAAGAAAGTTAATCCCACATTGGTACAACTAGAGTTTCTTTTTGTAATTCTATACTCAAACACACAATAATGAAATGTCTTTAAGAGATTGGCCTTTTGAGGCATCAAGCTCATGCATGGGGGCTCATTCAGCTAGCCTAGTGACCACGAGGATTATTTTGAATGACCTAGCATATGATGTGGTAGTATAACATGGACCAAAGAAACTAATTAGAATAGGCCATGTGGCACCTCAGATAATATGGTAGTATGACATAGACCAGAGCAACCAATCAAAATAGGCCACTTAGCGCCTGGGTGGGGGCCCATTCGACCAGCCTGGAGACCATGAGGATTATTTTGAATGACCTAGTAGATGATGTGATAGTATGACATGGATTATAGCAACCAATTAGAATAGGCCACATGGTGCCTAGGTGAACCAATCGTAGAATGACAAGTGACATAGAAACTAATGAGCAGATGAATTGGCAATGTGCAAAATTGAGGTACATGATTGCAACACATGGAAAAATTGATGGTCATAATTTTCCTCTAATATGAAGATGCATGATCATTAACCAAAGACGAAAAGTGACAAGGTGCCACATGTCATCAACGGTGATGTGGTGATGTGTAGGAGTGACACACAAGATCATGAAACATGACAAGATCAACTAATGTCGCTTTCTTGACATGTGGTGAGATCAACATATGTCATTTTCCCACAATATGAAGATGCAAGGAAGGTAACCAAATTGGAAAAGTGACATGTTGGCACATGGCAGTGGGTTTGGGTGGAAGTGTGATAGATTTGACCAATCAGGTGATGCCACATAGCGGTGATGTGGTGAGGTGCCTAACAAGATGATAACAAGGCAAGGTGACTATACATAGGAGACCCGCTAAGAGGCTATCATGTGGTGATGTGTTAGGTGATAGGTGGCAAGTAGTGGACCAATCAAAAGATGCCACAATGACACCAAGGTGGTGATGATGGTGCATAGTCAGTCCAATCACATGGTGACATGTGTCACTTGGAAGGTTTCCCAGGTATGTAAATTTGGAGGGAAATTCTAAAGTTTAGTTTGAACGTGCATATGATTTTAGATAAACTTTGGCTATATCCTAAAGTTTGGACTTTAGCCTAAATGATATTTTTGGAAAATTTTATGGGCCTGTCATGCATTTTCAACTTGGAACTTCAAATGGATGCCTTGGACATTTCTGTTAAGCTAGTATATGACTATTGTATATTGACAGAAAGGTCTCAGAATGAGATTTCTAAATTTGTGGTTTATTTTTCCATAGGAAGCAATATATGTGAGATATTTAAGGTTTTTTCTAAGGTGCTAATCTTTCAACTATATTTTGGTATGGTAGTTCAGACTTGGTTTTTGGTGAAATGATGAATTGGGTGTGCACCAAAGTTAGTAGAGATATAGTTGGTGATGTATTTTTACCTCCAAATTAGTTTAGTGAAGGATTTATTAGCATTTTAGATGCATATCTAATGTTTTTATTAGAGTAAGGGCTCTCATCACTTGGAGAAGATATTTTGAGTTTGTTGAAGCTAAATGATGAGATTCCTTTTAGATTTTAGTTGTAGAGAGAAGAGAGAGGTTTTGCAGTAGTAGGGGATGGAGATTCAAGTGGACATGTATCACTTCTAGATCAGAACCAAGATTTGTTTCCTCTTCTATATTTTTCTTCTTTCTTTCTTTTTTTAGGATTGGTTCCAGGATCTTAGATAAAATTGTCCACTACTGTGATACCACAAGGTTGGTTCCAGTCTTTTGGAAGGTTTCCATAGCTATGATTCCACCATTCTTTAACATTCTCTCTTGTATGAACAAAATAATAAAGCTAATATAGATAGTTTTGGTCTATGGAGTTATTTCTCAGTTATATACATCCATCTTAAGTGTATTGTTTCAAAGAAATGAATACAAGGAACAATAAGCTTCTTAGTTTCATTCAAATTCTCATCTCACATCTCTATTATTTGAAATGTTTTGTGGTTTAAGAGCAAAGAAATCAAACCCATTTGCAGCCCCTTAAAGTTGTATGTCTTGTTAGGTTTTCTATTGGAACAAAGAGCCAAGTAATTGCTTACTTATCTTGACGGGGTTGCTGGTTACATGAGAAGGATATTTCATGAGTATGAGGTCTTTATGAACACTTATGTTTGATTCAAAAAGTGATAGGATAGATTCAATATCTTGATGTATGGGATATGTCACTTATATCATGGATCTATGTTTTTAATTTGTGGAATTGCACAATAGATAAGGCACTAATCAGCTACAAGATCAAAATGTTCTTGTTGTTGCATGCCTTTGTCATTGCATAAGTATAGGAGAAATAAGGGTTTTATTTGTTTTGTATAGATTCACATTATATGCTTTGGAATTGGTACCATATAAAGAAATTTGAAGTCTACACACCTAGGTCTTGTAGAGCCTAAAGGAGTGTAGCCTTATAGTTGGCCCTGATGTCTGAGTGTGTATGTTGAACATGGGAATTAGCTACCCTAGATGTATTTGTTCCTATCATTGTGTTATTAAAAAGTTTTTAATTCATGAGCCAACATTTCTCATTCATGGAATTCCACAAATACCTTCCATCTAAAGTGTATCATGTAGAGTCACAACTAGGCATTTTGTCAAAATAAGTTTTTGAGATGGATTCCTTCATCGTGAGTCTTATTAAATGGATAGAACAAATGGAAAGAGGGTGTGATCAAGAAATTACAAAGATGAAGATGCCATTTGAAGACACCAATTAGAATATGGAAAATGATTCTTGTTTACAAGCAAAGACAAGACTTAGATTTAGTAGCCACCATTTTTGACCAAGAATGAGCTAATGTTTGAGTATAAATCAAAATTATCTCTCATATGAAGTGATTTTTGATAGGGGCATAGTCACAAGGAGGAATCCAATCTGATAGTTGATGCAAATTAAAATTTTGTTCTCTACCAAGTCAATGCAAGAAGACACACCATTTGATTTGTATGCACATCTTTTGCATTGGTTTTTTCTCTTGGGGAAGCTGCAGTCAGTTTCAAAATGGAAAACTATTAATGTAAACTAGTGATATTAAAGATTGAAGGTTATTGTTTTTCTGGAACTAGAGTAGATATTCCCTATCCTAACTATACAAAGGTAAAGGGGTTTTTATTTTTCATCTATTTTAAATAGTGCATATAAGGATCATTCTGAATTACAAATTGAAAGGTGAATCACATATTAATATTGAAATCTATCTAGGAATAAAATTTTCAATTTTACTAGAGATCTATATTGGAATAGCATGAGTTTCATGTCAAGGACAATGTTGAGAGAGTTTTTGGTTATGGGACATGTATGAGCCTTTATCCCACATTCCTCCAATGAGTGTTTTCATATGTTTTTATACCAAAGTACTTTAAATGAAAGTGTCTCAAGAGACACATGCCCTTTAAGGCATCTAACTCGTGTATGTGGGGCCCTAGGCTAGAAGGTGGGTTACAGTAATATTTTGAATGTAGTAACTTGTAGAATGCTTTGACAAGATGATGACATGGTAGCCAAGTGGACAAACTAGATGTAGAGATATGACATGTAGTTCTAGCCCTGACACAAAATTCTAGGAGGATGAGTTGGCATGATGGACATGTGGTGTGATGTTTCTATGTTACAATGACATGGCATAGATGAGGTGTCATGCAACATAGGAACAAGCCAGCATGTGGCAGGAGTAGTGAGGTGGAAATGTTGATGTGGCATATATAATGAGGTAATGACATGGATTAGGAGTGCTACATGTCACAATGTCGCTATGTCATGATGACATGGCAGGATGGTAACGAGGATAGCAAGAAAGAGATAGAGAGACATGTGGTAGCAGGTGATGAGGTGGGAATTTTAAGATAGACACACCAAATTGTGCCATGTGTTGCAATCAATGGCCATCACTATGTTGCCATGGGAAGATGCACACCTATTAACCATAGCGATATGGAAACCCAATCAAAAGTCACCACGTGACAACATACCCAATCAGTGGTGGTACTCCAAGGACCAATTAGGTGGTACCACAAGGCACCCATGTGGTGAAGTTGTATACTGTGTCTGAAAGGGTAGCTGACTTAGATGGGACCAACCAATAAGAGCATGACATGTGTCACAGGCTAGTCAAACCAAATTTGACCTAGATATAGAAAATAAGGGAAAAAGAAAGTAATTCAAAAATTTAATATTTGATTATTTTTCTCTCCAAAATGTATGCAAGTCATTTAAATGAAAGAAGATTTCAGTATAAAATTTTAACTTTAGGTAAAATTTATTTTTTTACAAAATTTAGGCTTGAGAATCAATCTGCAACCTAGAGTTTCAAACAGTTGTCTAGGGCATTTTTCTCAAGCAAGTATATGACCATTATATATCGACAGAAAGCTCTTGAGGTCTAGCTCCCATAATTTTCATGTGTTTATGAATATGTATTAGTGGTAAAAGGTTATGTTGGGTTTTTTCTGAGGTACTCCTTATGCAACTGCATTCTAGTATAAATAATTTCATTTTTAGTTTATGATAAAATGATGAAATGGGTAGGTGTCAAATTTAGAGAGGGAATTAATAGGGAATTTATTTTTCCTCCAAAGTATTTCACTATGGATTTTAGTAAATTTTGGCATCAAATCTAGTAGTGTATCAGAAAGGGTCTTTTCTCATCATTCAGGTAGGTATTTTCTAAGTTTGTTGGGCATAATGATGAGATCTGATCTAGTTTTCAATTCTAGAGAGATGAAATATGTTTTGCAATAGAATTGGATGGAGATTCAAATGGATAAGTGTTAATTCTAGATCAGATCTATGATTCCTTACTAATCTATATCATTCTTTCTTCTCTCATTGTATAGGGTTGGGTCCAAACATATGGAAAGGTTGGTTCTAGACTCTTGGAAAAGTTTCCATAGGTGTGATACCACCTAGGTTGGTCTTCTTAGTCTATTGAGCATAGCTCTAGCTGGGATTCTACCATTTCTTTTAGTATTTCTCTAGTGTGAATAGCAATAATAAAGATAGAATACAATTCTAATATGTTGGTGTGTTTTATAGGTCTTTCATGCATCTTGAATGTACTTTTTTTTCAAAGGAATGAGTACAGAGAGAAAAAAGTTTACTTAGTTTCATTCTGATTCTTGTCTCCTCTCTATGTTGTTTACAATCTTTTGTGGTTTATGGAAAAAGAACATAGATCTAGTTGCATCTCATTTTTGGTTGTATGTTTTGATGTGATTTGCCCTTGATTTAAAGAATCACATAAATTCTTAACACATTTTGACAGGGTTGTGAGTTTCATGAGAAGGATATCTGATAAGTATGAGGTTCAATATGAACATTGATGTCTGATGCACAAAGTGATAAGATAGATCACTAGTACCTAATGTGTGTTAGGATTTATTGAATACCCAATGGATACAACATTGATCAGCTACAACATCAATTTAGTTTGTTGTTGCATATGTGAGGTTTTGCTAATTCAAAATCAAATAATAAATCATCCATTTTCCCTTTTTGCTTAGGAGTTGAAAGGATACCCTCACTCATCTTGTGGATTTCATAGATTTTATAATTTTCTACTGCATACCTCTATTATTGCATGAGTATAGGATAAATAATAGTTTAATATGCTTTTTATAGATTTAGAAGTATGCTTTGAACTTGTACCATATGAGTGAATTTAAAGGTCTACTCGCCTATGTTTTGCAAAGCCTGAAGTAGAAGGAGTTCAACCTTATAGTTGGCTCAGGTTCTTGAAAAATTGTGTCTATCATAGGAGATAGCTACCCTTAGATGTAATCTTGTCTTTTCTACCTGGTAGTTAAAATCACTATTAAATTAGGAGCCAATAAAATGGCAACTCTGTTGGGGAAGTATTGAATCTATATAGTAGACAAACCTCGAGAATTTGAAAAGAGATTCAATACAATGGAAAGAAGTGCATGAAATAATTTGCAGCAATAAGTTTATGATGTTATTTCTAGTTTCTTAATCAAAAATCATGCATTCTAGTGGATACCTTATTCATTAATAGCATTATTTTTGAAAAATTGCAATGATTGCTATTATTGAGATCACTTGAAAGTTTTGCAAAGTTGTTGTCAGAATTCAAAGTTGATATTAAGTTTATTTCACTTTGTCAAGAGTATGAAATTCCAAAGTTGTATAAAGTTTTTCAAATATCTACTATAAATTTTGGACCAGCTTGTTATATTGTACAGGTTGACTAAATCTTTTCTCACTAAGTGAGTGGCGACTTGAAGTTATATCTCTGTACTAGTGCATTGTGAAGTTGAAGGTATGATAAATGATACAACAATTGGAAAGTAGATTTGAAGAAATAATCTTTAGTTCTTGTCAATGGTTGAAAAGATTATGTGAGATGCTATGCAAGAGTTACTAAATTGGGATAGGATTTGAATATGTTGTTGTTTGCAACATTGAAGTGGTTTGCAAGCATCGACACTAAAAGGTATTTTACTTTTCACGAGTTTTCCCTTTCATGAAAATTAGATGAAAAGAATGGTCACCTCTAGTATTCAGTGATTTTTAGAACTAAGGAAAGAGGTAGATAGGAGTGTTAGCTTCAAACTAGAGTTAGATCTCAGACTAAAGTTTGTTTACCAAGTCATGAAAGTGTGCTTGAAGATATTGTAAGGTTAAGAAAGGAACTCTGTAATCAGATTATTAGTTTCATAAGAAATGCGATAGGAAGTATTCAAGGTCTAAGAGATGATCAAGTTTATATGAAGTTTAAATCAACATTCATGGAGCTTCATTTTTCTTTAAGACCTAAGGAATCTTTGTTTCCCATTGTTTTCCGAGAAGTCTTTATGCTTGATTTAGTTGATTGACCATCACATTTAAGATTACAAAAGCTTTTAAAAATTGAATAATACATCAAGAAGATGGAAAGTGATTTTTATAACAATAGAAGTCATTTTTAATCTTCTAATGATGATAGTGAATGTGTTGAAATTCATATGGAATATAATGAATCCATAGATGATGGTAATTTATCTTCTAATTGTGAAGAAAGGGATTCAAATTTTAGTGAATCAAATGATTGTAGTCAGCATAAAGAAGATAGATACACTAAAAATGAATCATGTGATGGGTATGTGTGAGAGTGAAGAAGATGCTAGCAGTAGTAGTGGTAACTCTTTTTTTCATGAGAATGATTATGGTGATGTACCTAGTGATGAGGTATTTTGCAAAGAAGAGGGAACATGTTATGATAAGGATTCTAATTTTTTAGATTGTTCTACTAATGTTACTACTATTGCAAGTATTTTAGATAAGCCAGATTATGATCAAATCCAAGAAGAATAGACTTGTGATGAGGTCTTGCTAAATAATTATGAAAATTTAGAACTATTGGCTCATTATTGTGAAAGGTATGCAAATGTTTTTAAGAATGATATGGTTTTCCCTTGTTATGTTTTTTCCCAAGATGAAGTCCTTTCCCCAAAGTTTGATGTTGAAAGTGATACAAAATCATAATACTACGTGTCAAGTTTTGGAGGTGTATATAAAAATAGTTCAAAAGTCAATACACATGATGAATTATCTAATGTACAAAACACTATTAGGGGGAGATTTAGTGTTGATTCAAAGTCCTCTCATGTTGGTGATGGTGTAATGGACTTTGATTGTTCATATGATGAAAAGGAAAAGGCTAGAAGACATGATTCTGATCTTGAGTTTCCCATTTATGCTAATGAGTCTAGTGATGACAAGTTAGATAGATTCAAACTCCATTCCAATGATTTTTTTGAAAGAGACAATGATAGTAATCATCAAGTTGTTTGTGAACACTTTCATGATAAATTTTGTAACTTGGTAACTAATTCATTGTTTGAGGAATGTGAAGGAGTTTCAAAACATGTTAAATCTAATTGAATGTCAAACAAGATTTCAAATGAGGAGAAATCAGATTTCATGCCCCCTTCATATCCACTTACACAAGGTGAGTTTCAAATTCATGACATATGTGACTCCTTGAATCAAGAAGAGTACGAGTCCTTTTTGTTTCTATTGGATAGCATGCATAAGTCATTTAGTACAAATGAATTTCAATCTGATTTTGAAATTCAAGAGCATGTTGATCTATACTTTCATAACGAGCAAGTTGTAGACAGTCATTCTAGTTTTTATATGCATTATGAAAGTGAAGATGTAGAATCAGTTTTACCAAATGAGCTGAGTGGGAATGCTAATCTAATTGGTGAAAATTATGGAAGTGATATTCTCATATTACCTCATGAAAGTGAAAATAAAAATCAGGTCTATGATAGAGGTAAGAAGTTTTGTTGAAGTTCGGTGGCCCAGGGCCATCGTTTGTATAGCTTAGGAGTAGTTTTCTTGCTTTCAATAAAGTTGTTAAAGAGAAAGTTTTGGAGTGGTACCATGCCATCAAGGGAAATGCATCCCCAGACATATCTAGCCACTATTTGGACTCAAAATTGAAGCCCTGAGTTTGAGTACCATTCTAAAATTTGAGTCAAATTGAGCCCCTCTAAGAACTTTTCGTGCACATGTACTCGACTATCATTTTGAGGCCTATAATGTGTTTAATGTATTCAAAACCTTTTATTAATTATATGTATGCATCCCATAATGATAAATAGTCATTTTGAGTCATTCTATAAAGCGTCATTTTGAGCATTGTTCAAATCTGCATTTTTGCCTAAGTGTCACACAATGACATGAAGCCTAGTTTGTAATTGAATATCTTACACCTGGTTAAGTTTCACGACTCTCCATTTTGGGAATGTTTAGTATGCATATCAGAGAGCCTATGTTTTAGATTTTATGTCTTTTAAATATTTTTTGACTAGGTTTTGAATCACTCAAAGTTGGTTGTTTATTGTTGTCATGCTGATGCATATTGCTCAAAATTTCGTGTAGCCCTGTTTAACCAGTTATAATTTTGACCATGTTAACCCTACTGAGAAAATTATTTTTGTACTACATTCTAGGGGATATATGCATGCTATCTATCAATTCTAAGCTGATTGAAAAATCCATTTGACAAGTTTTCAAACACGATTCCAAATACAATTTATGAAGTTTCATTGGTGTCTAAAATATAGATTGATTAGTAGCCCTATTTAGGATGTCATAAATATAAAACTATGATAGATGAGACCAAATGGATTATACCACTATATTCTACTCTAAAAATACTTTAAGTGTGTGAGTTTTCAAGTCTTGATGAATCAATCTGCACATTTTCCTAGGTCCATTCCATTTATGAAAATCATTATTCTACTAGTGTTCCTAGTTCTGCAAATCCAAGTACCCCACTTTGAAGACTTGCTAAATTCTCCTAGTTATTCTTCATGAGACCAAATCACTAATTTATACTCTCCTCATGACAATAAACTAATGCCTTAGTTTTCAAACCCTCAAGTGCATGTTTTTCCCGTTTTCAAAGCCAAAATTGAACACACTTTATTGTTTTCTAACATGTTTGTTTGTAGGAAGTTTCAAGTGAGAAAATTTGATGGTCAATATCTTTTGATCCAGATGTCTTCATTAGGTAATCTAACAAGGTAAAAGAATGTGAGTTGGAGAATAGATATGTCAGATCTTAGGGCCCCATTGTTTGATTCAATCAATTTTTAAAGCTGATGCACATGCCTTCTTGTCAAAAAATTACATTTTACAAGAAAGGATTAAAAGAGTTTTTAAATGATGCAACAATGATTGAATCTCAATCTAATTAGTTTTAGATGATTAATTGATCAATTTTAAGGGTCAGGTGTTTTAGTTTGAGAAATTTTCTAGTGAAACTTGCTTTGGGGCCCAACTGGCTTCAACAAATTGACAAGGTATTGGGGATTTTTTTATTATAAAGAAATGCTATAATAACTACTTTATATCTGCACATTATTTTTGAGATCAAGTGGGCATGTGAAACTACACATATAGTGAAATCAAAGAAGAAAGTGGATGTGTTCAGGGGATCCTGAGGTTTACACATGCTGATACTATTGCCTAAAACTTTTTCATGATGTATTGTTTATGAGATCTTCATTAGTGAGATAGAACATGAATGCAAGTAACAATGGCTATGTGCTAAAGTTGTGGCTTTAATTTTAAAAGGTTCCTCCATAATCAGGTTTTACACCAAATCTATGCATGAAATACAAGAAAATAAATGGGTTGTTTTAAGTTGTCCTCCACAAAGGCTAGATAAGGTTGTAAATTTGCTATATGTTTTATGCCTTCTCCAAAAGTCTAGCGTTAGGCTAGTATAAGTGAAACTATGCATGGGATTATTGGGGGCAATGTTGGTGCTTGTGCATAGGAAATACCAATTTGAATAATTTGGAGAATGATTGATGTAGTAAATATTTGTTTATGAAGGATGTGATTTCCATGAGGAACCAAGCCTAGTTTTGTTTCACTACAAAGCATGACATTTACAAACAAATAAATTTCCAAATGATATCTACTTGTAATAGCCAACATTTTGACTTGAGTTGTAAGGTGGATGCATGTGTGTTTTCATGGTTTTCGTGCAGATGCTGAAGTGGCAGTTTTCTGCAATTCCTAGCATAAAGAGCACGAGTTAGGAATGTAATATTAGGATTAATATCAGACATAAATAATAGTTACATGCAAATATAACCAATATTAGAAAATAATAGATCACACAAAAAGAGAATACAAAACACCAAGATTTAACGTGGTTCACCCAATTCCTGGGCTATGTCCACCAACAACAAGTCCAATATTATTATTATCTAGTGATTACAATCTACAATCCCTTACAGCTCAATACTATCACAAGGATCTAAAATTTCACCATTACATTATGAAATGCCTAACCCTAAGCTTTTTTATACAAGCTTTTTTCGCTTACAAAATTAGGGCTAGAATAAGTCGTCCAATAAGAAAAATAGCAGCCACTACCTTTTACAATATAAGTCCATTTTTAGTTTCATGGGTGTTGCCCCTTGACCCCACCCTATACTATGATAGGGAGCACACTTGGGGTGCTACCCTAAGACCCTGCAGGGGTGCTACCCTCAAACCCATATGGGGAGAAAATCGTGCCAAATAAACTTCCAAGTCTAATTAGGCTCCACATCACAAAAATCCCCCACTTGGAGACTGATTAGACTCCACAAAAATAACCTCTCACTTGGAGACTGATCATAGCACTGGTAAAATTGTAGCTCCCACTGGAATATAAGACCACGCTGGACTCTACTGTTCTTTTATTTTGTTTAGTCTAAAAGACCAACCAAAACTAAAGAGGAGTTCAACTTCTCCCTTGTTACTACCTTTGTAAACATAACTATTAGATTGTCATCAATATGTATCTTGTCCATATTTAATTGTCCATAATCCAAAACTGATTGAATGAAATGGTACCACAGCTGTATGTGTTTTGTCTTTGAATGAAGAGAAGAATTCTTCACAAGATGAATGACACACTGACTATCTATAAACAAATAATTATTCCTCCATGGGTGTCCTAACTCTTCCAAGAAGAACTAAAGCCATATCATCTACTTGGCTACTTCTGTAGTAGTAACATACTCTACCTCTTTAGTGGATAAAGCATTAACCTTCTACAACCTAGAAACCCAACTTACTACTGCTCAACTAATAATAAATACATAACCTATAGTATTGCACCTAGTATCAATATCACCTGCCAAATCTGAGTCAACATATCCCTATAAATTAGTAGTAGAGCCCCCAAAATGTAAACACTTACTAGATGTACCTCTCAAATATGTGAGAATCCATTTAACTGCATTCCAATGCTTAAGTCCTGGATGACTCATATACTTGCTAACAACCCCCACTACATTTGCAATATCTAGTCTTGTACATACCATAGCATACATCAAGCTTCCTACAACTAAAGCATAAGGTACCTTATACATCTTATCCATCTATTTCTGTGTCTTTGGACACATCTCCTTAGTCAACTTCAAATGACCAAGTAAAGGTGTGCTGACAACTTTAGCATTCTCCATAGAGAAACATTGTAACACTTTTGCAATATAATCAACCTGAGATAATCTTAATTTCTTGTTCTTCCTATCTCTGCAAATCTTCATACCAAGGATTTTTTTGGTTACCCCCAAATCCTTCATAGCAAATGCATGTGCTAGCTATTCCTTTAACCCCTTAATGTGATCCATGTTAGAACCAACTACAAGCATATTATCAACATATAAACATAAAATAATGTAGCTGTCATCATCCAACCTCTTAAAATAAACACAATTATATGAATGAAACCTACTGTATCCATGTGCATACATAAACCTATCAAATTTTAGATACCATTTCTGAGGTACTTGCTTCAATCCATATAAACTTTTCTTCAACCTACACACTAAGTTCTCCTTACCTTTGACATCACACACACACACACACACACACACACACACACACACACACACACACACACACACAGAGAGAGAGAGAGAGATATACACACACATACACACACACACACACACACACACATAAATAAATATATAAATATAAATAAATAAATAAATAAATAAATAAATAAATAAATAAATAATTATATAAATAAATAAATATTCATCCAAGTCACCATGAAAAAAGGCTATTTTACCATCAAGTTGCTCCAAATACAAATCTTTAGTAGCCATAGTACTTAAAACAATACGAATAGAAGTCATTTTTACAACAAGAGAATATCTTGTCAAAATAAATGCCTTTTTTCTATGCAAATCCTTTTAGCACTAAACTGGCTTTAAATATTTTCTTACATCCATCCTCTTCTTTCAACCTATAAACCCATTTATTCTCTAAAGCTCATTTACTTGTAGGCAACTTGCATAAATTCTAAGTCTTATTTTTTAGCAAAAAGTCCATTTTGTCTTTCATTGTAGACTCCCACTGAATCTTTATATCCACCTACACAACTTCATCATAACATTCAGGTTCACTAGCATCAGTAAGTAAAATAGAATACAAGGAAGGAGAAAATCTTTTTGGAGGTCTAATTAGCCTTGTTGACTATCTAACATTCACTGGTGTGTGTGGTATTTATTGTTACGGTTGTTGCACATCACGAGGAATTGCTGGAACATCATCTTTTGGAGTAACAAATCTTTGTACACCACTTTCTCATTGAATACAACATCTTCGCTTCTTACAATTTTATGATTTTCAAAATCTCAAAGCCTATAACCAAATTCATCAATGCCATATCCAACAAATATACATTTCTTTGACTTAGCTTCCAGCTTGGTTCTATTTTCAAAATCTATATGAGAAAATGCTTCACAACCAAAGGTTTTGAGAAAAGAATAACTCACCTTCTTACCAGTCCATGCTTCCTCTGGAATACCATAGGCCAAAGAAGTATAGGGACCTCTATTAATAAAATATACAATAATATTTATAGCCTCCACCCACATGTTTAAGGGAAACCTTGTATGCAATCTCATGTTTCTTGCACACTCCATTATAGTCTCGATGATGCGTTCAACCACTCCATTTTCCTATGGAGTCCTTGGAACAATTTTCTATCTATGAATACCATTAGTGGAGCAATAATCTTCACATTCATGTCATCAATACTCACCACCATTATTAGATTTGAGACATTTTAATTTCTTTCTAGTCTCATTTTCAACCAAGCATTTCCATTTCTTAAAAGTTTGAAATACTTCAAATTTTTGTCTAAGGAAATAAATCCAAACTTTTCTAGTTGTATCATCAATAAATATAACATAATAATGAGAGCCACTAAGGGAAGATACCCGAGCTAGTCCCCATACATCTGTATGCATGAGCTCTAATCTCTCACTTTTCTTTTCCTTCCCAATCTTCACAAAACTCACTCTCTTTCGTTTTCCATACACACAACTTTCACATTAATCCATATTAACACATTTCAAACCTAGTAAAAATTTCTTTCAATGAAGTAATTTCATACCTTTCTCACTCATGTGCCCAAGTCTATGGTGCCATAGTGCTATATCAAAATCTACAGTAGTCATTTGATTTCCCTGTTCAACTGCAACAACTATTCCTGAATATTCATTTTTCTCTAAAACAATCAAAGTAGAAGGAACAATATGACATGTAAAAATATATAAGGTTCCTACTTTCACACCTTTTTCTACTAAAAAAGAACCTTTTGAAACCTTCTAATTTTTATCATTAAAAGTAACTACACAACCCTCATCACTGAGTTGCCTTGCTGAAATTAAATTCCTACTTAGCCTTGGAACATGTCTTACCTCATGTAGTAGCCAATGATTCCCATTCTGTAACTTAGTCTTAACTTTTCCCTTTCCAACAATTTGATAGGGTTCATTATCCCCCTAATAAAAAAGCCTAAAATCCCCTTGGACATAATCAATAAAATAAACTCTATGAGGTGTACATGAAATGGAGCACTAGAATCTAAAACTGATGAATCATCAACACTTTCTAAAGATAGAAGCAAAGCATCCTCTTCATATTTGTTACTTACCACATTTGATTCCTTGTTCCCTTCTAGTTTATCTCCTTCATTGTTCTTTTGAGTCCAACAATCTTTCTTCATATGCCCTGGTTTTCCACAATACCAACAATCTCTCGGTCCTCTAAATTGAGACCTCTTCCCCTTTGACTTTCCTCTTGATTTCCCACGATTTCTAGAATTATTTCCTCTCTCAGTCATTCTGCCTCTTCTTCGTGCATTCAAAGCACTTCTTGATGTAGATGCACATGAGGTTTTCCTACGAGTTTCCTCACTCAAAATAGCACTGATTATATCATCAAATTTTAGGGTATTAGATCAAGAAAAAGAATTACTTACAATCATTACCAAGCCAATCCATCTTTCAGACAAAGAAAACAAAATCAAGAGAGCCCTAATTTTTTCATCATAATTAATGCCCACAAAAGATACCTAACTAGTAATAGTATTAAACTTATTTAAATGATTTGCAATAGATCCACCTTCTGTCATTTTCATATTAAATCAATGCTTCATGAGAAATACCTTGTTTGAAGCAGAGAGCTTTTCATACAGTGTTGCTAGGGTTTGCATCAACTCTTCCATCATCTTTGCTTTTGTAATATTAAATATCACTGATGATGCCAGGCATAATCAAATTCTTCCAAGTTCCTTTCTATCTAAAATCTCTTAGTCCTTATTTGTCATAGTTCCCTATTCCTTGGTTTTTCCTTCTAACGGCTTCCATAAATCCTTATGATAAAGATAGTCCTCCATTTGCATTTTCCACAACTGAAATTTCTACCCATTTAACTTCTCCACCTTTAGCTTACCCTCATCTATCATCACACTCCCACTCAACTATGCGACTCCCACTCAACTGTAAGACCTTTCTGTAGAGGATTGCTAGAAAAAATATGATGTTAGTCTGGCTTAAAAAGAAATAATGATAGTCTGAGCTAAAAAAAATGACCTTCTGGTTCTAATACCACTTGTTAGGATTAACCTTAGATAGAAATAATAGTTACATGCAAATATAACCAATATAAGAAAATAAGAGATCACACAGAAGATAACACACGACACTAAGATTTAACATGGTTCAACCAATCCTTGGGCTACATCCACCAACAACAAATCCAATATTTTTTTTCCAGTGATTACAATCTACAATCCCTTACAACTCAATGCCACCGCAAGAAGCTACAATATCACCATTACATTATGAAATTCCTAACCCTAAGCCTTTTTATACAAGCTTTTGCCACTTACAAATTAGGGCTAGAATAAGTCGTCCAATAAGAAAAATAGCAATTGATGCCTTTTACAATATAAGGTCATTTTTGGCTTCGAGGGTGCTGCCCCTAAAAACCCCAATGGGGGCATTGTCCCTTGACCCTAGGACCCCATAGGGGCACTGCCCCTTGACCCCATCTTGGGGGTGCTGCCCCCAAACCCTTATAGAAATAATATGAGGAGAAAACCATGCTGAATAAACCTCTAAGTCTAATTGGGCTCCACATCACGAAAATCTTATATTTGGAGACTGATCAAACTTCATAACAATAACATGTAATTACAACAAATCCATAGATCAAGTAGGTTGGATTGTATCTTGACCAAAGTGATAAGAGATTGGGTACCATCTACATTTCACTAATATTGATTCATGTTTGTTTAAAGAATTGATTGGTCATTACCACATGAAAATGAGATTGGTTTTTTTTGAAGCACTTGATATGGAGACTTTGAGACCTAGTGCAAGTTGAGCATGTAGGGAGATAAATAATTTTTTTTGAATCCTTCATTATGTACAAATATTTTTCTCAACTATTGATGATGGTATGTATCTAATATTAGATGCAACGTGGGAGGAGAGTGACCAGGAAAATTTAGAGAATTACTCTACCAACCTAAAGGCATTGCTAAGTCTATTTGGATTCCCATACTCCAAGCAAATAAGGTCACCTCATTCAAGCCAATCTCATTCATGACATGCCAAAAATACCTTCCATCTAAAGTGTATCATGTAGAGTCACAACAAAGAATCTTGTCAAAAGAAGTTTTCAAGATGGATTTCTTTGCCATGAGTCTTATAAAATGGATAGAACACATGGAAAGAGAGCATGGTTAGGAAATTGAAAAGATGAAGAAGCCATTTGAAGATTACAATTAGAATATGGAAAAAGATTCCTAATTACAAGTAGAGATAGGACTCAGATTGAGCAACCACTATCTTTGACCAAGGATGAGATGACATTGAGTATAAATGAAATTTGTCTCCTATATGAAGCAATTTCTAAGAGGGGCATAGTCACAAGGAGGAATCCAATCTGATAGTCAATGCAAATTAAAATGTTGTTCTCTACCAAGTCAATGCAAGAAGACACACTGTTTGATCTGTATGCACATCTTTTGCATTGGTTTTGTCTCTAAGGGAAGTTGTAGCCAGTCTCAAAATGGAAAACTATTAAATCAAATTGGTGATGTTAAAGATTAAAGGTTATTGTTTATCTAGAACTAGAGTAGAGATTTGCAATCCTGACTAGACAAAGGTAAAGTTATTTTTAATGTATTATCTATTTCAAATAACACATATAAGGCTCATTTGAGGTACAAAATGAAAGGTGAATCACAAATTAAATTTGACACCTATCTGGGAGTGGAAGTTTTGGCTTTGCTAGAGATCTATGTTAGAATAGTGTGAGACACATGTCAAGGACAATGTTGAGAGAGTTTTTGGTTATGGGACTTGCATGAGCATTTATACCAAATTGCTCCGATGAGAGTGTTTTCATATGTTTTTATACCAAAGTACTCTAAATGAAAATGTCTTAAGAGACATAGGCCTTTAAGGTATCTAGCTCGTGCATGTGGGCCCCTCAACCAGAAGTTGGGTAATAGTAAATTTTTTAATGAAGTAATGTGTGAAATGCTTTGACAATATGATGACATGGAAGCCAAGCAGAAAAACTAGATGTTGACACATGGCATGCAGTTCTAGGCTTGGCACAAAATTCTAGGAGGATGAGTTGGCATGATGGACATGTGGCATGATGTCGCTATGTCACAATGATGTGGCAAGTGGATGAGGTGTCTTGTAACATAGCAAAGGGCCACTACATGGAAGGAGTAGTGTGGTGGAAATTTTGATGAGGCATGGATTACGAGGTAGTGATGTGGATCAGGAGTGCCATGTGTCATGACATTGCTATATCATGATGATGTCATAGAATGCTAATGAGGATAGTGACAACGTGACTTGTGGTGGTAGGTGCTAAGATGGTGATTTTAAGATGGACGCACCAGATTGAGCAACATGGTGTAATCAAAGGCTACGACTATGTTGCCATGGGAAGATGCACACTAGTTAACCATAGCCACATGGCGATGCAATTAGAGGCCGCCACATAGTAGCAGTCCCAGTCAGTGGTGGTAGTTTGAGGACCAATTAGATGGTGCTACATGGTGCCTAGCTAGTGAAGTTTTCCAATGTGTCTAATAGGGAAGTTGACTTAGTAGGGACTAGCCAATCAAAGTGTGATACATGTCACAGGTTGGTCAAACTAGGTTTAACCCAAATGGAGGAATGGAGGGAAAAGAAAGCAATTCAAAAAATTAATATTTTATTTTTTCTCTCTCCAAAATGTATGTAGGTCATTTAAATGAATGAATATTTTAGTATAAATTTTTAACTTTAGGTAAAAGTTAATTTTTTGCAAAATTCAGGCCTAAGAATCAGTTCATAACCTAGAGTTAGAGTTAGAGACAAAAAGCTCTTAGAGTCTAGTTTCCATAGTTTCTATTTTTTTATGCACATGCATTAGTGGCAAAAGGTTATGCTGGGTTTTTCCAAGGTGCTCCTTATGCAACTATATTTTGGTACATGCAATTTCATTTTTAGTTTATGATAAAATGGTGAAATGGGTAGCTGTCAAATTTGGAGAGGGCCTTATCAAGGATGTTATTTTTCCTCCAAAGTATTACAATGTGGATTTTGATAAATTTTGGTATCAAATTTGATAGTTCATCAGAAAGGGGTATTTCTCATCATTTAGGAAGATATTTTTTGAGTTTGTTGGGTAGAATGATTTAATTTGATATAGTTTTCAGTTCTAGAGAGATGAAATATGTTTTGCAATAGCATTGGATGGAGATTCAAGTGGATAAGTGTCAATTCAAGATCATATTTGGGATTCCTTCCTCATCTTATCATTCTTTCTTCTCTCATTGTACAAGGTTGGGTTTAGACATATGGAAAGGTTGCTTCTAGACTCTTGGACAAGTTTCCATAGGTGCGATACCACCTAGGTTGGTCTTTTCAGTCTATTATGTAGAGCTCCAGTTGGGATTCCACCATTTCTTTTAATATTTCTCTAGTATGAATAACAATAATAAAGATAGAGTATAGTTCTAATCTGTTGGTGTATTTTATATGTCTTTCATGCATCTTGAATGTACTTGTTTTTAAATGAATGAATACAAAGAGTAGCAAGTTTACTTAGTTTCATTTTTATTCTTGTCTCCTTTCTCTGTTGTTTACAATTTTTTGTGGTTTATGGACAAAGAACATAGATCCAGTTGCATCTCATTTCAGGTTAGATGCTTTGATGTGATTTTCCCTTGATTCAAAGAATCATGTAAATGCTTGACACATTTTGGTAGGGTTGTGAGTTTCATGAGAAGGATGTCTGATAAGTATGAGGTTTAGTATGAACATTGATGTCTGATGCACAAAGTGATAGGATAGATCACTAATACTTGATGTGTGTTATGATTTGTGGAATACACAATGGATAGGGCATTGATTAGCTACAAGATCAATTTAGTTTATTGCTACATATGTGAGGTTTTGTTGATTTAAAATCAAATAATAAATCATCCATATCCTCACTCATCTTATGGATGATGGAGGCACAACCAAAGACCATAATGAACACATAGGAAAAGGGAAATATTATTATCAATGAAAATTCCCTATGGGCTTACAATAGTATGATTCTAGAGAAAGAAATCCTCCACACAATACCTTCTCTCTAACTCCACTAAGAACTGCCTTTACAATGCCAAAAATATTCTTAAATAGACCCCAATTTGTTTAGGGTTTGGAATACATTCTAGAATATGGTAGTTGTCATCCATCGCCAAAATAGAAGGCTCCAAAAGTCATGTTAGAAGTTGGTGCAAAATTAGAAGAATCCAGAAACAGTAGTCCAACTTCTGGGAGGCATAACTTCTAAACCGAGACGGTTGACAAACTGTTTGCATTTTCAAAAATCTCTTGAAGCACTCTATAGCCTTATGGATAGATTTTCTTGTCCCCCTTTTTTTGGGCATGTACGAGGCCATTTAGTGCCTCAAACTTGACTTTGAAGGCTCTTAGGAGGTCTCTAAGAAACTTAAAACTGCAATAACTTTCTAACGATAAAGTCTTTTGACCAGATTCTTTTTCTGGAGCATTTTAAATTAAAAGTATAATCATCCCTCCAAATTAAACCCTCTAACTCATCATAATTTTTGCTTTATTACAAAATAACTCATTTTCTACATTTACATGTATCCCAAGGTGCTTAAAAACTCTAACCCAAAAAACTAATAGTGGAACTGTGAGAGTTGGAACCTTTATTTAACCCAAATGGGTATCCAAAAATAAAAACACATTAAACAAAAACTATCTCTAAACATATTTTTAGGTGATACAAGGTTGTCCTTACACCACTAGATGCTCCTGCATCAATGGATTTCATAGGTTTTGTAGTTTTCTACTACATATCTCTATTATTTCATGAGTATGGGAGAAATAAGGTTTTAATCTACTTCATATAGATTCATAAGTATGATTTGAACTAGTAGCATATGAGTGAATCTAAAGGTCTACTAACCTAGGTTTCGCAGAGCTTGAACTAGGAAAATAGTTCAACCTTATAGTTGATCTGGGTTGTTGACAAATTGTGTCTATAATAGGAGTTATCTTCCCTTAAATGCAATCCCATATTGTTTACCTGGTAGTTAAAATCATTGTTAAATCAAGAACCAAAACCTTCATCCCTTGAGAAAATAATCATTATATCTCTCTTTTTCTTAGGAGTCCTAGATTGACACTCTTGGGTTATTTCCATCCAATTTATGTCTAAAAAAACCCAAAAAAATAGAGGACAACTTTACCCTACAATTGGCATAGTATACAAGGTCAGAATCATTATCTCTTGGTTCCCATTACGAAGGATCGAGGTACATACTTAGATCTTATAATCAAGATGAATTTACTTGGCACTTATTTAGTAAATAAGAAACATCAAGTGCATATGCTCAATATAAAAATAGTCAAAGCACAAACAATCACATAGTCACATTGAAAGAGAACAAGACACCATGCATATATTGTAAGTGATTATGAATCATTTCCTACTTTACACTAGCACCAATAAAAAATAATGCATAGTAGTAGTGCAATACATTATCTACAACATATAATCATGTAATATTGCATTTGGGTAAGTGCAAGAAGTTGGATCTCGATTTCGTGAAATGAGACTTCTTTACAAATGGGCACTTGATTTTTAAGAATCATGTACTTGTTATGGTTCGGGTGCCCAATCTGTATTCAAAAACTAGGCACCCAATTTTTGAATATAGATCAGGAACTTGAACCATATTTGAAAATTGGGTGCCCAATTTGTAAAAATCTAAAACTCATTTTTTGGTGGGTTATTTTTTTTCATTTTACTATTGATCAGTATTGTGAGACGGGAGCCTGATTTGAGATTTCTACTGACCCCCCAGCTGGTTTTTCACTCTTTTGAGTATTTTTATTTTATTTTATATTATTTTATTTCATTGTTTTTATTTTTTTGCTTTACAATTTCATCAATTTATTACTTTTTTGTTCACAATTAATAGTTTTGTATATGTAAAATTCTAGGATTACATTGCAAATTATTGTTTTGTATGGATTATTATTCAAATTATAGTTAGATTATGTTTTCTCTCCTCCCTTTTTTGATATTTAGATGTTCATTAAAATTTTTATTGTGTACATGTTCATTTAAAAATTAATATTTTAGATGTTTGGATGTATTTAATATATATGATACATAATTAAAGTTAAAGTGATGGATGATTCTAAATGCATTATATGTTTAGATTGTTTAAACATGTATTTATATTGATGTTTTAGATCTATTTTAACTAAATAGTAATTGTAAATTATTTTTTTGTGCATATTAAATATCAACCAAACTTGATGGTTAGGATTTGTATAAATGCTATACTTGAACCTACATTTTACATTTAAATACATTTTTATGAAATATTTTTATAACTCTAATATATTAACTTATTACCCTATTTGTATCCCTAATTCAACTATAATCTAAATCTTAGTTATATATTAGACCTTGAATTTAATAATCAAACTCTAACCATAATCTTGAACCATAATTATAATTCAATTTTTGACCTTAACTATAACTGGATCATATTTCGCTCTTCTTGAACCATAACCCTGTTCTATCCTTAAGTCTAGTAAAAATTATACTTCAACCATAGGAGAAATTGAACTATATAACTAGGAGCTATCCTAATTTGAATGCTAACCAAGATCCAATACTAACTAGAGCCATAGTAATATTGACCTTAATATGTACATCCTAACTGAACCCTACGTAATGCATAATATGAAACCCTTAATCAATCCTAAAACTAACTCTAAACCTTAAATGCCTAGCTCTAGATAAAAAGTTAAGTTTCAAACCTTATATTTCTAACCCTACCATATAGACACTAAATTCTAAAGGTAAATGTAAACCATGATGTTATCCCATACACATACCCTAACACTAAACCTAACCAAGTTTTATGAACTCATACCCTAAAATGTTATTTCTAAAACTTAACCATGTAACCCTAATCTAGTAGTTTAAGGTATATTTTTTAATATTTTAGAAAATATACTAAAATTCCAAAATGGTATTTATTTTCTCATTTTGAGCTGTAGTTCAAAGGTTGACTTGCAACCAACTAAAGGTGATGGTAGTGAAGACAAATACCATCACTTTTACAACTAGAAGTATGTCACTAAGTTGTCATGACCTCAAGTCATGAAAATTATCATTACTTATATATAATTATTTCTCGATAAGGGATGCAAGATACTTTTTTATTTATTGTTCCTTTTGTAATGTATATGATTTTCAATCCTAACTTTTATGCTTTCTAAGCCAAATATCATAGGAGATTTAGACATATATAAACTATCTATAAACCACCAATTCTCTTTAAATCCTAGACCTTGAAAAGCTTAATTCCAAAACATACATAGGTGATGTATGTATGTTTGAATTGAATTTAAGTTTAATTTTTATGTCTATATTAAATTTATATATCGGTAAGTGTTGCACTCTCTCAATTATTCACATATATTCACATGTGTGAATTGATAACATTATATGAAAAAATCAAGTTAGCATTTATTTTAATTTTTAAATAATAAATAATCAATCTTTAGGTATTAAAATAAATTCTAAATGATATATCAAATAATAGATTAGGTAATACCTTTATATCAAATGATCTAGAGCTATGTACATGTATATGTATATCACAACAACACTTGGTTCATATTTAATATGTATTCTAAAAGAAATATTTCCAATGGTAGTGGAAAAATATATTATGATGTACTATTAAAGGTTGTGTTTACAAACTTTGTAAAAAACCAAATATCAAATTTATCAATTTTGATAATATAGAATCAAAATATGAGTATTTATCTTTTAATATACAACATTTATGGCATGAATCTATATTAGTCATATGTATAAATTAACCCTTCAATTTAAATACCAAACTAGATATAAATCATAGGTAACCCTTAAATCATATAGGTATAAATTAAGCCTTAAATCATAGGTATAAATGAACCCTTCAATTTAATAACCAAACTAGATAACCATAATCTTGAATCATAACTATAATTCACTTCTTGACCCTAACTCTAACTACAACATTTCCCTTTACTTGTATGTAGCACTATTCCATCCTTAGGTCCACCAAAAATTGTGCTTCAACCATAAGAACATCAAACTATATAAGTCTATCCTAGTCTGAACCCTAACCATAATTTAATCCTAGAACTAGAGCCACAATAACCCTAATCATAATATGTACACTCTAACTAAACCCTAATTGATGCATAATCCCAAACCCTTAACCTAATCCCATAATAAATTGTAAACATTATATGCATGTAACTAGATAATATAATCTTGTTTTAAACCTTATTCCTAACAAAATTATAGTTAATGTAAAAATTGAAGATTTAAGCCTAACCCTTGAATACTAAATGTTAAATTGTAACCTTAATTCTAAAAGGAAAAATTTTAATAAAAAATGTTAAGTCCTAAACCTTAATCAACATATATTAATGTTAAACCTATTAAAATCTAATTTTGTAAATGTAAACACTTTAGAACACTTTTATGAAGTCTACACACAATCATAACACTAGCTTTTTTGAAAAACACTTATAATCCTTAGCCTAATATTGACCATAATCTAAATATAATTTGAATCCTAATCCATACCCTAACCATAACCTATACTTTACGATTATGTATGCTTATGATGGAAATTTTCCTTTAATCCTAATATATTAAATTATTACCATGGATATTCCCTCCTCCTCTTTTTGTTATATTCAAGTAGTTAAACATGTATTAGATGTACCTATATGGTTTTAAAGATGTATCTATAATGATATTTTAGATTTATTTTAATGAAATAGGAATTTTGTGAATTTTATGCTGTATACATATATGTAGATTATATTTGATGGACCCATCCCCACCTCACCCCCATCCTTGCCCCTCCACCTCCACCTCCACACCCACCTCCATGACCACTTACTCCTCCTCCACCACCTACCCTAGAGGATTTGCATGAGAGCATGAGGTGCAACCTTTGCAACCTCATGCAATATATATAGAATATTAGGTGCAAGATCCATTCTCCCCCACCTACTTTGCCTCGCAGATATCATGCAAGGTGTTGTACAGTCTATTGAGCACTTTGACAGTGACATAGATAGCATGGAGGAAAAACATGTGTGCCTTCTACTTTGATGACCTATCTTATAGGGAGGTCCATCAACTAAAATTAACTAAAGAACATTTTAAAAGATATTTTGTAAACCCAAAGACAGGTCTTGAGATAAACAATAAGAAGCCTCTTATATCTATTAGATGGTGCACACATCCCTATATATTATAGCACTTTTTGGAGTGGTGATGGATGGTATTTAACTGTCCATCATATGTTAATCATGAGGTGCCCATGTATTTTCTTAACAAATTATGGGTAGAGTTTGAATTGGGTTTGAAACCCAATTATTTTGATATTAGATCATTTTAGGGGGTTGGTGGAGGGATGCCTCAAGATAGACCTAGGGCAAACCTGAGTGATAATACAAGGAATCATGAGGTGCCTATGTATTTTCTTAAGAAATTAAGGGTAGAGTTTGAATTGGGTTTGAAACCCAATTATTTTGATATTAGATCATTTTAGGGGGTTGATGGAGGGATGCCTTAGGATAGGCTTGGGAAAAATCTCAGTGATAATACGAGGAATTGTTGACATCATCAACCTCTTGTTCCTCTCCCTGAACCAGCTATTCTAGCACCTCTCCATCATCAAGTAGTGTCATATTCTCTTAATTGACTACCCTTTTTGACAATTTAGTAGACTAGTAGATGTAGGCAACAAATAATCATCTACTTGGACATATTTGTACTAGTTGTGGATGTATATGCAGAGGCCCCTAGAGTGATGTTGATGCAACACAAGATGGTCACAATGCCAAGGGTGGTGACTTTGATGATGAGGCATACACTACTCATGGTGGTGGTAGTGATGATATTGACGTGTCATCATTTTTTGACCTTCTTTGTGGGGAGGGAGATAGTCAAGAGCAATAGATAAAAATTTAATTAAAATTTATAAAGTACATTATTATTTACTTTCTACATATATGCATAATTGTATTAACCATATTAATGTATGTTGATTTTCAATTAATAGAGGATGTCATATGGTATGTACTTTGAATTACATTGTAAATCATTTATATTGGAACTTGAATTTAATAACATGTGCTCATATATTATTTTTATCTAATTTTATAGGGATTGTCATCTGTTACACAGTTAGATGCTTGTATAGGTCTTGATCCATCCACCATTGAGGCATAACCTCGAATACCTATGGTATGAACTTTTCAAGACAAATAAATTGTACTATTTTTATGTACACATTGTTATTACCTTATCTTCAACTTTGATTCATGTATAATAATGTATGTTGGTTTTACAAATAGGAGATGGATCATACTTTTACATGTAGGCCTCGGTATAATCTATTTTCAACTCCTTCATCTTTTGACCATTTCAGACATGTCGATGATCATCATGGTAGCATATCTCTAAATACATCTGTGACATTGGCTAGTACTCAAGTATGATATATATGCTTTTATTTAAAAAAAATGTAGTGTAAATTATGTACTTTGTAATTCATGTGTATATAATTTTGACTCAAGGTTTATCCATGATTTTAGGATGATGTTGCCATGAGTGCTAGTAAGACTCCAAGACTAAGCTAGATGGAGGTACAAACATTATCCTTTTAGGCCAGTATTGTTATTTATACATAGTTCATTATGATCTTTATCAAATTTTTAAAATTTATGGGTAAAAGTACAAAGTTGTGTCACCTTTCAAGTTGACTTATTAGAATGACTGAACTTGAGTGTTTCTATCTAAAAATCAATTTTGTTCAAACATATAATCTAGATAAATTCACTTTAGCTATGTTATTTATGGTCTCACACTTTTCCAATTAGAAATGTCTATTAAATGCATAGTTTATACTAGTTTATATCAAATTACTAAAGAAATAAAATTATTATAAAAAACTAGTGTTTCAATAACTCTTAATATTTGTTATGATATCTTTTTTATAACATATCAGCACCATTTTATAGAGCTCGAAGTCAATAATATTTTCATATGGATTTA